>OZ005681.1:28631459-29133959 GCA_963930675.1 Gnaphalium uliginosum | reverse complement strand
AGCCACAACCACGCCACATGAACAGGCAAGGAACAATGATACCACAAGTTGCTCGACAAAGTATTGGCGACGTTGTCTTTAATGCATGATAGAGCAACAAACTTTCAAGTCTTTGGGCATGTTTAGTAAAATTACTTCTATGGTGGAAGTTTATAACTGAAGCCTACAACTTTTACTTCTATAAAAGAATTTAGTAAAGTACAGTTAGAAGTTTTTGGCTGAATGAATTGACTTAATAAGACAAACAAATAAATGCAAAAATAAAATAAATATAGTGCCATTTTTTCAGTGGAGTTTATTGAGAAGAGTTACGTCCTTATTTCGTACCACTCCAGCATCAAGTTACCCCTTCATCATTTCCACAAAATCATTTATAATTAAATTAAACCAAACATGTATTAACAATATTTACTCCATAAAACGTTCTTCTTAAATAGTCATTAATGTTTGTAAAGTTATTGTCTTGCTTTTGGCGTCTCGCATTTGTACTAGCAATACATTGTTCCTATAATGCGTTAGCGGACTCTATGCCAAATGAGAGGGTAGTGTACACTAAAAGAAATTTTAAATTACTTTTGTAATTGTTCTTTGTGTACTTTGTAGTTACAATCTTTTTGCCTCACTTTTACTTTTAACAAAGTCCAGTTCATATTTTAATTTTATTTTTTGGATATTATTTAGACTTTGTTGGCTGGTAGAGAAAACTTTGGATCATCGACACATTTGCCAGATTTCGTGATCCGTTGAAGTTTTCTTGAGTAGGTCTTCTATTTTGCTTGTTGATTCCACATCAACTGACACAAGATGCATATTCAAGTTTGTATTCGACTGGCCTAAAGTGTTAATAGAATTTAGATCTTGAGAACCCTAGTATTACTTGTTGATGTGAACATTCTCACCAATAAGCGACACAATAGTTAGAGGTATAAACCAACTTACTAAGTCTATCCAGTGATGTGAATGTGTGCTACTATCATCGAGTTGTATACTTATTTTTTTTATCTACATTATAAGATTAGGCGTAACAGTTGGCTATAACACGATAATTGACGTTTTGGCTTTCAAAAAAGCGTATAACAATATCATTACAGGTGATTTACGTTAGAAATGTAATTTGGAGTTTATCTTCTTATATTGTATGTAACATTTTCCCAAATCTCTAAAAGTGATGGGTTAGATGTTTACCATGATATTTTTCAATCAGCTCGCCAAACGACATAAAAAATAACTCAAAAGACTAACCCGACATATACCACCACACTTGAAATGGCGTAAAATTATAAAATGGCTTCTATATTTCAACCATGTTTCTCGATCGTCACATTGTCACAAGATACGTGTGGTCCGTATCTTGAATGAATTAAGTGTTACGTTTTGTTAATGATGACTCAACACACGATGACATCATATGAATGAGGAAAGGTGGGTTACCTAATATTAAAGCTTTCGAATGGAAGGAAGAACCCCACGTGGGAACACGCGCGCCCATTAAAGATTACAAGACGCACAACCAGGTGCTCTTCACATGCTCTGCTAGCCACTTCACTAATGTGTTTTACAAATGGCCTTTCAAAACCAAAAGAAACAAATTTACCAACCATACACATTTCTCGAGCTTAAATAAAGTTGAAAAAAAGGAAGCAAGAAAAAAACGTGTAAGAAAATAAATTAGTGTTATGTTGAGCCGTCCTTAAGATTTTGAGGTCCTTTACAAATATTCACAATTCATCCGTCCCGAAATAATTGTCTCATTTATAATTTGAATTGTTTCAATAATCAGAAAAGACTTTAGTGGGTAAAGATCATATTATAAAAATTTATCATTATGGTTGAAAATTAAATGTAATTGATGATTCGTACACTAACATAAACTAGCTATACCCCATTATTATGCATTATTATCATGTTGTACTGTATAACTCTTTAAAACATAACTATAACTAGTGGTGTACAAATCTTAGTTTAAATATTCACGTTACTATTTTCCTATGTACTAAAAGTTATTGTCTACATAAAGAAGTAACTATAGAAAGTCATTGTACTCTTAATTTTATGCTCATTTATTACTTTCAATAACTCATTTTTTAATAAACGTAAACATGAGTTTTATCGATACATCGTAAATCAAACGTTTACGTGACATTAAAAATGGAACAAAATGAATAGTATGAATTTTCTTCAATGTCACATCAAATAGTTTGATTTTAACATCAAATAGTTTGATTTCAACATCAAATATCCGGAGGCAAATATTTGTGTGACAAACAACTACTATTCGACCAATTTTGAGGCTTTAAAACCACTTCTAACAGTTGTTTCTTCACTTCTTAAGTTTTGTCAGCTCATATCACGTCAACACATTTAAAACTGATGAAAAACTGATTAAACACTGCCAACAATTTTTTCATCACTTCAATTTTTAGACTCCACATTTATCAATTATCTACATTTACATACACTAAACAAAAAATAACAATTCATTAAGTATAAGTTGTGTCCCACCTCCAACCTCTCTCCCTTTTGTCGTCAAACCGAAATGTTCCAACCGATGAAACAATAGAAGAATTCGTGCCAACAATGTCACTTTTGAAGAGCTTCATCAGTTTGAACCGATGAAGCCATTGGGAGTTGATTATTGTGAAACCTTCAAAAATAGCCTTAGTGATCGATTTCAAAGAAAAAGAAACAAACATAATGGTTTCCTTCTACTTAACTCAAATATGCGAGAAATATAATAAAAGAAAAAATATATTAGAGCTTCTTCTCCTTTTCCTTCCCGTTCATTTTCTACTCTTCTATTAAAAAACTTAACTAGACAATCTTAATTTTAAAATATTTTTATTGCTTTTCCTTCACGTACACAATGGAATAAATTAATCAATTGTTTGACACTTTCTGAATCATTTATAAACATAACAGTAAAAATGATTAAAACATTGATGGCTCCTAAGTAAATAAGGAGCTGCGCAAAAGCTACAAAATGGGAGTTCGATAGAATATAGAATATATAGAATAAAGATATACAAACAAAAATCAATCCTAACGAAAAGGCAGAATAAATGACGATTTTTACATAAAGTCATATAAACAACTCTAATTATTAAAAATCTGATAAAAGTTTATCTTATACAATTAGAAGTTTTATTTATGCTTATTCCTTATGAAATAAGCGAATAAGCAGGCTTAGAGTATGTTTAGTAAAAGTAGCTGTTGGCTGTAGCTATAGCTGTTGACTGTAACTGTAAGCTGTAGCTTTTACTGAGAGCTGTAACTGTAGCTTTTATTTGTATGCATGTGTTTGGTAAAGTAGCTGTAGCTATAATTAAATTATATAAAATGACAAAAAGAGGACAAAATTAATAAACTTAGAAATTAAAAACTACTAATAAAAATCATTAAATGTGTATATATATGATATGTGTTTTTTTATTTCTAACAATAAAATCAAGTAATATTGTACTGACAACTATGTTATTTGCATATATAACATATAAAAGTTGAAGTTTATGGGCTGTTTTAAAATTATTATACTATTGTTATTAGAATTAGAATTAGAATGGAATAGAATTAGAATATAACGTAATAAAAGAAAGAACGAAAAAAAAATCTTAAATATATATGGATGCAAAGCGATGAAAGCTATGTGTTTTAAAACATGCAAAAATATAGTTAAATAGGTGTTATATTACGAACACAGAAGATATGAGAATTTATATGTTATTTATTGATTTGTGAAGGGTATAAAAGTAATTATAGATGTAAAAAGCTACAGCCACTTTTGGAACACTTCTCTTCAAAGCTTTGAAATTTGGAGCTTTTAGTTTAGGTTAAAAGCTTAAAGCTTGTACATCCAAACAAAGCTTTTAGTTTAGTCGGAGCTTTATCTTCAAAATTAAAAGCTTAAAGCTCCTAAAAGCTCTCAAAAGCTCTATGCCGAACAAACCCTTATAAAAAGCGTTTGTTTTTGCTTATCCGCTTTAAAAGGAAGCAATAAGCAGATAAGCACGTAAAGTAAACAATCTCAAAAACCCCCTAGATAATTATTAGATGTAGCTTTACATTAAAAAATTAAGAGTAAATTGCATGAATGGTCCTTCTGGTTTACATACATTCTCACCGTTAGTCTCGATGATTTGTTTGTTACATAGATAGTGCAAAAACTCAAAAGTTGTTGCACGCTCGGTCCCTCTACCTAAAATGACTAAAATATCCTTGACGAAGTTATCTATTTTGCTCGGCTAGAGAAGGGTATTTAGTCATTTTAGGTAGAGGACGAACTAAGCGTTCAATAACTTTTGAATTTTTAAACTATTCATACAACAAGTAAAACACATAAACTAACGGCGAGAATATTTAAAAATCACATAAACCATTCATGCAATTTACTCAAAAATTAATCACTCTCTAAATTGAAACAATTAATTAAATTTTGTAATAATTCAAGGCCTTATCCTAATGACAAATTAACATGTCAGCAGACGTCATGTTCTCGTAGTATACGAGTTTAACACGTTTAAATTTCTAAACATTATTTTAATGAATAAAGATATACTAAAATAAAAAATTAAATCATTGAGGATTTAAAAAACGCATTAGACCCATTTGAACATGCTAGGTATGTAACGTGAACGTCCTCTTATTTTATTTTAGGTACCGTTAATTAAACAATTAGCACACTTCCTAAAACATGACACGAAAATGGATTTAATGTATTTTAAATTATATTTATCAGACATGGGGTGGATTAAAATATATAGATGTCGTATGCATATTATTATTATTATTATTATTGAATTAAGAATGCGAAATGATTTTCCAACCTGCCGAGAGCATTCACGTTGACATTAGCAACCCCTCTTAACTCCACCTGACAACAATATCACAACTTCTTTTCACTAACTTTTTACTTCAACCACTTTCAATTTCATTTCACCACAATGAACCCCTTTCAACCGTTTTTTTTTTTTTCATTTCTATTAATACAACAAAAAAAGTGAATATCTTTTTTATTGTTGGGATCTGCGCAAAGTTGAAAAAGACAGGAACTAAACTCTTAATTGCAATGAAAAATTGACTTGTGCCTGTGCCTGTGCCTTCCCAACACCAAGATTACCCCAGCCCAACCCCTACCAACTCCGTTGAGGTGAATACCGAACTCCGATCAACCCCAAACCCATTGCGAATGCTCTACTACATATTTAATTTGGTTTTGTATGTCTCTCACTTGTTTTCCTTTTTGTTTATTGTGTAAGAATTTTTGTTTGCCAAATATGGGCATGCTTTTATGTGTCACAAATCAAATCATACACAAAGCTAATGAAAATAAACTCAATCAATCTTTGTAAAAATGATAATTTGCTTCCAGGTAACGAGTGACGAGACATTCTTAAATCTCATGTCAATTAAAAAGTTTATCAAAAAACCTTGATTATAATGTCAATTAAAAATTATGTGGGAAGGTTCAAATATAAACACTTCTTATGGTGGAAATGATATATTTTTATTTTTAATTTTAAGATTACCTAATTTTTTTGATAAAAAATTATACCAAAATTATTAGAATCTTGTTTGTGTAAGATGAGATAATTTATTTTAAAATAATGTGATACACATTATAAAAATTTAGTCTGTATCATAGTATCACACTAAAAAGTTGTGATACACAACTTTAACATATATATATATATATATATATATATATATATATATATATATATATATATATATATCATATAAATCAATTTCATATTTAAGAGAATAAAACTCTAAAAGTATTAATATTATTTATTTTGTAAAAAAGGTATATATAGTAAAATTAAAAATTAAAAAGATCGTTGCCACGGTTGTTTATATGTTATTATGCTATTATAAGGAAAAATTATATAATAACCCTCCCCTTAAATTATGTCCAAAGATCAATAGTATTGCGGTTGCCCAAAATGGAAAGTAGGCCGGCCGATTTTTAAGTTCACTGAATATGAATGGAAGAATTAGATCCTCCGACAAGTACAAAGTCAGGTTCTTTCTCTTTGTAATAAACAATCAACCAAACCAAACTTTGGTCGGCTAAGTGAGGATGTGTGGTTATTTATATTTGAAAACAAAGATTTATATATTCTGAGGGTTGAGTTGAAAGGAAAGATCGCATTTGAGGGAACAAAAGCAAGAAAATGGACCAATAAAAATGTATCATGTGTCATTACAAAATTTGATTTCTACCCCTCCACTTTTTTAATATTATATATCACTCTCTGACCTTTCTCATTCACACTTCCTCATCCCCACCACCACCTACCACCTTCTGACACCATCAGCTGTCGGCCGCCGCCGTTCACCGTCAATCGCCAAATTCCGACGACCGTTTATATTATTATTTTTTTGCATTCAATTTTTTTTCTTCAATATATGAATGTAAAATGCAGTACAATTCACATGAATTGCAATTAAAATGCAGTAGTATAAAATGCAGTATAATTCACTATAAAAATATTTGTTACAAAGTGAAAAAATGTAAAATGTAGTAGCATTAACATGTTGTGCATATATATAAAATGCAGTAGGAGTAACTGCATTTTGTATTTGACTGCATTTTACACTACTGCATTTTTTGTAAAATGCAGTAGATTTTGTAAAATGTAGTAGATCTACATTTTCAAATCTACTTTTTAGATATACTTTTTATATCTACTTTTCAAAACTACTTTAAGATCTTCATTTTCAGATCTACTTTTTCGTATCTATTTTCTAAGATCTACATGTTTTCGAAGTGAAGGAAACGGTGTTGGTGGTCGATGACCGTTTTTCGGTGGTGGTCCGGCAAGTTGGCCGGTTCGTCGGCGATGGTGGTTAGAGGTACATGTTGATTACATCCGGTGGAAGCCAGTTCGCCTATGATTGTGGTTCAAAGTCAAGGTGATGGTGGTGGTAAAGGTGGTGGTGGTAATATGTGGTGGTAGAGGTCATGGTGGTGAGTTTTTTAGAAAGAAGGTGAGAGTTGTAGATAGGAGGTAGGGAAAAGTTTGTAGAGAGAGAAAATGAAATGTGACAAATGGGGAAGTGAATTGTAAAGGATTATTTTATCCATCCTTTAATGAATTTACACTTCAAGTCCCTCATTTAAAAAAAACTTACCAAATACACCTTGCATTTATGTGGCATAATCTGGACCATTGAAAGGAAAATGGATGGTAAGGATTTGACTTCTCTTTCTTCTCCTCGTATAATCCATTTCCCTATGATCCTCCACCATATCTTAAATCATATTTTACCACTGTCTCATCTAACTTATATTCCTAATGCGTAAAATGTAGGATTTTGATTCAGTTTTCTAAATAATTGTGGGATGAATTTAGAAGTTTTCAAATTATGAATAATTTTGACGATTAAGTTAATTTAGGAAGGAAGCTAACTTGATGAATAAGTTGGGGGTTGCCCATATGTATAGGAGTTATGTTAGAGAGATATGTGAGAAGGTTGAGAGAAAAGAGATAATTTATGAGAGTCGTCTCCTCCGTCCCATGTGGTGAGTGTCCGGTGATTCCATAACGATGGCCGCAAATTTACGTTACAGTGATCTACTGTTGAGAGTGGTGTGAGAATATGTGATGGTATTCAAGAGTGTTAAGAGCATTATTCATTCTTGTAATATCGTTCGTATTGTATTGGAATTTGGCTCTATGATTATGTGGTTCTTACTTCCTTGTGAGGTTTTCATGTAAATGTATGTTGTATTAGAACAACTTACATCAACTTGCTCGGCATGATCTAACTTCGTCTTCTTGCTTGGAGGTGCCAACGTGGTCATACCATTACTAGGTTATCCTTGGATCCAACCGCTAGCCGTTAATCTTTTGTATGCGTTTAACTTTACTAACAATTAACAACTAACGCCCTCGAAAAAAATCACAAGCAAACACAGACTCGTGTATGTGTGTGTGTCGACAAACCCAAAATCGAAATGTGTGGTTCGGCCAAAACAAGAGAGGGAGGGAGATAGAGAGTTGTGGGGTTTTTACTTTGTGTGTAAGTTTTGATTAGCCTAACTATTGACCCTAAGTATTGTATATATAGGTTAGTCAAACTTGTTCTCCAAGTTTATACTATACTTATACTTAGCCCCTCTAGTTATATTTAGTTAATTATGAGTTGTAACTAATTTACAAATTAACACTAAACTTTAATCAAATTTAATTTAGCCACTAAATATGATTATCTCTCTTTAATTAATTAACGTCTTATTTATTGTCACTATAACAAATAACTTATCGTTGATGAAGCAACAATATGACCACTAGTGTTTTAATTATCGGATTAAATAATTAAGTATAATTGTCGCGCACATAATCCTTTCAAACTCCCACTTGTGAAAGATAATTATAGTTAACTCAATAGCTTTCTTCTAGCGGTCACTAGCAAGACACATAGGATGACTGAGTCATGAGAACTCTTGTACCTCACATGATCTAGTTGAATCACCTATTCAACAAAGGTACTATAAAAGAGCAGCATTTCCTTTTGGAACGTGATATTCATGAGAGTGTCTGACATGGACTTTTTCATCCTATTAATACTGTCAATTCTCGTTCTCGATCTAGTGTCAACTGGTTTGAAATAATGGAAGTCTAAGCTCTCCGAGCTCGGTCAAGCATTCTCCAGTTTCAACCATCGAGGAGCCTAAGAATATCTCTCTTATTTAAAAGAGGTGCAAATCACATCTTGACAATTAACCACCCTACACTTAGCTCCCACTGAACCCCGCAACCAGCCATTATGGATACACAATTACGTGTAACGTTAGACTGTGCCTAAGCCCAATTCTCCCTAAGCTTGAATGCAATTAATATCTCATGTAATGAGGATATCTCACTTGAGTTAACTTATGATAGTAGTCCATGAAGTTACACTCAAAGCGGGTCAACCCAATATTTGATCAATCAAATACCCATGAATCTTCGACAACCTTAGTGCCTTCTGCGGTCCTAAGATTTCGGCCAATATTTCACAGTCACCATCACCTCGTTGTGATTCCCACGACAACGAGTAGGCTATGGAAGATTTTGGAATACGTCATATGAAATTCCATGGATTGCTAAAACATATTAAATAGTTGATCAACTTAAAGCATTATGTAAGAACAATAATATCTCTATATTTTCTTAGAACATAAACTTTAAATAAGGTTCAACGGTTTAATAAATAAATAAAATAAAATAAACCTACAGGTATTTCATGCCTATAAATTCAGGATGCTTATAATGCTTAGCTTGAGACAACGCCTTTGTAAATGGATCTGCCGCATTGTCATATGTTTGAATTTGTAGTATCTTCACATCACCTTTATCGATAATCTCTCGAATCAAGTGATACTTTCGAAGTAAGTGCTTGGACTTGTCATGAGCTCTCGGTTCTTTAGCTTGTGCTACAACACCCAAGTTATCACAAAAGATTTCTATTAGATTGGAGATACTGGGAACAACTCCAAGATCCATTAAGAAATTCTTCTACCATAACGCCTCTTTCGCCGCATCATTTCTTCAATATACTCCAACGTTGTAGTGGAATCGGCAACAGTACACTGCTTTGAACTTTTCCAGCTGACTGCTCCTCCGTTTAACATAAACACAAAACCCGATTGTGATTTAGAGTCCTCTATGCTTGTTTGAAAACTAGAATCAGTGTGGCCAATCACTTTGAGCTCCATTTTCTTACCGTCAAAGGCTAAGACCATATCTTTAGTTCTTCGTAAGTACTTGAAGATACTTTTAACGGCACCCCCAATGTTTGACACTAGGATTCTGTTGGAATCTACTCGTAACACTTATAGCATATGCGACATCAGGATGCGAACATAAGATGGCCTACATGATAGACCCCACTGCCGAAGCTTATGGGATGTTTCTCGTGGCTTCCTTGTCCTCATCAGTTTCGGGTTATCGGTTCTTCATAAGAACTATTCCTGACGGCAACGGAATCATTCCCTTCTTGGATTCATCCATCTCGAACCTACTCAAAATCTTGTCAACATATGTACTTTGACTAAGTCCAATTAACCTTTTACTTCAATCTCCTAAAATCTTAATTCCAAGGATGTAGGCTGCCTCTCCAACGTCCTTCATTTGGAAACAATTATTTAGACATGACTTAAGTCCTTTAAGCATGCTAATACTATTTCCAATGATTAATATGTCATCTACATATAGAACCAAGAAGGTTACGTCGCTCCCACTGAACTTTCTATAGACGCAAGGTTCAAACTCACTTTTGAAGAAACCAAACTATTTTATATTTTCATCAAAACATAAATTCCAACTTCTAGATGCCTTCTTTAATCCATAAATTGATTTATCCAATTTACAAACCCTATTAAGATTTTCCGGATCCACAAAACCATATGGTTGTGTCATATACACATCCTCAGTCATGTTCCCATTAAGGAAGACGGTTTTGACATCCATTTCCATATCTCATAATCATAGTATGCGGCTATGGCCATTAAAATCCTAATAGACTTAAGCATGGCTACAGGTGAAAGGATTTCATCATATCAATACCATGAGTTTATGTAAAATCTTTTGTAACTAGCCTAGCTTTATAAGTTTGTATATTTCCATTCATATCGGTTTTCTTCTTGAAGACCCATTTACACCTAACAGTTTTGCCGTCGGGTGGAAGTTCAACCAGTTTCCAAACTTGATTTTCATACATGGATTGCATCTCGGTCTTCATGGCTTCTAGCCATTCATTAGATTCCGAACTGGATATTGCATCATTTTAAGAAGTTGAAATTTAGGAATTTAGGACCCAAACAATACAAACAATTTAACCACACAATCAACAAACGGAGAAATTAAATGCGTAAAAGTAAATCGACGAGAGTAATTTACGTGGTTATATGCAACCGGGGTAATTGCTTTAGTCCATGGCCAACTATAGAGTTCTTTGTATTATTTTCGTAGCTTAGGGTTTATAATAAAAGAGTGTTACAATATATAGTGTGCAAGAAGCTAAACTCGTTGTGCCAGATCCGACAGGGTACCCGCCGGGTAGGCCAAGGCACCCGCCTGGTAGTCATATCTTCCAACCAGGTAAGCTATGTATCCGCCGGGTAAGCTTCTTCCCCTAACTTTATGTGACATTTTCTTTAATAGCTACCCGTTTCATTTGTGCCTACCAGCCGGGTAACCAAGAAGTACCAGCCGGGTACAAGAGGTACCAACTGGGTACTTCCCAACATCACCAAAACCAAGCTTATTCGATTCGGTTTGCTCGTTCTTCACTATACTCAACAATCTCCCACTTGAAGATCGGACAAACCCAATAGTATTAAACCATTATAATTTCCCTTTCAACCAAGTCAAATCAACCTCTCCATACCCCCGATATCAATCGGGACACGCACACTGAATAAACGTGAATCAGATAGACATTCGATAAAAGGCCCTTCAACTACATGTACTGAAATCCAGGAACCAAAGGAAACCTCTAACTCTCTAGTCGACAAGTTCTATCATCACTTCATCATAAGGCCAGTTGAAGCTATGCAAAGCTTCAACTTTTCTGTTTTGACTACCTTGGTAAACATATCAACACGATTCTTCGTACTAGGGATTTTGTGCAACAACTGTGTATCATCATTCACTAGTTCATGAATGAAATGATACTTTAAATTAATGTGTTT
Organism: Gnaphalium uliginosum; assembly: GCA_963930675.1. Lineage (NCBI taxonomy): Eukaryota > Viridiplantae > Streptophyta > Magnoliopsida > Asterales > Asteraceae > Gnaphalium > Gnaphalium uliginosum. Next base: position 29,122,282 of record OZ005681.1, on the reverse strand, counting down.
CATACGACTATGAAACACATGATTCTTTCCGAGATGTACCACAATCTGATTATCACAGTATAAAACGCAATCATCATGTTTCTTGCCCAATTCTTCCGGAAAATTCTTCAACCAAATAAGTTTTTTACTCACTTCCGCTACAGCCATATACTCTGCTTCCGTGGTTGATAAAGATACACGTTTCCGAAGTCTAGACATCCAACTAACCATCATTTTACCAACTGTGAACACATACCTCGTAGTGCTCTTACCCGAATCATCACAGCCACCCAAATTAGCATCCTCATAACCTCTCAAAACGACATTCTTTTTCGTGAAACATAATGCCATTTTAGAAGTACCTCTCAAGTAACTCAAGAACCAATTGAGCACTTCCCAATGCTCTCTACTCGGATTAGACATAAACTTTCTAACAACTCCCACTGCATTAGCAATATCCGGCCTCGTACAGACCATCGCATACTTTAAACTCCCAACAACCGATACATAAGGAACTTTAGCCATCTCTGCCTTGTCTTCGTCCGTCTATGGTGATTGATCTTTGGATAATTTTAGGACGCTACCCAAGGTGTATTACGTGTCTTGGCATCTTTCATGCTGAATTTCTCTAACACTTTTTCAATAAAATTTTCTTGAGACAATTTTATAGAACCTTCAACTCTATCTCTGACGATACTCATACAAAGAATCTGCCTAGCAGCTCCCAAGTCTTTCATCTCGAATTCCTTAGATAGTTGTCTCTTTAACCTGTTGATCTCCGTCATGTCAGAACCTGCAAGTAAGATGTCATCAACATAAAGTAACAACATGATATAGGTGGACTTGAATTTCTTCAAGTAGCAGGAATGATCCATGTCATATATCATATATCCTCTCCCTTCATAAAGTCATCAAATTTCAAGTGCGATTGTCGAGGCGCTTGTTTCAACCCATACGGACTTTTTTTCAAATTGCAAACCATCTTCTTTTTACCCACTACCTAAAAGCCCTTAGGTTGAGCCATATAAATGTCTTCATCAAGATCCCCATGTAAGAACGCAGTGTTCACATCCAGCTGCTTTAGATGTAAGTCTTCAGAAGTAACAATACTAAGCACCAATCTAATGGTAGTCATCTTCACAACCGGCGAGAAGATTTCATTACAATCAACTCCCTCTTTCTGTTGGAAACCCTTGACCACTTACCCACTTTGTATCTCCTTTTACCATCAAGTTCTTTTTTGATCTTGTACACTCATTTATTTTGTAAAACCCTTTTATCACGAGGTAGATTTACTAATTACCAGGTCTTGTTCTTCTCAAGTGAACTCATCTATTCTTTCATAGAAAACTCCCACTGTATGGATTCTTTCAATCGCATTGCTTTTCCAGGTTCACCATCTTCTATTAAAAGTAGATAGTGTGCTGATGGAGAGCACCTTTTTACGAGTTTGGACACTCTAGTGGAACGTCTCAACGTAGGAAGTATAGGTGTGACACATTCATCTGTGCCACTAGTATCATCCACATTTCCTAAGCTCCTACTCACTTCAGATCTTTCTTCAGTCTCTGAACTTTCTCTATCACCTGACACATCACCGTTATTCGGCAATTCATGGTTTCCCGAACACCCACTAGGACCTGCAAGATCATCAACATGAATATCATCATATACAACACAATCACGTTTCGGAGTTACCGTTACCTTGCCACTATAAACTGTGCTTTCATCAAAAGTGACATCTCTGATGCGAATAATCTTCTTAGAATCATCATCCCATGAAACGCCCATTTTGACACTTTAGGCTTTAAACCAAACGACAACTTGGGCGATTTATATCAAGCTAATAGCAACTCGACAATTTAAAAGCACACTTGTCAAACCTCTTTGCAAGTGAAATCCACGTTCATTTAGCATAATCCCTTGCCACCTCTAGATTCAGAATTTAGCATTTGACCCATAGGCACCTACAACATTAAACAACTAAAAGGAGTAAGCTTTAAGCTTAGTGAGCATACGGGCAACTAAATGAGTAATACATAACAATAAGTAGCAAGTAACAGCTAGACCACAATGATTGCGCAAGCAACAAGTAAGCAAATAACCACTGGGCAATTGTAGAGATTATTACCACTATGCGGATCCGCTATCAACTGTCAACAACTAGCACAAGTGCAACAACGAGCACAATGTGCAACAACTGCAACAACTAGCACAAATGCAACAACAAGCACAACGTGCAACAACTAGCACAAGTGCAACAACAAGCACAATGTGCAACCACTGATGTTAACATAAGTTAGCTAATCTCTACAATGCCAAATCAATAACATATAACACATAAGCATATAATAACAATCCACTCGGTCATGTGAACCTCTTGCACGTATGTAATCCGGAACCCACAACCATTACCCAAATAACCCCCATATCACTCACCTTTATGTCGATTACCCGAAAGCATGAGATACACATAAGCACCACTTCCTTTTGCACCTAAACAATCATAACACATCATATAAACATTCACATATATGGAAATACTCATGCTCTCGATTACTTTATATTAATACCAATTTTGACTTCAATTTGGACACTTTATCACAGCTCCAATTAGCTGTTTTGGACACCATTTTTGGACCTCTCCAAAATGAATATACTTTATATCGTTACGAAGGTATTCCAACATACTTTAATATACAACTTTTACCTTTTCAGAATACATAATACGTACCAAGTTATAATCATTTGAAAACAGCGAAAAGTCATTCTTTAATGCTGAAATCTCAGCAAATAGCTTTAGGGGACTGTTTTGCAAACCATTTTAGAACCACCTAGACATATTCGTTTTCATCAAACTTTATATCAATTTAAAGGTCTTCGACCATACTTTCATTCCCTACTTTCCGATTTTTATAAAACATTTTACACTGAAAGTTACAGCCCCTCAAAGTTTGTCAAAACACTTTATTTCCATTTTTCGCCCAAATTACCCAACGACCCGAAATTGAAATATAACCACCACACATACTCCAATTAACATACTAATGATCAAATAACATTGTTTACATCTTTTCTTACTTCGTTTACCACTTTTAACTTCGTATGATCGGTTTGACCTTTAAAGTCAAACCGAACACAATTACCAATTTAAGCATAACTCAATTTATGGTTTAGCTATTCTTTCCACTACTCTAAACATCAATAATAAGATCAATTCAACCTATTTAAACTAACCATGGGGTGAATTAACAACAATTTGTAAGGATCCATCATAACCCCACTTTTAATAAGAACACCAAATCGATTTATTAACATTTGGATTGAATTGATGTTAACCATAATGATTACCATACTTATACATCAATAATCAATCATAATACACCTTAATTTCGTTTTGTACATGATCATACCCTCAAACCCCATCAAGGACCCATTTTTAGGTTAAATTAAAGGAAAAACAATACTTACTAGATGTTAGAGATGATCAATAAGGCTTGAATTCGAATTATTTAGGCTCAATTTGATGTTTATGAACTGATTTCTTTCTCCTCTCCACCTCTCCTGCGATCTCTCCCTTTCTCTAGAAGTCTCTGACTTTTAATTTCATAATCTGTACATACATGTGTAAGTAGTTAATTTATTAAGTGTTTTAATTAGATTTTTACACCCCCAGTCCCTCTAGTTTCAGTCACTTTAAAATACATCACTTATTTGGTTACTCCCCACATATTATTTAGGTAATTTAAATACTTCACGTCTACGTATAGTACACGTTATTTATACAACAGCTTATAAATTAAAGCATATACATATATTATAATATTACTTTAAATTTTGGGGTGTTACATCCAACATCTGTAACCCATGTCATCTGAACCATACCCAATAAATGTGCATTTTCTTAATTTACATCAAGCTTATGCCTATTCACATCCTACATAAACATTGCAACCGAAAACTCTAAGATGTGTGAAATTTACCTTCTTGCCAAGCCATACCTCTTCCGGAATTCTGAAACCCAAGTGTTGAGGGTCCCCTGTTAATCAAATAAGAGGTTGTATTAACCTCCTTGGCCCACAACATCTTAGGCAAACCTGCATGCAATCTCATACTCTTTGCCCTCTCATTCAAAGTCATGTTCATGCGTTCAGTAACACCATTCTACTAAGGTGTTTCAGGAACTATTTTCAACATCCTAATGCCATTCTAAGCACAATATTCAATAAACTTCTTAATGTTGTATTCAACTCCATTGTCAGATCTCAAACACTTAACTTTCAAGTTAGTTTCATTTTCAACGGTAATTTTCCACTTCTTAAAGGTAACAAATACATCATATTTATGTTTAAAAAAATAAGCCCATACCTTTCTCGTGTAATCATCAATGAAGGTGACATAATACCGAGAATCGCCAATAGACTCCACCAATGTAGGTCCATAAACATCCGTATGACCTAGCTCACTTTAGTGGATCTCTTAAACATATTTGCCGGGTTTCGTCCGGTGTCGGGTTCGATTCGCGCGTTTTCGTTGCGTACGATACGTTTTGTAGAAAACGTAAAACGTTTTAGATATTATCGTGATAATATAAGTTAAATAACAATTAATTGTCCTAATTATGTTATTTAATAAAAATGTTTTTCACCAACGTCCATATTTATTGTGTCGGATTCCATCCGATCGAATTTGCGTAATTTAAATTTAATTACGTACGTGCGTATAATACAATATACAAGGTGTTATCGTAATTAGGCCTATTTCACACTAATTACATGTAATAATGATCTATGATTAATCACTAATGACGGCCTAATTCGCCGGGTGTCACATTCTCCCCTTGTTAGAAGAATTTCGTCCCGAAATTAGTTTGTTGCCGTGGTTTGTGTGGTATCTGAGAATAGGTGTGGGTATTTCTGTTGCATCTGGTCTTCCCGTTCCCATGTGAATTCAGGACCGCGCCTGGAATTCCACCGGACTCTGACGATGGGAATACGACTCTGTTTTAAACGTTTGACTTCTCGGTCCATGATCTCAACGGGTTCCTCGACGAAATGAAGCTTATCATCGATTTGGATTTCGTCGAGTGGAATGATAAGTGTCTCATCAGACAGGCATTTCTTAAGGTTAGAAATGTGAAAGGTGTTGTGCACGCTACTGAGTTCTTGAGGTAGCTGCAGTCGATATGCCACCGGGCCAATTCTTTCAAGAATTTCAAACGGTCCGATGTACCTAGGGCTAAGCTTTCCCCGTTTACCAAAACGAATGACACCTTTCCAAGGTGACACTTTCAACAGTACTTTGTCCCCGACTTGAAACTCGAGGTGTTTGCGTCTCACGTCAGCATAGCTCTTCTGACGATCACGTGCGGCTTTCAACCGGTTTTGGATACTTACAATTTTCTCAGTGGTTTCATGTATAATCTCAGGACCGGTGAGTTGGCTATCTCCCACCTCGGTCCAACAGACAGGTGAGCGGCATTTTCGCCCATAGAGTGCCTCGAAAGGTGCAGCCTTTATGCTGGTGTGATAGCTGTTGTTGTACGAAAATTCGCACAGAGGCAAGTGGTTTTCCCAATTCTTACCGAAATCAACTACACAAGCTCGTAGCATATCTTCTAGTGTTTGAATGGTTCGTTCGCTTTGACCATCGGTTTGCGGGTGGTAGGCCGCACTCATATCCAGACGAGTGCCTAGTGACTTTTGTAGTGATTGCCAAAAGCGAGAAGTGAAACGGCTATCTCTATCTGAGATGATTGAGATGGGTACGCCGTGTCGAGCGACGATTTCTTTTATGTAGATGCGAGTCAAACGCTCCATCTTGTCAGTTTTCTTGATTGCCAGGAAATGAGCAGATTTGGTGAGACGATCGACGATCACCCAAATGGTATCGCAACCGCTCGGAGTTTTTGGCAGTTTAGTGATGAAGTCCATGGAGATCTGCTCCCATTTCCATTGGGGTATTTCAGATTGTTGCAGTAATCCAGAGGGTTTCTGGTATTCGGCCTTAACTTTTGAGCAGGTAAGGCACTTGCTAACATAAGTAGCTATGTCAGCCTTCATGTTGGGCCACCAATAGGATTCTTAGATGCCGTGATACATCTTGTCGGCTCCAGGATGTATAGAGTATCGAGACTTGTGAGCTTCATCCATCACCAAATCTCGCAAATTTCCAAAGTTTGGTAACCATATTCAGTTAGAGAAGTATCGGGCTCCATCGGATTTGATTTCGAACTGTTTATCCATGCCCCGAAGGGCTTCGTCTTTCACGTTTTCCTCCTTGAGTGCTTCGAGTTGAGCGATATGGATTTGAGTGGTGAGGTTGTTATGCACAGTCATACCGAGGGCTCGAACTCGTAGCGGTTTAACTCGTTCCTTTCGACTCAAGGCATCGGCCACTACGTTAGCCTTGCCCGGGTGGTATCGAATTTCGCAATCGTAATCGGTAAGTAGTTCGACCCATCGGCGTTGCCTCATGTTTAGATCCTTCTGGTCAAAGATGTGCTGGAGACTTTTGTGGTCAGTGAAGATTGTACACTTGGTACCATACAGGTAATGTCTCCAGATTTTAAGCGCGAAAACTACGGATCCTAGTTCCAAGTCGTGAGTCGTATAGTTTTTCTCATGGACTTTAAGTTGTCGGGAGGCATAAGCTATGACTTTTTCCCGTTGCATTAACACACAACCAAGTCCCTGGTGTGAGGCGTCACAGTAGACCACAAAGTCATCGTTGCCTTCGGGTAATGACAAGATTGGCGCACTGCAAAGTTTCTGTTTCAATAGTTGGAAAGCTGACTCTTGTTTGTCAGTCCAGTCGAATTTCTTTTCCTTTTGAGTTAGGGTGGTTAATGGTTGGGCTATTTTGGAGAAATTCTCAATGAATCGCCGATAGTACCCAGCGAGTCCTAAGAATTGGCGTACTTCAGTTGGGGTTGTAGGTGCTTGCCAGCACTTAATAGCCTCGATTTTTGATGGATCGACATGTATCCCTTTACTGTCGATGACGTGCCCTAAGAATTGTACGGTTCGGATCCAAAATTCGCATTTGGAGAATTTGGCGTATAACTCTTCGCGTTTGAGTAATTCGAGTATGGTTTTCAGATGTTGGCCGTGTTCTTGTTCGTTGCGAGAGTAAATCAGGATGTCATCGATGAACACAATGACGAACTTGTCGAGATATGGCTTGCACACCCGATTCATAAGATCCATGATGAGAAGGGGTCGACGTTCCCTATAGTGATGAGAAAATTGTTGGCGTCAACAATAAAAATAGTTGTCTAGATGCCAATAGGCACAAAAACTACTTTTACTTTTTCAATGTTAAAATTAAAAACGGTGAGAAAGTGATTGCAGACACCATTATAGGATAAAAGTGGTCTAGATATGGTTGAAAAGGAAAACTAACCATAGTGGGTGCTCTTTGAGGTACCATCGGTGACTACGATAACTAATATGGCTTGAAGAGACCTAAATAGAGTTTTTGGTGATGGGTGAATAGATGATAGATGATCAACAAACACAAGATAACGAGAAATTTGTGGACCAACCCTTGCGGTTTGCATTATCATCGTTATAAATTTAATATCTGAAATTATAGATCCTTTGAGTAATACACCATCCGTTCCAAAGTTATTGTCATCAGATAAAAAATATGAAGTTTAATAAAAACATAATAATTATTGGTTTTTTTTCATACTTTTTACAGAATGACAGTTTTATCCTTAATCAATTCAATTAATTACTGTTTTCTTTACATTTTGTAGTAATAATTTCAAAGAAGGGTTATATAGTAATCACAATTAAACCTCTTTATTTATTTTTGAAAGTGAACAATTAATTTGGAATGTCTGAAAATAGAAACATGAACTATATTTTAGAAACGGAAGGAGTAGAAAATATCTTGGGTCAAGTGCAGTGATCGGAAATAAAACCAAACTTTTTTGATCAATAAATTGTCATTTTAGAATAATGGAAAAAGAAATTTATTTATTTTGTCATCTTAGAGTCCACTTTCATATTTTCATACTTGACAATGATTTCATTTCACCGTGTACTACAATCCCATATTACTCAATCATTTTGTCTTTCTTTCTTCTCACCCGTTGACTCATTCTTCCCGTCAATGGCGGCTCATTTTCTAATTTCTATTCCATCTTCTTCCCACTCATCAAACCCATTTCTTACTTTCTTTCTCTCAAAAACCCCCAAAATAATATCTTTTCTCAACAAATTATCCCCATGGCCATTAATTCAACCTTACAAACAATCTTGGCAGCCATAGCCAGCTTCACCTTCATCATTCTCATCTTCTCCTTCATTTACCTAATCTGCAAAACAACCAAAAAACATCGCCATGATCCCGAATCTCGCCACCGAACCCGAGCCATCCGATCCGCACCCTATCTTGCTAATTCAACTTCTTTCATCAGCATGGCTGAAAGTCAACTGTTTGACCCATCTTTGATCCGGATCGACATGTCTGACTTGGTCAACGCAACTCGAAACTTCTCGCCGGATTTAATCGTGGGCGATGGAAGTTTCGGGTTGGTTTATAAAGCCAACCTTCGTTCGGGCGTCACGGTCGCTGTTAAAAAACTCGACCCTGACGCCTTTCAAGGGTACAGAGAATTCAGGGCCGAGATGGAGACACTTGGCAAAATCAGACATAATAATATTGTTAACTTTTTCGGGTATTGTGCCTCGGGTTCGGATCGGATTTTAATATATGAGTTTATTGAAAAAGGGAGTCTCGACCAATGGCTTTATGACACATCATCGTATGATATTGACACATCAGCATTACGGTTACCATTATCATGGAGGAACAGAATAAATATCATTAAAGGGGTAGCAAAAGGGCTAGCATTTATGCATAATTTAGATGTGTCTATAATTCATAGGGATATTAAAGCTAGTAATGTGTTATTGGATGCCAATTTCGAAGCGCATATTGCGGATTTCGGGCTGGCTCGAAGGATTGATAGCTCGCATTCCCATGTTTCGACTCAAGTAGCCGGGACAATGGGGTACATGCCACCAGAGTATATTAGTGGAGCGACTTTAGCTACAGTAATGGGAGACGTGTATAGTTTTGGTATACTAATGTTTGAGATTGCAACGTCTAGGCGTCCAAACTTGCCATTGAAGGACGAAAATGGGAAAGAGATTCGGTTAGTTCAATGGGCGACGAGAATGGTCTCCGAGAATCGAGAAATGGAAATGGTTGATTTCCGTCTACCGAAACAAGAACTAAAAGAGAATCAAGTTGTCGACTTCTTCAAAATCGCTACATTTTGTACTACCGAAAGACCAAGATTACGCCCGAGTATGAATGAAGTTGTCACATTATTGAATCAAATTCAAGATGAAGTTACAAGTTAGTGAATTGTGTTTTAGATTATTATTATTATTATTATTATTATTATTATTATTATTATTATTATTATTATTATTATTATTATTATTATTATTTTATTTCTTGGGCATTTTTGTTATGAATTCATCATGAAATGGATGTGTGTAACCAGGATGCAAATACTGTAAAGAATCGTATATTCCAAGAAAAAGGCCAACTCAAACTATAATAATAGTAGTAGTAATATCAGTTGATGGCTTTGTTTTTAATTTCAAAAGTCATAAAGGTTATTTGAATATTGAGCATTGAGCACTTACTTTAAAGATAATATTTAAGTATTATTTCCTTCGTCTCAAAATAAATGTCCTCGATATTATTTGTATATGTCTCAAAAAAATTGTCTACATATATAAAATAATTATTCAAAATCATTAAACTCACTCATTTTATCCTCGTTTGTTACTCTTAATAATTTATTTCGTAAATAAATTCAGTCAAACTCTATCTTATAATAAGGACAAAATTGACATTTACTCGACCTATCTTAATTCCAAAAAAAATTACTGTCGGACAGTTTTTTACCTGACCTATCTTAGTATTTTTTTTTGATAAAGACGAAAGTTAATAAACGAAAGATGTTTAACTATAAAATGGAATTAATAATTTTAGTAATCTTTTAGATTCTTAATATTTAAAAATAATTTTAATTACTCGTACCTTTATGCTTTGGTCTTTCGGAAACAAACGAGGAGCTATCAGTTAGAGCAAATGTAGCACTGGGATCACAATTGAGAATACAAGTGCTGGTGATTTAGGCGGCCTTTGGCATTGCAGAAGGCCCAAGAGGCCCAACAGCTTGATATTGAACTACCAACTGAGACTTACCAACTACCAAGTGGCATTTCACTCTGTAAGAGCATCAGTAATGGTATGGATTTTTGAAGTCCATACCCCTGCCATAGTAACTTTCTATGAATATTCATTTTCTATAAATTCACTCTCATATTTCTATAAACTTAAACAATTTCATAACTAGGTCTCAGTTATCTTTTTACTATTAAAATAATATTTTATTATTATATTCTTTGGTAAAGAAGATGAAAATATTAAATAGATGATTATTGTGGGTCCCGATTATATTTGGTCCATGCCAATGGACTTTGATATCTCTTTCATTCATGGATTTAGGAATCTACTTGATGAAATAGTGAATTGAAAATGTCCAAAATATTTATGCCACCTAGGTTTGGAATTGCCTACTAGGATTGTCATCGACAAAAGAGGTAATGATCTTACTCATACTATATTTCTAACTTGTGAGGAAGATTAGAAAACGAAGACCACCTTTTAGCTAATTGTAAAGCGGCAAAATGCTTATGGAAATCTATTTCGACATGGAGCAAATTGGCGGATCTTTAACTTCTCCAATATTTCAGATATACTTTACATTATGAAAACACGTTTCTACTTCTCATAGAACCCATTTCAACATGGTCGTGCAAACAACTCAATGGGTTATTTCGCTATATAGAGCTAATGCCACTTCTAACTCCAAAAGGCCGAGAAGCGACATTCTTCTTAATAATATAAAACCTTCCAAATAGTCGATGTAAGAAGTGGAATGAATCACTAATCCCTTTAATCAAACTGATTATTTGTATCATGTTTTATGCTTATTAACTTGCTAATGCAATCGTGCTATTCAAGAAACAAAAATAAATAGTAACAACATTTTTACAACATAAAAACTGTGAAGCAGTTTAAGAACTTGTCTTGATCCATACATAACATTTCACAAGAAACCAATTTTAGACCTATGTAACCTTTCCAATAAAAATAAAACAAAATACTACTTAATCTATTATATACAATGGCGGATCCAGGAATCCGTATTAGAGTATGCACTTTGTACTAAAAAAAAGATATTCTACTCAAGTTAATTTGATAAATATCATGCAATCAGTTCGGGTCTTAGATTCGAGTTTTTCAATCGATAACCAACTAATTCAAGTACTCAATAATTGAATTAAATTCATTAAATAGCAAAATACATACCATATTTCCATAATTTGAAGTTACAATTGCAAAAAATATACCATATTTTCATAATTTGAAGTTACAATTGTCCTCGTCGATCTTGTATTCGTTGGAAGCAATTCATGATGTCATCATCAACTTTAGAGCACATCTTTCTCAATAAAGATGACTAAACTATTATTTAACATCTGATAACCTATACTATTTCGTAACTTGTTCTTCACAAAATTCATGGTTGAAAATCCTCTTTCAACACTAGTCGTCGCTACTAAAAGGATCAACACCAACTTGATAAGTAAATAGATGAGACCAAATGCCTTATTTTTATTTGATTCAACAAGTTTCTCATAGAGTTCTCCAATATTCTTCAATCCCGCAAATTTCTCATCTTTTAGCATCTCATGGATATAGTTGCCAAGTTGTTGATCTAAGAGCTAGCAATTCAACACTCAGAAAACTCTTAGGATAAAATTCAGCAAGTTGAAGCAACTTTTGTTTATCAAAGGCTAAAAATGCATTAATAGAATAATAGGAATCAAGCTATCTGTACAAACAAGTAAGTTCCTACTTATCTCATCAAAATGATTGTTGAGTTCTTGAAGTTGTAAATCAATGATCATATAGAATACTTCAACTCAAAATGATGTTCATTTGTGATACCATATTAAATCCAATTATACTTTCCAAACCAAGCGAGATTAAAATGACGAAGCTTCCCTCCAAGAATTGTTTCAGGAAAGTCATGTGTACAAGGTTGACAGGGAGCTCTTAGTATGTATTCTCTCCTTATCTTATCTTGTACATTAGGATGATAAGCAAGGATATTCTTTCTCAATCCATGATCATGTGGAATAAAATTAACATCAAATTGGCTTTTTCTTTTGTTTGATGGCAATGGAGTGGTAGGATTAGTTGGGAATGGAGAAGAAGCATCATTTGTCTTTCATTTCTTTTGTACAAACCGATCCAACATTTCTGCTTGATATGTGTCCATTGTTACTGATTCTTCAAAACTGAAACGACAAAATAGATTTATAATTAGAAAAAAAAATATTGATTCACCTTTTTAGCTACCAATGATAAGATACAAACAATTTTAGCAACTAATTACAGAGTATTTCTTTAACGATCCCTATTTAAGTCCACCACTGATTTCTCAAATAATATTAATTGTACAAACCCTAACATCTAAAATGAAACAATCAAACAAATATATCATCATATCATATCATCATATACCATATAAATAAAAATAAAATTGACCACTACAAACAAAGTACTAAATGCATATTTGATTGTTAAAGAAACCAAACCGACCATTACACTCGAAATGCATTTATTGGTAAAAGTTCAAGACAAAGAATTATTGTATAAATATACACTAAATTCTTAATAAATAAGAAATAAAGAATCCAAGCTTTATTTCAAACCAATGTTTTAAAACCGGGTTGACCCGTCGAGTTTTTCAGTCGAACCGGTGACCCGGTTATCTAGAACCCAGCGGGTTAATCTTTTTTTTCTCGTTGACCAGTTGACCGAGAAAAACAATTATCTAACTCTAAAAAGGAAAAAAGTTAACAGCTTGACTTAAAGCTTGATGGTGACTTAAAGATGATGGTGAATAACCCACTGTTGCCATAAGACACCCCAACCAAATGAAAGTCCGATCATTTGCATTCTATTTGTTTCTTGCATTCTATTTGTTTCATAACTGAAGATGATGGTGAATCAACATGCATTTTAGTTGCATGGAGAAGTAGATGAGAGAGAAGTTCTTTAAATTCACTAGTCATACATAGATAGATACGGAGTATATGGATATAATCTGCTACAATTGTTTATAAGGTTTTACAAGTTAAGTATATGAGAGATAAATATATAGATATAATATATGTAAAAGTACTAAAGTTATGACATTTACTAGTCGCATTTGAGAAATCAAAAGAAAAAGTCTGGATTTATGTATAGGGAAAACAAACAAAAAGAAGTCATGAGTAAGGTGATGGTAACCTCATAACTTTTACTAATGAGATGCAGAAAACGGGTTAACCGGGCTGATCCGCGGACGAACCGATTGAACTGGATCCGCCCAACTAACGGGGTCAATCACAAACCCGAGTTTTAAAACATTGTTTCAAACTTACCTGTCAGGCTATCACCACTTCACTTTACTTTTTCAGGTTATCTCACTTTATTTTACTTTCTGCTCTTTCTGCTCTTTCTGCTCTTTCAATTTCTCCATTTTTAGTTTTCCATATCCATAACAAAACACTTTACTTTTTGGGAGCGGTTCACAGGGACACGGAGAAGGGAGGCATGGACTATTTTGCAATTTAGACAAAATTATGAACCTGTTTGAAAATTGTCCCAAAAAATTCTCAAAAATTGTTCAAAATTTTATTCAATCAGAAAACTTGTTAATATGTAAGATTTAGTCAAAATGCTAATGAACGTAAGATGCAGTAACAATTAACAAGATATGTAACAAAAAATATATGATGCAGTAAACAAGTAATACTAATTTTTTAAATTCAAACATAAAATCAAGATTTACAAACACATAAAAATGATAAAAATATTATAAGATGCAGTAACGGTATACAAGATGTATTAAACAAGTACTAGCACAAATATACATTAATCGCATTTAAGATGCAGTAACGTAAGATGCAGTAGAAAAATTATAGGATGCAGTTGAATTTTTTTCAGATCTAAGAAGTAGATCTAGATCTAAAAGGTAGATCTACTTTTTAAATCTTGATCTACGAGTTTCCAGATCCAGATCTATATAGTGGTGGTGGTGGAGCGGCGGTGGTGGCGGAAAATGGTAGTGACGGTGGAGTGGTGGTGGTGGCGGTGGAGCGACGGGAGAAGATGGAGAAACGACCACGGTTGGTTACGTCCGGTGGAGGCCGGTTCACCAACGGTGGTGATTCGCATCTCTACTCTCCGGTCACAAAATCCGCTGTCATTTTCTCTGTTTATTTTCTCCGTTTCTTTTCTCCGGTCACAACGATGGCGAGGGTGGTGGTGGCGATGGAGTTGTGGTGGTGGCGGTGGAGCGGCGGTGACGGATGTGATTGGCGGTGGTGGTGGTGGTGTGTTAGTGTGTGTTTTGTGAAGAGAGAGAGAGAGAGAGAGAGAGAGAGAGAGAGTTGGAGAGTGTTTTGTGTGTTTTGTGAAGATGGAGAAAGAGATTGAGTGTCCAAACATGTGTTACCTCCTATTCTTATTTTACATAAATTGCAAAATAGTTCCTTACCCCTCCTTACCCTCCTTACCCTCTCTAACTCTTATTCCACTCTGATCTTGAATCTTACTTTTTTCCACACAAATAAGATCTAAAATGAGAAGCGTAAAAGTTAGTAAGTAAAAGAAGCATGGGCCAAGCATGGGCGATGATTTTTTTGTTGTTTGAAAAAAAAATATATATAACTTTGATACAAATTTGGGTCCACATCGTATCTAAATGGCCTAGTGTTGATATAGCAATAGTTTGGCACTAATTTGTAACTAGGATTTGGGCCTAACTAATCCTAACCAAACTCCCCTTCAGTGCTACGAGTTTGGGCCTTTCGGTCTTGGACTTTTGTTGACCTCCTCTGTAGATTACTATTACTATAAACCATGAAAATGGGCGAATAATCAGGTTTGTACTCTAAAGTCTATCACTCGAACTACCATCTCGTTCTTCATGCAATACATACGATTTTGGTTTATTATTTTCAAAGGTTTGGCAATACACAAAAAATCACATTTTGCAATGTCGATACTATCAAATTGTGACACTATTTTACCTTCAAAATTTGGGAAGAAAAATTAATTATAACAAATTATTAATGAATAAAATAATCATCACCTACATCCATATTCATAGATACACTTCATCCTGTTATAGGCTAATTTTTATGTTTAGAATGCAGGATCCCGAGTCAGGATGTGATTATATTTTACAGGTGTTCGAGATCTTGTTTGCTTATTTATTTTGACCAGGTCGTATGAAGACTCGAACGTAAATTACTTGCTCCGTAATATGTGGATCGAGACTTCTTCAAATTCAAACGGAAACAAGAGAAAGCGTGTAGAATAACCGGTCAAGAGGAACGCTGGATGATCTCGCATATCTCGGAAGATCCCGGATATTTCGGATAATTAGTTACTTGTGTTTAGCTATAAATAACGAGGCAAAATGATCGACTAGGACACTTCACGATCACTGCTAACACTCATTTACTTTTCTGCTCACGATCAAACACACTTTTTACTTATCGTTTTCACGAAATTCATCACACACACTTTAGGTCGATCATATTGTGCTCTTAGTTTGTATTATCTTGATTTCAATTAATAGAAGTAACAAAGGTAAGGAACGATTGTTCCTTCCCGAAGTTTTATGCCGGCGGTCTAACAAGATCAAGGGCTTTCCTCGTACATCCTTGTGTCGTTTACGTTTACTTTACATTTTGATTATTAAACTAGCTTTATATCGACTTTTCACCGTTCTTAAACTTGATTATCTTGAGAATCACTTAAGCACTCTAGCTCACATAACTAATTTGATCACGGAATTATACTTGTTAATTTTTTGTCAAAACAATTTGGCGCCCACCGTGGGGCAAGTTGTCACACCCCCAAAAATGGTCAACGTTGGTCAGCGGAAGCAATTGTGTACGGAGGTGGGGGGCGTGACGTAAGTATTGGACCATACATTCACAGAGCATATGATTATCGCGGAACAAAGTGATTTTTAGATGCCATAGATAAATTGTTTGTTACAAAAGCTACAACTTATCCATGTTGTAGAAATAGTATTGTAAAATACATCCATTTAGTGAATACATAATTTAAACAGAGATTTCCTAAGTATGACTAAAGTGTATTAGTTATACAATGGAAATCTCGTTCATTTCAAAATGTGACATCCTAATTCGTCGTGGGTAGCTTACTTCCAAATGCATGCAGTCTTACTTCCAAATGCATGCAGTCTTACATGAGCGCTAATTCTCTGAAAAACATAGTAAAAATTCAACAAAGATTGTTGAGTGAATTCACAGGTTTTATAAGTATGGTTTGTTATACCAAGTTCTTTTTGTAAGTCGTTGACATAAAAGTCAAATAAGTTTCGTTTTGTTGGAATGTTATCCAAAAATATCGATTCGTGGGATGTTAACCAAAAATATAGTTTCGTGGGAATGCTATCCAAAAATATCGATTCGTTGTGATGTTGCCCAAAAATATAGTTTCGTTGGAATGCTATCTAAAAATATCGATTCGTTGGGATGTTACCCAAAAATATAGTTTCGTTAGGATGTTACCCAAAAATATAGTTTCGTTGTTGTTTGTGGGTAAACATTGACGGTGATCCCCTGAAGGTGAGCTAAACGTTACGGGTTAAAGTCACACAACCTAACCCTATAACCAAACCACGACCAAGTTTCGTTGTTTGCCTAAGGACATGTAAGCATACACTCCAAAACTGTGGGAGGGTCGTCACGGCGATAGTACTATCGTATACTCAGTGGCTAGAGTCACCTAGCTAATGGTTATAGTCTGCATGACATAAGATCTTTTAAGCATACATTGTAAGTCTTGGTCCGTACCAGGATTCGTTGTCAAAGTTCCCCAAAATTGTATGAAAATGTTATTTCATAAATAAACAGTTCAAGTATAATAGTATGAAAATCATTCATATACAGTTTGTATAAAGACATGAAAGCAGTTATATAAAGTTATTGCATATAATAGTAAAACAGTTTTTATGTTTTTCACCCCTTAGTTTGAAAACAGTAAAACAGTAAAAGTAGGGGCTGTGAACTCACCTCGTGAGTTAAGTAGTGAGAGCTAGCAAAGCGTATGCCCAAATAAAGTCTCTAACGTCCTAAACGTGAGAGATAGTAATATAAGTTGTTGACTACACGTGCAACCATGTTAATCGTTCACTCGTTTGAAAGATCTTTGTTGTTTAAAGTTTCGTACGCTCCGTTGGTGATGTTTGTAATAATAATATTTCTCGAAAAATATATTTATTATTTTTTTGTTTCGCATTAATACTTAATATTTCACAATGTTATTATTGTTGATTCGTATTATATTTAGTATATAATCTCCCTCGAGAATGTTTGATGCGAAAATAATCGAATAAACATTGTCCATCCAAAAGTTAGGATCAAATACTGTTCATCCGAAAGTTTGAGGTCCGAAAGTTTAAATATCCGAAACTTTGGGCCAAAAATGACGTTTTTCCGAAAGTCAACTCTCGGAGTTGACTTTCGGAGTCAAAATCCGAAACTTCGACTAAAATTCGAAAGTCAAACCTTTTTCCGAAAGTCAAACTTTCAGAGTTAAAGCAGTACCATTTTGGGATTTTTATTTTACTAAGCATACGTTATCGAAAAATTCCAAAAAATTTACACAATCTTCCCACATAAGTTGGCTACTTCCTGTATTTTTTTCATGATTTTTAGATAAGTAGAGGTGGGTCAGAAAAATTCGTGAGGACAACTGTGTACAGCAGCTACTTCTATCGACATATGCACACAAATCAATTTATAAATCAAAATCGGTGTATTTCCAGAGGATGAAGTCTAAACGAAAGTTGTAGCCAACCAAATTACCAAACCTTTCCAAGTGGTTTTACAAGTTTTTGTTACTTACACGATTTATTATGATTTTTCTACCAACGATAAAAATTCTATCCAGAAAACAGTTTCACCAAAGTTTTGTGTTCTTTAGTTTTCGTTATGTTTTAGTGCAAGATCTTCCATTAGATGAACCTATAACATATTAATACACTTAATACATGAAAGAAAGTAGAGAGATGATGATCCCTTACAATGCTTGAAAACATGAAGAACGAAAGAGATGATGATGTTGATGTTGTTGCTAGTTTTTCTTTCTTGTTTCCTTGCAAAACTTGGTGAATGATTATGATGATGATGTATGATTATGATGATGTTATGGTGGCTGGTGGTGGTGAGGTTGTGCCGTGAGAAAGAGAGAAAAAGGGAGGGAGAGGAGTGTGTGTAATGTGTTTGTCTGTGAATTGAAACAAAGAGGTGAGGGAAGTATGGTGTAAGGTGAGGGAGGAGACATGGCCATGGGTATGGCTGCCTTCTTCTGGGTCCCACAAGGTGTGGGGGATTTAAATTTTGTTCTCCAAGTTTACGTTACGCTCGGTGCTCGTTTACCCATTCGTTTCGTCGTTCGTTTAAACGTTAAACGTTTATTTGATGTGTTTCGTTCATGATACATTTACGTCAATTTTTGATTGAAGTATTATTTTTAAATACTTTATTTTATGTTTTAAAAATGTTCTTTGGGTTTCGTTTGGTTATGGAGTTCGATTCGTGTGTTTTTGTCGCGTGCGTTACGTTTATTACAATATGTATAATCGTTCGTTTAATCACTATGTTTTATCGTTATAGCATAATATTTTCAAGTAAATAACTACTATTAGAATAGTTTTACATTATTTATAAAATTCGTATCACCAACGTACGTATGTTTTTGTCGGACTCGTTCCGATTGTTTCGCGCGTAATTATAACTAACTACGAAAAATAGTAATGCTTTACGTATTAAAATTGTTGGGTTTTGCTAGACTTATCTCATAAAAATAGTTTGAATTTATAAAAGTAGGGAATTAGACTAAGACATGCACGTGTTCAGTTTACGTAAATATATCGAATTTTGAGGAGTGTCACACAAGTGGTGCTTTTTATCATCAAGTTTTTGTTAAAATCATTGTTTAATCATCTTCTCCAAAAACTTTTGTCAAAAATGTCGACTCAAGGACGATCTACATCTTCTGCCATGACATCTTCGAGCTCTTTAGTGACAAATCTTCCTCCTGCTCCACCTACTTCATCATCGCATCTTAGGCTAGAAAACACTTATAGGAGGACGACTTCTATATACTTTTTCAGGATCCGGGATACCGGATCCAAACCCTATCATAATTTTAATTAGGATATTATGTCTATGTTTTCTCAGGTTAAGGAGCATTTAGGACGAGTTGAACACAACAATGAAGTTTTGTAGAAGGATATAGAGAATTTGAGGATAATGGTCAATATTCATACTCCTCCAATAACCACTCCCATAAGGAGCAGGGTATTGAATTTTGATACTTCGCCTTCTGGAAACTTCCGAGGAGATTTCATTGCCATCCAAGGAAGCACTGGAATTCCGGATCCTACATATTCGATTGGGATCTCAACCATTCGGGATCCCGGGCATACTGCAGAATCCTCGTTCCTGACGCCCAATATCGGTAATGTATCTGGTAATTATTCTCTTGGTACTAATATTTTGCAGGATACGGGAATCAGCTCCGTCATGGCTAGGGAACTGCAAAATCTCAAAGATATGATCTCGAGTGTACCTGGTGTGGTGAAACCCATACCCAAAGTGGCTCCATCTGCTCACAGGATCTCTAGATTCGCACCTCCTATATGTGATGCAGAGATCCCGAAAAGATTTCAAACTCCGAGTATGAAGCTGTATGATGGGACTACGGATCCCGAGGAGCATGTGGCGTAATACCGAGAAAGGATGGAAATCATTCCCATCTCTGCAGATCTTAAAGAAGCATATTTGTGTAAAGGATTCGGGTCCACCCTGACAGGTTCCGCATTAAAATGGCTATTGAATATTCCACCTTACTCTATTACTTCTTTTGCTCACTTGGTTAATTTATTTAATAATCAGTTTTCATGCAGTAGAACTTTTGAAAAATTAAATAATGATCTTTACAGGGTGGTACACAGTTCTAACGAGTCACTTAGAAATTTTGTAGGCAGATTTGGACGTGAATCTCTAGATATCCTGAACCTGGATATGGCTACAGCAGTACAGGCTTTCAAGATGGGGATAAAGAGGGATTCCCAATTTTATCAGGATCCTGTAATGAATCCTTGTAAAAATTTAAACGAAGTAAGAAATAGAGCCTTGAGATATATCAGGCTTGAAGAAGACACCCATATCCAGAAGAAAGCGGAAACACCTTCAGCTTATGATCGACTCAATAGGAGGACATAATCAACCTCCTACAGATCAAATAGGAATAAGCCGTATTCCAGAACTGAAGATCACAGAGTCAATGCGGTGTTTCCAATGACTTCCACGTTATACTACACACTAAGGTGTTTCCAATGCTATACAAGGGGCTCAGTCGGTTTATGGTTTTTTCTTTGCTACGTTGAAGAGTTCTTTGTTATCTAATTTGGATTAAGATTTTATATTTCCTAATGAGCCATGCTCCTAGCCTATTATTTATCTAACGTAGAGTTGTCCGCAATCAGATAAATAATATGTCACAGAGATAAGAGCAGTGGATTGTCAACTATACCGGAAGTTCTCCCAAATATACAACCAATTTAACCGACAACCATCCTCTAATCCTATTCCCCAATCTCTCACATCTGAGATATCTGTATCATGATATGAATTGTTGAATGAACAAAAACATGAACATGAGTTATCCCGGGGAATAAGTTGGGATGGTCAGTCTAACGGTCAGTTAAATTGTTCATCATTATTTCATATAAAATATCATAACTATTCAAGCGTATTAAACTGATGTATGAAATTAAACAGTATTTGAAAACCTAATCATGTATCTAATAATCAGCATTTAGACAAAGTGATACTAGCATGCAAACCCTAAAGCAACAATCAAATAAGAACATGCAGTAGAGTAGCGTAACAGTATTCAGTTTATTTTCTGCAGAGTATCTGGATAAATAATTAAGTCATAAATGTTCCGAAAGTTCTCTCTAAAACATTTATTGTATGAAAATAAATCTAATCTATCTCTATTCCTAGGCTCCGTGTCTCCTCTCGATATGTTTCAATCAGGAGAACAACGGCCATGTCGAGTTCATCGATCATCAGACACTGAATAATTGAGGGACCTATTTCTAGTAATTGGCCTAATTCTATCAATAGGTGTCAAACCACAGCATAAGTTGGATAGATAAACAATGGAGATTTATTTCATAAATTCAAATATAATTTAATATCATACAAGTAGAGTAACAACATGATTTATAGCATAACTACCCTAGCATAACGTCTATCATAGCAAACACATATTTGTTTAGCCTATCATAATATTCTTAGCATACATCTTTAAATAAGCATGACAAAAGCACAACATATTTAAAAATAACGAAGAAGGATTATATAATAAAACCTGATAAAGCGTTTACAAATCTTGTGTAATCGTAGCCTCGGAGTACCTCCATACAAATTAGCTTAAACGCTTATTAATTACACTAACTAACTAACTACTAATTATTTCTAGAGAGAGAAAGAAGTGAGAGAGAGATGAGAAGTTGAATGAGATGAGATAATGAAAATGGTGAGATTTAACACATATATATACTAGTTGCTCAACCGTATTTCTCAACCGTATTTTTCCTTCCAAATGCCCAACCCTATTTCTCAAGCGAATAAAAATCACATAAAATACGGGAGGGAACCAAAATACGGGAGAGATTTGCCGTATACGGGAGGGAACCAACCGTATACGGGAGGGACCCAAACGTATACGGTTGAGCTTGGTCGTATACGGCTGGGCATGGGCCGTATACGGTCTGTGCTAGGCCGTATATGGTCTAGCTCAACTGTATACGGTTGAGCTCAACCGTATACGGTTGAGCTCAACCGTATTTCGATTCTTCGTTTCTTTGTTCGATCGTATCTTTTGCGTCGTTCATCCGTTTTGAGCGATTCTTGCGTCCACGTTCTCGTAATTTCCTAGCGAATAAAATGATACTAATTAGAGGTCGTATCTTGAAGTTTAGGTCGTAGGTCATTAGAATGAATGAACGAGAATTCCGTTGACCGTTTTTGCTCTATTTTACCCACTTTTGATCCGTTTTAGTTGATTCTTGAAGCATCCTCTATATTTTAACACCTATGATGAATTTTAGTAAATAAGGATTTATATAAAATGTTTTCATCAATAATAGGGCTAAAAAGGCGGGATAACTATATGTAAAAACTTGACTTTTTACGTGTTATCAAGTATCCCACACTTAGACTTTGCTTGTCCTCAAGCAAAACTCAAATTTTCTCACTTGCTTCCCGATGAAAACTTTTGAAAGTGCCGAAGAATTTTGGGGAATCAAAATATTTTAAAGAACAACCATTTTCATCCATATGTAAACTATTTCAGAAACTAAGATAAAATAAGGTATTCGTTTCAGAAATTTGAAATGATTTTCTTAGGCATGCTTTCAATTCTCGCGATCTTGGAATATACATGACTAGGCGATCTCACTAGGTGGTCACTCATTCACTCAAAAGTGTAATTGGTTACCTATCATTCTAATCAAACGAAATCGCTCATAGTCCAGTCATGCAACATCCATCATCATATGTTGGATCGAGAATCAGATCTCCACCACTTAGGTGAGGACGGTGCTAATTATCTCAAGACATTCAATCGGGTTGTAATGTATAGTGAGTGATAGGGGGTTTGGATAAATGAGAAACGTTAGGTGTTAAGGGTTTTTGCTTATCTTAGGATCTTTAAACTTATGAAAAGTTTTATTTAGATAAACTTTTTAATGAAAACGGAAACGGATATCAAGAAAGAAAGGGAAAACATTTTAGATAACTATTTTTGACTTCTATCTTTTGAAATCACTCTGGTAATTTTAATACTTTTTAGAGATCGGAGTTTTCGGGAGATTTGAAGCACTTAGCTTTATTTCGAACGACATATTTTTCTTTTTGGCTTAGAACTTCTTTGCGAAGGAATTTCTAAGGGATTTTTTTTTCTTTTTCTTTTCTTTTCTTTTTCTTTTTCTTTTTTTTTTCTTTTCTTTTTCTTTATGCCCTTAGAAATCCTTTCTTACTTTCATTCATAAATCATCTGACAAGTTCGAATTGAATGGGAACGCACACGAGAACTTTGAGTAAACACGAAATATATGATTTTAGAATGTTAGCAAAAAGGATATCTAAATAGCGTTTTTCATAACTTTAAAAATTCTAAGATAAGTTTATGGGTGGTATGGGAGTGAATGGGTTAAAGATGTGGGTTTATCAAGAATAATATATCGGTTAAGGCTCAACAGGGTTTACTAAGTGGATCATCAACACTTAAAATGAGTGTTGGCAGGTTTTGGGCTTGAAGGGTAGGCTAAAATGGGGTTTATTCCTAAGGAATGTCAAGGTCCTCTAATTGCACCTATACCGCATACGGTACTCTACCAATATGGTCTCGAAGTGCATGTCAAGATCAAGTTCTAATTCCGGACACATGCATCGACACACACGACAAATGAATTGTGAAGCATTTAAAATTAATGCTTTTCATTAGGCTCAAGTTACCTCACAACAAGTAAGTATGGGTTGTATGTGCCTAGTCATGCGATGCCCCTCTTAGATTGTCATTTCAGTTTAAGAATTCCTAACTTATTTAATCATAATTTCCAAAATAACTTACTCATATCTAAAAATGATTCCTCTCAAAATATTTTAATTCAAAATTTTGGAAAAATTTAAGCAAAAGTGAGTTTTTAAAACTTTGAGGAACATTTTCTGAGCTTGCTTTTGGACAAAAGAATCTAATCTAGGTATTCTATACCGCTATCCCACACTTAGAGGAACATTGTCCCTAATGTTCTCTTTTGTGGGGATTTTACTGAAATTGAAATCCCTCATAGAGTTTGAACATATCGGAAAATGTTTCTCAAGTGTTTGTTTTGGGCTGGAATCCCACACTTAGTGATAAGCTTAGGATATTATATAGAATACTTTGATTATGTAACGGTAAAGTAAAACAATTACGATCATAAAACAAGGATAAGGACGAAGAAACTCCCCTATTTCAATACGGTTATTAGCTGAGCATCTCAAAAGTAGGCTGAAACGGCACTAGTGTCTGTTGGATTAGAGTTAGTCTTCATGAGATGCAATCTTGCATATCTTCATTCAAACTATCCACCAATTTCTCACAAAAATAACTAGACTAAATGGATAGATAGTAGAGCATGAAATGATAACATCAGCAGGATGCATGCAAAATCAACCAAGATACACCAAATGTTGGATAAAGATAATGGTCAAGAATCCTAATCATCAAGAGCTGCTTTAACTTAACGGCTCATGACATTCTGAATGTGTTGATTCCAATGACCATAAACTTCCATCATCCAGGATCTTCTCTGACGAACTGATGCGATGAATGTGATGTTGTTCTTTTATTGGATGAGATCTCCAGCTTCCATATCAAACCCGTTTTTAATCCCTTAACGTCCTTTCCCTGATCAGCTTATATTCATAAGGTATAGCAGTGAATACTTGTAAGCTGGAAGAACTACTAGCGTTGTGGTGATTCATGGTTCCCAATGGTGATAATGATAAATGTGAAGGGGTGGATGGATGGGCGAATGATGTTATGGTGATGATGATTCTGGGTTCCATGACACACCATACTAGCAACCAAGGATGTGGTAAAGCATAACTCTAGGACGTGGGGTGGATTATGGAATATATGAGAACATATGGTGAATATTGAGTTAATCCGCTCGATGAAGTTCTCCTAGACAACTAGCATGTGATCATCTTTTGTATCCTAAGAATCTATCATTTTCCTTCCTAAGCAATGCTCAAAATGTCTCCAAATGAACTTATAGTCCTCCCCTTGTCATTGTACTAAAAAAATGCTCCATCCATTGGCGTTAGTACCTGTCTGTTAGGAATTTGTACAAACAATAGTGCCGACAATTGTGACCTAATAGACATGTGATTATTCCCTAGGTCATAGACTCACTGGTTTGCGAACAGATTTTAAAAATGAGAGTTTATAAAACAAACCAGTATATGACTTAGATTCTAATCACACACTTAAAAGTGTCGGCCGCCTATAGTTTCATGTCAGCACAAACAACATGTATGGAAATTCCAACGTAAGAAAATTAACAGTTAAATTAGGCAGCCAAGTATAATGATTTCCAAAGCACATATTTTTAAACGAGTTCGAGCATAATACACATATTGACATACAACTCATGTTATCAGATAAGGCATTGACAGATCTTATGTATATTCGCAAAAATATATGTAAGTACCTCAAATGCTCGAAATATGTGAGTGGGTGTGTAAAATGACTAAGGCACTCAGATATTATAGCTTCTTGTAGGGTTGCATGTTTGCGAGTGAAAAGATGTCGAGAACATGAGATAATAGATATTGCGATGAAGTTCAAACAAGTGGGAGAAAGGAAAGTTTCAAGATTTTTAGCAAAAGATTTTGACTATGTGTTTCAAAAACCATGACTTCATGATATTTTAAGTTCCTAGTCATTTAGAAAATCACTCCTTCTTTGTTCACATTGAAGAAACCTTGAACATGCTTTTTAGGGTTTCATTTCTACATATTGGGGGTTAGTTTACTACTTATGCTAGATTTATTACTATTACAATTAATACTAATACTACGTTAGACACGGGTTGCCTCCCGAGAAGCGCTTGTTTTTGTTCGAGTCATTAGCTTGACTCTAACTCTATTTGTCAGGGAATCCTAGCTGCTTCCTTGCATCCATCATTAGACACAAGTGGTAATATCGGTACATACCTAGAGAGTTAAGACAGGTCATTCCTAGGGTATGTCCAATATGAGGAGATGTTTCAAAGTGAGGGATTCGTTTTAATGGAGGTATAACAAAGCTCTCAACTTCTTGCACCTCCACGGTTTTGATTTGCAGCATGGGCTGGTGAAAGGGGTCCACATCACTCCATGATGCGTAAGGCATTCTAAGAAATGGTTTATAGGGAAACCCTAACGCAACACCCACCTTGCTTCCTATGGTCTTTTCTTTGATGAACATGTTGTACTTTGGGCATGAAGGTGGGACATTGTCCATTAATATCTCCAATCTCGTAACAACATTCTCATCAACAACTTGGGGGCTTTGTTCTTTTAAGGTGGTGGAAAAATCTATTAGATCAGGTAGTGATTCATCCAAAAGGATCTGTGGGACATCATCGACCTCAACAGGTTGGGGGATGTTATCAACCATGTCGGTTTGAATTGGAATGAGATCACTGCTCAGAGTAAGTGCGCATTCCTCCAGTCCTTGTGAAGCTGAGTCTTCTGTATAATTCTCCATCTCCGGGCTCTCCATTTTTATCTCCTCGTCGTACTCGTCACTCCGGCAGGAAGTTTTGAGTTGAAATGGTTCGGAAAGTTCCTCTAGAATGAACTCTTCATTGGTCATGGACGTAGATAGGTCAGGAATGGGTGGACGTGAGGAATTATAAGATTGGGTAGGTTTTGAAGGAAGTTTGCAACCAGACTCGAGAGAATATAAGTCTATGTTGAGTGAAGTAGATGTAGTGTGTGTGTTCCTCTCATCTTCCTGTAGTCTGTAGTTTGGTCTAACTTGATTCCTAGTTCCTTCATTACTCACTTGAACGTATGCTTGTAGTTCAGTCATCTTATCATTGATATGTCTAA
Organism: Gnaphalium uliginosum; assembly: GCA_963930675.1. Taxonomy (NCBI): domain Eukaryota; kingdom Viridiplantae; phylum Streptophyta; class Magnoliopsida; order Asterales; family Asteraceae; genus Gnaphalium; species Gnaphalium uliginosum. Next base: position 29,095,439 of record OZ005681.1, on the reverse strand, counting down.
GCAGGTGCTTTTGTTGTTTCATTATTTGTTCAAGTGGGTTGGAAGGAGGTGAGAAAGTAGCATTACAGCCGAGAAAAGCTGAGGGCATATCTCTCAAGTTAGAACTTTTGTACGGTTGTGGTTCGAATACAGGGTAAGGTGAGTGTGGGTAGACATTGAATGGTTCAGGATAGTAAGGTTGGTATTGATGTTGTTGGAAAGTTTAAGGGTTATAATGATATTGTAATTGAGGATCTAAGTACCCTACGTTATCCGAATTAATCATACGGTACCTTTGACATTCCTTATCTAAGTGAGAATCACTCCTACATCTATCTTGGAATGAAAGAACAAGACTATCTATTTGATCTATTAGTTGTTGATGAGTTGCCATTGCCCAAGTTTTTAGAGAAGATAGCATACGAAGAAGGTTTAAGAATTAAAGTTAAGGTAAGAAGGGAGTTTAATCTAAACTAAGCTAAGCTAATTTAATCTAACTATGCTAATCTATGGGCAGGAAGTAACTTTCAGATGATATTGATCTTCCGAAAGGATCGCTAAAAGAACTAAAATAACTAATTTCCAAAAATCGGTCATTGTAGTCCCCGGCAGCGGCGCCAAAAACTTGATGGGCCACCAGCAGTAAGTCAGGAACTGCGTATCCTGTCGTCGGACCGTCCGCTAACGGCTTCACCAGAGGGTTGTTTTATATTTATATTGTTGGGGCCTAAGTATACTAAAGCTATGGGTAAATACAGCGATAAGTATGACCTAGGGTCGTTCTTCAAACTACAACGGGCATGGGATTAAGGATCAAAGTTATCTTTAGTAGATTTAGCTGGATTTTTAATATTTGGAAAGAGTTTTGTTTTGTTTTTCTAATTAACTACGAAAATAAAGTAAAATAAAGGTGGTGAGGTGGCTAGGAGGACACTAAGGGGTCAGTTAATGCTATTGAGTGGTAGTTATTTTATGTTAAGGCTTTAATTATGATAACTAATCCAGAGATTCCCGCTAACTCAAAATACTCAACGATGATCCACGAAGTATTATACCTACGACCTTTCCATGACTTCCACGTTGTACTACACACTAAGGTGTTTCCAATGCTATACCAGGGGCTCAGTCGGTTTATGGTTTTTCTTTTGCTACGTTGAAGAGTTCTTTGTTGTCTAATTTGGATTAAGATTTTATATTTCCTAATGAGCCATGCTCCTAGCCTATTATTTATCTAACGTAGAGTTGTCCGTAATCAGATAAATAACATGTCACATAGATAAGAGCAGTGAATTGTCAACTATACCGGAAGTTCTCCCAAATATACAACCAATTTAACCGACAACCATCCTCTAATCCTATTCCCCAATCTCTCACATCTGAGATATCCGTATCATGACATGAATTGTTGAATGAACAAAAACATGAACATGAGTTATCCCGCGGAATAAGTTGGGATGGTCTGTCTAACGGTCAGTTAAATTGTTCATCATTATTTCATATAAAATATCATAACTATTCAAGCGTATTAAACTGATGTATGAAATTAAACGGTATTTGAAAACCTAATCATGTATCTAATAATCAGCATTTAGACAAAGTGATACTAGCATGCAAACCCTAAAGCAACAATCAAACAAGCGTAACAGTATTCAGTTTATTTTCTGCAGAGTATCTGGATAAATAATTAAGTCATAAATGTTCCGAAAGTTCTCTCTAAAACATTTATTGTATGAAAATAAATCTAATCTATCTCTATTCCTAGGCTCCGTGTCTCCTCTCGATATGTTTCAATCAGGAGAACAGCGGCCATGTCGAGTTCATCGATCATCAGACACTGAATAATTGAGGGACCTATTTCTAGTAATTGGCCTAATTCTATCAATAGGTGTCAAACCACAGTATAAATTGGATAGATAAACAATAGAGATTTATTTCATAGATTCAAATATAATTTAATATCATTCAAGCAGAGTAACAACATGATTTATAGCATAACTACCTTAGCATAACGTCTATCATAGAAAACACATATTTGTTTAGCCTATCATAATATTCTTAGCATACATCTTTAAAAAGCATGACAAAAGCACAACATATTTAAAAATAACGAAGAAGGATTGTTGGTGCATATTTAGTGTGTCTGTCAGTTGGTCTCAGTCTGTAATAGTTTTGGTTATGTAATTACGACGTTTGTTCTATATATGTAATTACATATTTTGTTTAGGCGACACAGAGCCTGTGTCGCTTATGCGACACAAGGGTTGTGTCGCATGAGTCGGTTATGCGACACATCCTCTGTGTCGCAGGTCAGTTAGGATTTTCGGTATAAATAGGTGCATTCGGGCTCAGTTTCAAGGTGGACGAATCTGTGATTATTAAGAGTATTTGTAAGGCAACTTTGTGTATTAAGCTAATTGATTATATTATCAATATACAAGTTGATTTGTGATTCAATCGTGTGTGTTCTACGTATTATATTTAATTGTTTGAATTCCGCCTCTCAATTGAACGTGATGGTTCGACTTAGATCAGGTATTGGGAACCTACAAGTGGTATCAGAGCCATAATCTTCGGATTGTGTGGTATCGGATCGTTTTGGTACATTTTTCGGTTGAAATCGAATAGTTTTGGTATTTAGATCTTCATAATCTGTGTTATTGGAACATATTCCGAGTTTTCTTGAAGATCTTGGGGTTAAGATTCGTTGATCGTTTGTAATTTTTCGTGAAGGTTTCGAAGACTTGCGAGTTTTATGGTTTACAGCCGCTGCTCTCCTCGAAGTTGAGACACAAGCTGCGACACAACCTGTGTGTCGCCTGTAGGGTTTCTGCGACATATTCTTCTGTCGTATTTAGGGTTTCAGCGACATAATCCTGCGACACGATTCCATTGTAGCGACATAAGGTTGCGACACAAGCTATCTTCTGCGACATTAGTTGCGACATAAGATCTGGTTTTCTACCTTTGCTGGATTGCGACACAACTCTTGTGTCGCTACTTTAATTTATTAAATTAATTATTTGCGACACAACTTTAGTGTCGCCATTTGATTCTGCGACACAACCTCGGTGTCGCATAACCAGAACTTGTGTTTCTTTTGTGTTTATTCTTTTGCAGGTTATTCTCAATGACTTCTACATCTTCTTCAATTCAACAAGTCGGAGCTATGCTAAAACATAATAGTGAAGTGGGGAGTACTAATAAGCCTCCCATGTTCACTAGTGGGATGGACTATTTATCATGGCGTCAACGGTTTGAGGCGTTCATCGCATTCAATGATCCTGATATGCAAATTTATTTAGAGGAAAGATATGAACGTCCTCTTAGAACTGGTGTTTTTCCCGGAGAAGCTTCAGTTAAGACTATAAAATCCATGACTCCTAATGAACGCAAGGCTTATGATACTGAAAGGAAAACACATGCTGCGATCACCATGGCACTACCACAACCACTCATGAGGCAACTTAGACATCATGACCTTGCGTATGATTTATGGAAAGCCTTTGAGAAAAGGTGTGGTGGAAGTGAAAAATATAGGCAGAACAAGTTGGAACGAATAAAGAAACAATATGAAGTATTTGACATGTTGCCTAATGAATCATTTGAAGATTTGTGTTCTAGATACTCACAGCTTGATAGTAAGTTAACTGAGGGAGGGGTGGTTTTGGAGAGAACCGATGTCAACAAGAAACTTCTAGGTTCCTTACCTAAGAAGTGGAATACACGAGTACTGTTAATGAAAAATGATGTTGATGTCATGGAAATGGCCCTGGAAGATTTGATAGGACATTTGGATGCTACCATACTAGACATGCAGCGTAAGGAAACGAAGGCTACTGCCAACATTTAAAATCCTAAGCTGTATGGTGTTGATGTGCCAGTGTCCAAATCTGACACGACTAGTTTTGCCTTTTATTTGGCAGAACTGGTAGATCTCCAAGTACTACTACGGGTGGTACTTATGTCAATTTGCAAGGAACTTCTTTTGCTGCAGCTGAAGAACATGTTGCGGTCTCTTCAGCATTCTTGACAGCATATGATGATTTTCTTTCTAACAAGAACAGTACTGTGGACTTGACTGAAGAAGATTTCAGTCAAATTGATCAAGATGAGTTGGAAAGAATGGACTTGAAGTGGAGCGTGGCTATGCTCACACGAAGAGTGAAATTTTTTTTGAAGAAGTCAAGCAGGAAGTCAGTTACTGATCCAGAAGACAAGGGTATGGGATTCAACAAAAGCAAAGTTAAATGCTACAAGTGTCATGATTATGGACACTTTGCTCGTGAATGTGACAGAAATAAGAATCCTCCTTCTGGGTTATCCAAACCCTCTCAAAATAAATTAGCTGAGAAAACTAAGGCTGGCGAGAAGGCTATGGTATCTGCTGCTTTGAGGCTATCAAATAGTGCCTGGGAATGGTCTGATCCAGAAGATGATAATCAAGAGAATAAAGCTCTTATGGCAGAAGTACATGAGGTAGATGATGAACCTTTGTCTTGTATTTCTTGCATTAAGCTAACCAATCAGGTTAATAGGTATAGAGAGGAAACTACACGCCTTAACACTAACATAACACAATTAACTAAAACTAACGAAATGTTAAGAGAAAGTGATAAGGCATCTGATAAAAAGTTAAAAGCTATTTTTGAAGAAAAGAAAGAACTAAAAGCCAAAATTTTCGAACAGCAAGATGAGATAGGAAATTATGTTAATATGCTTACTTTAGTAAAGAAAGAACTTGCTGATTCTCAGGCTGAAGTTCTAAATTTAAAACGAAAATTGTCTAACTTTTCAACATCCTCTCTAGTTTTTGATGAAATCCTTCAGGCTCAAAGGGTTGATACCAAAAGTAAAGCTGGACTTGGTTATCATCAAGTCCCGCCTCCAAATGATTATCTCCCTATGCCTGTAAGGGAAGTCATTAATGATTTTGTGCCTATCTACTCCAAGGTAGACATAAAACCTGTTAAACCTGCAGTTAACATAAAGATAAGTAAGCCTGAGTCATTTAAGGCTGAAAATGTGAAACCGGTATTTAAGAAACCTGAAACTAATGTACCTGAGCAAGTTAAGGCAACAACTAGTGAGGTTGAGAAAGAAGAGCCTGTTAAGGCTACTGAAGTCAAGGCTGAGTGTGTTAAGCCTGAATCTGGTAAGGCTGAGTCTGATCCTCCAGTTAGTTTGAAAGAGGAAATTGAGATTGAAGATATAACTGATGAGGAATACGGACCATCAGAGAAGAAATCTGTAAAAATTGAAAATCATATCTTTACAATTGAAGGTAATGATAAAATTTTAAAAAGGGGCAAAGCTAAGGCTGAGCCTAAAAGGAAGATTTTAAAACCAAAAGATACTAAACAAAATAATCAAAAATCTTTTAAATCATCTTCTCAAGCATCAACTTCTGCGTGCCACATACGTGTGCATGCCAGGTAAATGCTTCTTTTGGTCTTCCTCAGAGGTTTATTCCTCACTCTCAACCAGTTGCTGAATACAGATCTTGTTTCTACTGTAAGAAACAAGGTCATTTGATTAATGATTGTCCGTTGCTTTCCCGAAAGCGAGTTGGGAGAGGTGTGTCAAAAACCTCTAAATATAGAAATTTTTCAAATAAATCTGTTTCAATGAAAGGTTCTCCATCTTCCCCACCCGCTAAGAAAATCAACAAACTTGAGCCAACAAAATCAACTGATCTGAAGCTCAAAGTTGTTGACAAGCAACCATCCAAACCTCAAAAGGTTTGGAGAATTAAAGAATCCAAATGTGATTCTTCATCTGACAGTGGCACATCAGTCAACACCTCTAAATATACAAGTTATGTGTCGCTTTGGTTTGCACCTCAACATTTGCGACATAAGTCTTATGTCGCCCTTCTTAAATTAATTCAATTTATTGCGAAATGCGACACAACCCATTCTGTCGCTCAATTGATTTGCGACACAAGCTCTTATGTCGCATTGCTTTTGCAATTGATTTCTGCGACACAAGGACTAATGTCGCACATTTTCTGCGACACAAACCTGTGTATCGCACACAATAGTTTGTTTTAAATTTCGGAAATATATTGTGTTTGTTTTAATACTAACGCTTTTCGAGCTCTATTTGGTCTTTTGTGTAATTAGAAATGGCAGATATTGATGTACATGCAAACGACTGGGAGCCCCGACACTAAATAGTGGCATTTCTTGATGACGATCGGGATTCAGCTGCGCCGTTCAGGCTGATGATTGCTTTCCTTCGCCGATCTCGTATTTTCACTGCCATCACCGCGACCACTCCTATCTATAAGGACCACGTAGGTTCCTTCTGGAGTTCGGCAGTCATTAATTCAGACTTGCCATATACGCGTATAATCTCCAAGGTTGCTGATCGAGAGATTATTATATCGGAGCAGACTATTCGAGACTACTTCCAGTTTAATTACCATACAGACATGCCTGTTTTCTTCCCGAACCTCTTCATTAATGGTGGCATGAATCGTATGGGATAACCGGGCATTCCCCGTGATCAATACCGAAAGGCCAACCTCACAGAGGTCTGGAGGTATCTTATGCACATAATGATTGTGTGGCTATCGAGCAGAAATGCCGGTTTTGATGGGATGAGACACTCTACGGCTTCTGCTATGCTCGCATTAGTCTATAATAAGCCGTTCAACTTTCTGGCTATATTTTTCGAGCTATGTTTGATAATGTACATGCTAGGATCAACCGATGGAATATGTATCCGCGGTTTGTTCAACTGCTGCTAAATCATCTTCTTCCGGGGCTTCCGGTGAATGTAGCTCACCGTTTTCGACAAATCCCAATGAATATCCGCATTTTTGCTATCTGCGGCCAATATGCAAAGGGGGTCCCGGCACCGGCGGACGTTCCACTTTTTGGACATGTTGTGAATGAGGGCTATGTCCCTCCGGATGACAATGGCTTTTTGGATGCTGCTGCTCCTCCTGAGGATGTTTTTGTTAATGTGCCTATTCATGAAGACAATCCGCAGCTCGATGAATTTTTGCAAGACATTGAGGCTTTTGGCCATGTTGAAGAGCCTGCTATTGACCAACCGCAAAACTTACAGGCTGATCAGCCATATATTGTTGAAGAAATGGATACGGATTCCTCCGATGGTGGTTCGACACCTGCCACTTCTCCGGGAAGGGTCCCGAGACCGGCTGAAATGGAAAACATACGTCGCCATCATCAACGCCGGTATAAAAGGATTCAAAGGCGTATTCGACAAGGTCAAACCTATGTATCGCCGTCTACCGGGAAAAGGATCCGAGATAATGATCCCACAGATGAAGACTGGGAACCGCCTTTGGTTAGTCGTGCATCTACGTCTACATCTTCCCGCCCACGTGTTGAGACCCCACGTGTGGATATTCCGGTACAACTGCTTCCGTCAGTAGTTCAAGAATTAATGAGGCGGTTGGACTCTATGCAGCAAACGATGACATCTCAGGCTGCTTTGATTCAATCTCAGTCTTCGGTTCTCGAGGCTCAAGCTGCTCAAATCAAGTATTTAGAGACGCAGACTGCTAGGGTTTCTGTTTTGGAGTCTAGGGTGTTAGAGTTAGAGTCCCTAGATGATGTTTCGGGGGGGTCAGGCCAGCAAGCCTTAGAAACAACACCTAGGACCTCCGCTGGAACTTAAACTGATGACGTAAATAATTCGGACATAAATGAAAATTTACTTTTGGATTATTTTGCGTCTTCTGCAAACATTCCAGGTCAACCAGCTCCACTAGCTGTAGATTACTCTGAAGCTAACATTACGTATCTACAAAGCTTGATTAATCCGGTTTATAATGATGATCTATCTTATGACTCTGAGGATGTTGAAGATGAACCGGAGATTCCATCAGAGGACGATATCTATGAAGAAACCAATCGTCAAGAACCTCCGATACAACGAGAAAATGATCCTGCTCAAGCTCAACCAGATGAACCGTATGACCCTGATGCACCAATTATCGAGTCGGATTCTTCCAAGGATGAAAATGAACCGGCTTCTGAACCTTCGACATCAGCACAGTCTAAGACTGTTGTGAAATATCGTACTGTTGATGTGGCACCTACTATTTGTAAATCTTACAAGGTTCGAGGAGACTTCACCGGTTTGATACATAGCTGGAAATTTAATGCTGATAATTCGCTTATTTTAATCAAAAGGAAGGATGGCGTTCAATACTTCAGGCCAAGATTCAACTACATCAGCACTCTACCGAAGGTTGAACCGAATCGTCTTGCGCAACTTGAACTGGTTAATTATTCGAACGATTCTAGAGGTGTGTTCATCCCGAAGGTTCTGAGAAGAGAAATTTATGGGAAACGTTATGTGTGGATAAGACCTGAGCTGGGAGTTCGCTACCTTTTTAAAAGGAAGTTAGATCCAAGAACTTAAGAGCCGATTGTGAAATACAAATATTCGCCAGCTGCAAGTTTGAAAAGTGTTCCACTTGAAAGGTTACCACTGAACCTGTTAAAGAAATTTAGATATTAGTGGTACGATCCAAAGATTGGTGAAGCTGTAATTGAATATCTGACCGAGAAAGATCCGGAACAAGGACTAAGAGAGTGGATGTATTCTCAACAAATAAGAGGCTCAACCGTTCGTGTTTTTGATCCTATCAGCCTCATTAATTTGACAAAGTATGACTTGAGAATTCTTCATGCTAACAAGATTCAGCATTATGCTATTGATCAAGAAGAAGCTCTGAAATTTCAAAAAGTCGTCGAAATTTGTTTGAAAATGGGAATACACACCGGTGGTACATTCCCTACACGCTGGAGATAAATGTTCTTATTTTAAAGACCAAGCTGAAGACACGGGGGAGTTTGTTGGTGCATATTTAGTGTGTCTGTCAGTTGGTCTCAGTCTGTAATAGTTTTGTTATGTAATTACGACGTTTGTTCAATATATGTAATTACATATTTTATTTAAGCGACACAGAGCCTGTGTCGCTTATGCGACACAAGGGTTGTGTCGCATGAGTCGGTTATGTGACACATCCTCTGTGTCGCAGGTCAGTTAGGATTTTCGGTATAAATAGGTGCATTCGGGCTCAATTTCAAGGTTGAAGAATCTATGATTATTAAGAGTATTTGTAAGGCAACTTAGTGTATTAAGCTAATTGATTATATTATCAATATACAAATTGATTTGTGATTCAATTGTGTGTGTTCTACGTATTATATTCAATTGTTTGAATTCCGCCTCTCAATTGAACGTGACGGTTCGACTTACATCAGGTATTGGGAACCTACAAGGATTATATAATAAAACTTGATAAAGCGTTTACAAATCTTGCGTAATCGTAGCCTCGGAGCACCTCCGTACAAAAACGCTTCTTAATTACACTAACTAACTAACTACTAGTTATTTCTAGAGAGAGAAAGAAGTGAGAGAGAGATGAGAAGTTGAATGAGATGAGATAATGAAAATGGTGAGATTTAACACATATTTATACTAGTTGCTCAACCGTATTCTTCCTTCCAAATGCCCAACCGTATTTCTCAAGCGAATAAAAATCACCAAAAATACGGGAAGGAACCAAAATACGGGAGAGATTAGCCGTATACGGGAGGGAACCAACCGTATACGGGAGGGACCCAACCATATACGGGTGAGCTTGGCCATATACGGCTGGGCATGGACCCAACCATTGCGTCGTTTATCCGTTTTGAGCGATTCTTGCGTCCACGTTCTCGTAATTTCCTAGCGAATAAAATGATACTAATTAGAGGTCGTATCTTGAAGTTTAGGTCTTAGGTCATTAGAATGAATGAACGAGAATGCCGTTGACCGTTTTTACTCTATTTTACACGTTTTTGATCCGTTTTAGTTGATTCTTGAAGCATCGTCTATATTTTAACACCTATGATAAATTTTAGTAAATAAGGATTTATATTAAATGTTTTCATCAATAATAGGGGCTAAAAGGCGGGATAACTATATGTAAAAACTTGACTTTTTACGTGTTATCAATGGTAGTCAAATCAAAGAAAGCTGAGGATCATCTTCGGGATCTTAAAGAGGCGTTCGACATCCTGGACCAACTCAACATGAAGCTAAATCCTGCCAAATGTCATTTCGGTGTGGGGGAGGGAAAATTCTTGGGTTACATGGTGACTAAAAGAGGGATAGAAGCAAGTCCAGAACAAATCCAAGCCATCCTGAATTTGAACAAGACTAAAGGATGTTGACGTGCAGCCACCTGACGGTCGTTTTACCGACTCCTGTCGTGAGGGAATCGCGATCGTCGGATGGCTACGTCGTGTGTGAAAGTTTTATATTTATTTTGCTGGGAAGCCTAAGTTTTGAGCACTACTTATGTTCCTAAGGTATATTAGGGCAGTAAGTGGTACGTATTACTCAGGTGTCGTTCTTTTACCTACAACGGGCATGTGATTTTAAGAAGATCAACTATCTATCGTGATTCAGCAGGGGATTTAAAACTTTTGGAGGAGTTTTGTTTTGTATTTAATTAAAATAAACGGTTATTAAAGGTAAAAAGGGGGTTTGTACGGAGACTAGGAGAATCAGAATAACATGAGTGTTTACTATGATTTCGGCAAATGCTATGGAGGGGTAGTTATATTTGGGTTAGGCCTCTAGTTATGATGACCAATCCTGTGGGATCGAGTATCTCGGAAACTTGAATAATTCAAAGTAATGAACCTACGGCCTTTTCTCAGCTTCCACGCATTTGTACTAAACCCGTCGGTCTTTTCAGCGCTATACTGAGTACTTGGAGGTCTTATGGTGTTTCCGTTGTATCATTTTGGGGTTCCATATTACTCTTCTGAATTTTCTTATATTTCCTAATGAGCTATATCTCCTACCCTATTAAATATCTAACGTGGAGTTGTCCACAATTAAATAGATAATATGTCACGGAGGTAGTAGATATAGAGTGGCAGATACACCGGAAGTTCTCTCAAATGTACTGACCAATTCAACTAACGACCATCCTCGAATCTTATTCCCCAATCTCAGACATCTGAGATATCTGTGTCATGACATGAATCGTTGATTCAACAATAATATGAACAGGAATTACCCGCGGGAAAAGTTGGGATGACCTAACTAGCGGTCAGCCGAACTGTTCATCATTATTTATATAAAGCAACAAAACTATTGCAGGCACGTTAAACTTACTGTATTCACTTCAATTCATTCCTAAAAATCTAATTAATTGATCAGTTATTGATAAGAATCATGTAATTTGTTTCTAGCATGCAAACTCCTAAGGCAACAATCAAACAAGAACATGCAATAAGATATCGTACTAGTAACAGGCTCAGATCATACATATCAATTAACCTATTAATTAAATCATAGATATCGTTCTCTCAAAGATATCTAACAGATAAACATGAACCTAATCTATCTCAAATCCAATACTCCTTATCTCTTTCTGATATATTTCAATCAAAAGAACAGAGGCCATGTCGAGTACATTGATCATAATACATAGAATAGTTGGAATTTCTATAACTAGCAATTGGCCAGATCCTAGTGATAGTTTTCAAACCACAGTATAAGTTGGATAGTATAATCAATAGAGGTTCAGTTTATAAGTTCGGGAATAATTTGAATTCATACAGGCAGAGTAACGGCATGATATTAATATATAATTACCATATCATAGCTTACATCATAGTAAACACAACTTTGTCTAGCCTAACATAATAAATCTAGCATTCATTCCTAAACGATAATAGCATAACATGTTTAAGAAATAAATACGAGAGATTATATTAGAACCTGAATAAAAGGTAATACGGACAAATCTTCACGAATCTTGAAGTCTCGGAGTAACTCCGTACAAATACTACGCTAATAATGCTAATCTAATCACTCACTAGTTCTATAATCTAGAGAGAGAATCTAGAGAGAGAAACTAGAGAGGGAGTGAGTGTGTGAGAGATAAAGGTGTGAGGAGTGAATGGAGAAGTGAGGGATGATGAAAATGAGGAGGGGAGGCCTCCTATTTATAGGCAAAAGGCTCAAGTCCACCGTACAAGCTCCAAAACATAAAATAAGGGCCGGGAACAGCACGATACCTCAAAATAACTAAAAAACGGCATCACAAGAGGGCATCAGGGACCGTATACAGAACCCTAGAGGCCGTATACGGCATCATAGGGGCCGTATACGGTAGGCTAGAGGCCGTATATGGTATCCTTGATGCCGTTTGGTCTTTACCCGCTGTTCGGTACTTCGTTCATTGCTTGTTTCGTACGTATCTTCTTCGTTTCTTGTCCGTTTGACTTGATTCTTTTGCCTATGATCTCAAAATTCCGTTACGCTTCTAATGATACCAAAATCATATATTTTGGATGTGTGTAGCTCATACGTACTCGGAATGCGTTCGGTTAATCTTTAGGTGTTGTGTCTTCTCCGTCTTTTATCCGTTTTGCACGATTATTGATTCCCTGATCTCGTAATTACCTGTGAATTATAAAATAGTATTTAGGAAGTGTGAATCATAAGGTAAATAAAAGTGGAGGAATCGGGTGAAGTTTATTTGCTTAGTTTTGTATGTTATTTGGACGTTTTTAGCGATTTTTGTTGCAACGTCTATATTTAAACTACTTTAGTGAATTTTAGTAAATAATCATTGATTTAAGATGTTATCACTATTTAATAGAATTGTATGTAAAAACATGACTTTTTACGTTACATCAGATGTGCAAGGACTAACCGGAAGATTAGCAGCACTGAATAGGTACATTTCAAGATCCTCGGATAGGTGCAAAGAATTTTATGATATCCTGAAGAAGAATAAAAGGTTCGAGTGGGCCGAAAGACAAGAAAGAAAATTTCAAGAATTGAAGACTTATCTCTCATCTGCACCACTATTGATGAAATCAGAAAATGGAGAACCTTTATTCTTATATCTTGCAGTATCCCGGAATGCTGTAAGTACAGTGCTTGTCAAGGATTTCGAAGGTCAACAACATCTTGTATACTATGTAAGTAAGAGTTTACTAGATACGTAAACCAGGTATCTTCATCTTGAAAAACTCAGTTTAGCATTAGTTATGGCTTCTACTAAACTTAGGCATTATTTCGAAATACATCATATGCACATTAAGACTAGTTAACCTATAAAATTTATATTAAAAAAGCCAGAGATGTCAGGTAGGATGGCGAAATAGTCTGTAAAATTAAGTGCCTATAACTTAGTATATGAACCTAAAAATGCTATAAAATCTCAAGCATTAGCAGACTTTATGGCAAATTTTAGTAGTGATCTCTAAAATGAAGTAGACTTAAAAGTTCAACAATTAGAAGAAGTAAAAGAAAAATGGATACTATATGCAGATGGTGCCTCTAATGTAAAAGGAACATGATTAGGGATCATACTAAAATCACCACAGGGGGACATAATACCTCAGTCTATTAGTTGTGAATTTCAAGCAACAAATAATAAAGCCGAATATGAAGCCTTAATTGCAGGATTACAATTGGCTAGGGATATAGGAATTAAAAATCTTCATGTATATGTTGATTCCTTACTAATTACTAATCATTTTAATGGTTCATATGCTGTAAAAGGCGAAAGGCTAGTATTATATTTGGATATATTGAAAAAGCTTGCTGGTAGTTTCGATTTATTTAACATTGAACAGGTGCCTAGAGAGGATAATGTTGAGGCTGATGCCTTGGCTAATCTTGGGTCAGCTCTCAGGATCCCTCCGGATATAAAGATTCCAATCATTCATATCACTGTACCGGCCATTGATCAGAAATATCAAGACGAGAAAGGGATATTTAATGTTCATGATCCAGAACCTCAAGATACTGGAAATAACTCAAGATCCTGAACTCGACCGATATTGAAATACCTACAAGAGGATCGTATATTTACATTGTCCAAGGCAAACGATTCATTATAAGTCGTGGTTTGGTTATAGGCTTAGTTTCGGCATATTAACTCATAGGACTTGCAAACCTATTGGGGGATCACCGTCTATGTTTCAAACTTTAAATAATCGTACATTAGGCCTTCGATGCCATACTTTGATTTACTGATGAACTCTACTAAATGATGGTTTATGATTGAGTCTTAAACCTGTGAATTCACTCAACAATTATGTTGACGTTTTAAATATGTTTTTCAGGGAATTAGCTATGCCGCAAGACCACATGTATATTGGGATCATACTTGCCACGATAAGTAGGATGCCATATTTTAAACAAATGAGATTTACTTATAATACTAACTTAATGTAGTTTTATTTATAATATCTGAAACTTATCTTTTGTAAAAACAATGTATTTGATAACATTGCTATTTTGACGGCTTGGTAAGTCGTAACGTTTGTAAAACTATTATTGGTATCTTAATATTATAGATGTTCTGCGATAATCATACGCTCTTGATTTATCGTCAATTGATCGAGTCACGTCCCGAGCTTCCGCCATAATTATATTATTCAAATTTTGGGGGTGTGACAACACCAGTACATCCGCAAGCAAACGGTCAAGCGAAGTCAAGCAACAAGATCATTATCAACAACCTGAAGAAAAGATTGAGTGACAAAAAAGGAAGATGGGCTGAAGAACTACCTTTTGTTTTATGGGCAGACCGAACCACTGTGAAAGAAGCAACTAAACAAACTCCTTTGTAATTGGTGTTTGATACTGAAGCTGTGATTCCAACAGAGATGGTGATCCCTACTGTAAGATCCCGGTTGCAGACAATCGAAGATAATAATGGAGCTCTAGCTCATAATCTTGATACAATAGATGAAGTCAGAGATGCTGCGAAGATACATGATAGCAGCATACCAACAAAGGATTTCAAAATCCTATAACAAGAACTTGAGGATAAGAAGATTCCAAATAGGAGATTTGGTATTAAGGAAAGTATTTCAAAAAACTAGGAATCCTGCTGATGGGAAATTGGCACCTAAGTGGGAAATTCCATACCTAATCGATTCGGAAGCTGGAAAATGAGCATATTGGTTAGCTAAAATGGAAGGGGAACTACTTTCAAGATCCTGGAATGCAATCCATCTAAAGCTCTATCACATGTAAGCCGAAATCATATTTTAATATGAAATGGTACGTTTATTATCCTTGTTATTCTTATTACTTACTTTTATTATTTCGATTATCTTCATTATTATCTTCATTATTATTATCTTCACTGCTTGATATCAAAATACTGACTTAAGCATTGGAGGGGTGTTAGCCAAAACTAACACCCACCATCACCCAAGATCTTGTGTTTTGTAGGGGGATTACAAGAAGATTAGAGGCTGGCCACCTCTCTAAGTTTAAAGGTCTTAAAATCCCTTCTAAGGTTTAAAGGTTTCCGAACGAATAAACACCTTTCTAAGTATTGGGTTAATACACCCCGCCTGGAGCGCACGATGTTCAATTATAGATTTAGGAGATTGGAATCGGTGTTGCCTCTGGTACCTGGCAACTTCGTGATCATTGAACTATATATTGAACTCTTAAAAATTATTAACACCGAGTGCACTAAGGTGTTAACCCAAAAGAATAATGACTTTTTTTGTATTACTCTAAAACTTTTGGTATGTTCATGTCATCATAAGTTTTACCTAAGTATCATGAATTCAAGATCATGGTAAATGCAAATTGGAAATTTCCCCAGAATCCTGAAGATAGTTGATAACGCGTAAAAAGTCACGTTTTTACTCATGTTATCTACTCCATTATTATTAAATAATTAACATTTTAATTCAAATATTACATTTATTTTTTTTATTGTGTTAATTAGGATATTACGAGGACGATGCAATAAGAATCAACAAAAACGGAGTTATAACGAAGTTTTTAGAGCCAAACGAAGAAACGAGTTACGACCTCGTACACAAAGGGCCAAAAACACGTAAACTTGACCAAGACTAACCGAAGTTATTATCTTAGATCCTTAAACTTCATTCGATTACAAAGATGATGCCGCGAAAATCAACCAAAACGGACAAGTAACGAAGAAGTTATAGCGAAAACAAGTTACGATCCCACGCACGAAAGTTCGACACCGCAAATACGGCCAAGACCAGACCATATACGGCCTAGCTTGAACATATACGGCCAGACCAGACCGTATACGGCCAGGACTGACCGTATACGGCCAGGATGACCGTATACGGCCAGCCATGACCGTATATGGCCAAGTCATGACCGTATACAATTGGTTAAGCCCGTATACGCTCTAGCCTTGACCGTATACGGCCTGCACTGACCGTATATGGTCAGTTTTCGCCCGTATTTGCTTAAAGTTGCTTCCTTTATCCGGGCACGTAAATACGCTCAGTTTTTGGAGGAGAAAAATACGGTCAACAAAAGTCAAATCCGGTCAACAAGCTTCTTCTATAAATACCCACCTCCACCGACACCATTCTTCACTCCATTTTTCACACATCTTACCACCACTCAAATATTTCTCTCTCTAGCTTCCTCTCTCTAGATTAATTATTAGTTTAGCATTAGATTAGTGATTAATTAGAGTGTAGTAAGTAGATAGTATTAGCGTGGAGTACGATCGGAATCACGTTATTGTAAGAGCTTGGAATACGAACGGAGTTCCGCATCTGTAAATTCAAGTTTATTCCAATCCTCGTTTTAATCTACGGTGTTTTCTTTCCTTTATCTATCTTAAATATAATGTTTGCTTTTATTTATATTATGCTAGATCTAGGACTTGCCATGATTAGCGAGTAGTTATTCTGCGTGTTTGTTGCGATGTAGTTAGTTAACTAATTATGGGATGATGTTATATTTAATTGGAAACTTATTATTTTAATTATACTTTTTATCTATGATTTTAAACTTTACAAATGTCTCCATTCTACCAACGAACGTGATTACAACTTTAAATATTAAGACGTCGCGAACCTCAATATAAATAATTAATTGTCTATGTTAAGTCTACAGTTTGATTACAACACCATGAAATCATCGTAAAGTACATTGTTAGTTATTATGAAAACATTATATGTGGAATACATAATAACTACCATGGAAATTACTACGATTGACATCATGAAGTACTTGAACAATGGAATAGCTATTTTAGTACATTGTTAAACACCTTAGAGTATTTTTATAAACATGGTCTGAGTTTGAATCTATGAAATGCGATAAGCAACTTACATAGTCAAAAACTTAAGGATTCTTTGGTATATTTTGTGAAAGGGTCAGTTTAAATCATAAATTGGTTTTCAAAGCACTAAAGTACAAACTTAGCTTTTAAATCTAAAGCGAAAGGACAAGTATGATCAAAGGATTTATCCTTCGCCTATCACCCTTAGATTTTATTATAACCATCTATAGAAAGCATATTAAAATATGGGGTTGCATTCGTAGATTCTTGTTATGTTAAATACTCCTGTAGTGATAAGAACGATCGAAACGTTGATTTGGTATGCTGCTATGTTCATGCGCCCAGGGTTACTCCCGAAAAAGGGTCGCTTGTCCTATATAGAGGGCAAGTGTTGCGAGTCGAGCATTACCATTCCGATCAGAATCATCATGACCTAGTTCCTAGTGACATGCTAATTATTTAGTAAGGAATCTAGTGTCCGCACTACAAGTACTTAATATAACAGAATCACAAATACGTTTCAACTATTGTTTCCTTTAAATAAACATTAACACACATCATCCCATAACTTAACTAACAAAATCTCATCAAACACCTTCTATCCATTATCTATTTTACATTATCTTTTATTGCTTATTTTTCGTAGTATAAATACAAAAAACCAAATCCCCTTACTTTTAAAAACCCCTCACTAGTAGGATATCACTTGTCTGAATACCTCCGTTTCAAATTCAGTTGGTTTGAAGAACGACCCTAGGTTATACTGTAACGCCCCTCTCTTACTATATTATAAAATACTCTTTTATTCGGAAGCGTAGGTCAAAATATATTATATTAACAATATTTACAAAAGTACATACATATAATGTTTAAAACATTGTACTGAAACAGGGGTTACAAAATTCAATTTTCAATATTTATCAAAATATATCAGAGTTGCCAGCCGGTCAAACATTCCGTGAACAAAATCCTGCCTACCCGCCCATTCAAACATGACTAGCAGGGATTAAGATGGGGAATTAGCACGAAGCTAAGTGAATGAATATGAAACTAACAATTCAACTTAGCTTAACCATTTGTTTACATCAAATAACCGTAAACACATATTATCAATATCAAAGAGGATCGGTGGTTTTTGAGGAACCCTACTGCCGCGGTGGCCCTCAAGAAACGCTTATCACAATCTGTAGTGGCCACTACAGAATATACCGATAACTTAATATTACCACTACACAATATGGGTTTAGTACAACACATGTACGGCACCCCATATCTGTAATCTTGTAAATCATCAAGTCCAACAATCTGTTGACCTCTTTACTAGCAATCAATGCCCATAGGCCACATTGCACGTAGATTCATAATCAGCATATCAGACTAAACAGTCTATCAATTATATCTACGTTTACTTGTTGCAACCAAATCGTTACAACTGAATCAAACATGTGAGTTCCAGATCCACTCACCTGTTGGTCTCAGTCCCACAACTCAGAAGTCTAATATCACTGAGTCTTCTGTTGATCTGAGAATACAACAAATAATGAGTTAGATAACTTCCATAACAGACTCATTCTTATCACAAAGTCATAAACAGTATTAACTACCACATTTGAACATTCAGTGGAAACTAACTTCCAACAGTGATAACTGCTTCATTTATGAAAGTCTAAGTATAAATTCAACTAACAGTGTTAATGTCGCACCCCCAAATTCATGATTTATGTTTATCAGATGGTTTGCGGAAGCATTAGTTCGAGTGGGGGTGTCGACGTAAACATTGGACATTCATACATATCAGAGCATATGATTATAGAAGAACATATATGTAAACATAAATCATGAATTTGGGGGTGCGACATTAACACTGTTAGTTGAATTTATACTTAGACTTTCATAAATGAAGCAGTTATCACTGTTGGAAGTTAGTTTCCTCTGAATGTTTCAATAATATTTGCCGGGGTAATTTTCCCCTTTAACAAAAAAAAAACATATATGTATTAAGATGCCATAATTAATTGTTTACAAAAGTTTACGATTCATCGAATCGTAGAAGTAGAAATGTAGTTTAAGTTATACAAAAGAAATCCCATTGGCTTCAAAAGATGGCATCCTAAATTCTTCGTGGGTCGCCTAGTTTCATAAGTATGCATGCAGTCTCACATGTGCAGCTAATTCCCTGAAAAACATAGTAAAAAGTCAACAAAATTGTTGAGTGAATTCACAGGTTTTATGTTTGCAAGTATAGTTTGATAAACCAAAGTTGTTTGTAAATCGTTGTTGCCATAACATTCAAGACGTGGTTTCGTTGGGATGTTACCCAAAAATACAGTTTAGTTGGGATGTTACCCAAAACACAGTTTGAAAATACGTTGCTGGTCGTTCTCCAGCGTTTTCAAAATAGTACCGGTTGTTCTCCGGTTTATCAAATACTGGTCGTTCTCCAGTTTAACACGGCCGGTCGTTCTCCGGCCTATAACATGCTGGTCGTTCTCCAACGAATCACAATACCGGTCGTTCTCCGGTTTATTACGTACTGGTCGTTCTCCAGTAAAACACTACCAGTCGTTCTCCGGTTTATCACAATGCTGGTCGTTCTCCAGCGTATCAAAAGTTACCGGTCGTTCTCCGGTTTATCACAAGTAATAAAACGTTTTTGTAAACAGTTCGTATAAAAGTTTGAAACTCATTTCATAGTTGCACAATAGTATGAATACGATCATAAACAGTTGTATAAAAGCATTGAAAGCAATTATATAATAGTGGTAGATTATGGCAAATAGTAAAACAGTAACTATGTTTTTCACCCCTGTTGGAAAGCATGTAAAAGCGGTAAAAGTAGGGGCTGTGAACTCACCTCGTGAGCTAAATACGTGAGTGCTAGCAAAGCGTGTGTCCAAGTAAAGTCCCTAACGTCCTAAACGCATGATATTATAAGTATATGTAAGTGGATGTTTTAGTAGACCATCCATGCTAGTGTTCACTCAACTAGAAATGTCCAATTGTTCGGTTATCGTTTGTGTTAGAAAACATGTTCGGCCCGTTGGTGACGTTTTGTAATAATAATTCCCGAAGACATTATTATTATGTTTTGTTTCGAACTAAAATATTTGGGGTTCGTTCTCGGTTTTAAAACTAAATTTTGAATATGTCGGTTTACGTTTAACATACGAACCGTATTCGTTGACTTTGGTCAAACCAACTCGGTTTGACCCGAAACTTTTACACAACTCTTAAATATGTTTAAATGTCACAAAAAGTCAGTTTTTCCATTTTTTGTAAGTCCACATGTATTGGTTTTTTATTTTTATACCAAAACAATCCACATTCTATATTTTCCAGAAAATGTACATTTTTGTTGGCTCGATTTCAAAAATCATAAGTCCGAAATAAAATATAAGAAAAATCACAGAGGTTCCCCTATTTCTTGACTACTTCCAGTAATTTTTCTAGAATTTTTAGGCAAGTCTAAGTATTTTTAAATATTACGTTTGTCCTCTGAGGTCCAAAATTGACCAATCTGGACACATGCAAGAAGATCTCATTTCTGGGCAAAATCTATACATTTTCAGGGAAAGTCATCTAAACGACATTTGTACCTAACAAAATTTGTGAAATTTTGGCAGTAGTTTCAGGTCATTTGGAGATGTATATTTCGAGTTATGGTCAAAACCCCAAGAGTCATTTTCTGACTTTTCTGGGCAGATTATACATGTTTTCTTACAAAAATCATTTGAAATAGTAAACGAGCTCCAAAAATTATAAAACCAGTTGGAAATGAAAGCTAACTTCTTAAACTTGAGTTTTCTCTGTTGAATCATCCATTTTTATTAAGTATTGAGTGAGAAACACCTAGGTGAAACTCGGAGTATTTTCTGGACAGAAAGTGCATGTTGCATTTTTGTAAGTGGATGATGATGAAAAACGTTTTTAACAAGGTTTTTGGACATGGATCTTTTGAGTGAACATTACAAACATGTTATTTAAGTATTTTAGAGGTAGCATAAGTGTTCTTACAAAGAAAATGGAAGAAGGAAAAGAGGGTGGTGGTGTAGAGCTTGAATCCTTGTAAAATCCTTGATCTTCCTTGCAAAATGGTGAAGATTCTTGGTTGTATTTCTTGATGAATATAGATGTGTTTGGAGAGGATTTTTAGAGTGAGAAAATGCAGATTTTAGTGAGAGGTTGGAGAGTTTAGGAGTGATGAGAGAAAAAGAATTGCATGAATGGTGAATGGGTTTAGGGAGTAGATTATAATGAGTAGAAAATGCATGAAGGGAGAGTGTGCACATGGGGAGGGGAGGGGGTGGCACATGGGGGCAGATTTTTGAGGGTCCCATCTCATGAGTTTGTGATTTAATTCTCAGTCTCAGTCTGTGTTACGTATTGTGGTCGTTTACCCGTTATTCGTGTTAAAACGTTAAATCGCCTAACGTTTTCTTGTGTCGTTTTAATTTACGGTATATTTGGGAAAATTTTCCATTGAAGTGTTATTAAAATACTTTATTTTGAGTTACCGAATATTTATCAAGTTTCATTTGGTTGCCGAATTCGATTCGCACGTTTTTGTTGCGTTAAGACGTTTTAACCAAAACGTATAGGTTTTTCGTGTATTATTATATTAAAATAATAATATAGGATAAATAACTACTAAAAATAGTTTTAAGTTATTTATAGAAATATTTTCACCAACGTCGTATATTGTGTCGGACACTGTCCGATCGTTTCGCGCGTATTTACTAATAATTACAACTTTTGCAATACCTCACGTATTAATTTGTTGGGCTTTGCTAGACTTATCTCATAAAAATAGTGTGAATTTTCTTAAGTAGGGAATTAGCCTAAGACATGCACGTGATTAATGTACGTAATTACACCGAAATTTGAGGGGTGTCACAGTTAATTACATAAACAGTGGAAACTACTTACAATTCTTAACTAATAGTGTTAATTACATAAACAGTGGAAACTACTTACAATTCTTAACTAACAGTGTTAATTACATAAACAGTGGAAACTACTTACAATTCTTAACTAACAGTGTTAATTACATAAACAGTTGAAACTACTTACAATTCTTAACTAACAGTGTTAATTACATAAACAGTGGAAACTACTTACAATTCTTAACTAACAGTGTTAATTACATAAACAGTGGAAACTACTTACAATTCTTAACTAACAGTGTTAATTACATAAACAGTGGAAACTACTTACAATTCTTAACTAACAGTGTTAATTACATAAACAGTGGAAACTACTTGCAATTCTTAAGTAACAGTGTTAATTACATAAACAGTGGAAACTAACTTCCAACAGTGGTAACTGCTTCACAATCAAGTTCTGCTAACTGAGTTCATCTTCAAGCTGCGAAGTTCGCTACCAAACCTAGAAATTCGAACTGAATTCTTTCAAAACTCACGAATTTGACTTCCTATCATTCAAATAAGCTTTCTAACAACTTATATGCATCAAATAACATCATATAACATCTTTTAAGCTTAAAATTAATATCAATTCGAGAATTTGCTAATTTCATCAAAATACAATTATAAACATCAAATACTTACAGGAACAGAGTGATGATGAGGATGTTACTAGAATTCGTTTTTGTAACAAGAGGGTGATTATTCTACTGTTTTAAGATTTCACAGAAGGTTTCTTTCAATTTTTGGAATTTCAAGTCGGTTCGCAGGAATGTTTAAGAAGTGTGTATATTTGTATAGAAGAATTGAGAAGGTATGTATATATATATTAATCTAACCCAATACCATTACAATTTTAGTTCCCTTCTTAATCTATTATCGGGAACCTAAAACCATTTGGGAAAACCAATTATTCTACTTTACCGTCAACTAATTCGATTTAAAACAATGAATTATTTATTAGTCACAATAATTCATTTATTCGTTTTACTAATATTATCAAGCATAATAATAGTAAAATATTCCTAACACATTAAATAATAAATTTAAGTTAGGAAATTACCCGAATAATACTAGGCCCTTAGGGTGGATGTTACATATATCTACTGCTAGCTAGCCCCTTAGGCCACTTAGTAGTAGTTAATTTAGGCCCCTGCACTATAAATATAAAACACACACTAATCGTCCTGCAGTCTAGAAATAAACGACCTGACTGCGAGCGCATCAATAACAGATATAATAAAGATCCTAATATTATATATGTAAAATATCCTAAGAGCTATGTGCCTCAAGAATAAAGTTCAAAAAGTATCCAAAAATTGAGTGGCCAACATAAACCACTTAAAAACACCACCATGGCCGATCATACCGGATCGACCTCACCCCAAATTAAATTGTTTGTTATACCACAACCCTTAGCAAATAAATGTTAAATATCTAAAAAACTGGGCTCAGGCCTGGTCAGTATTACCATCATCGCCCAGAGAAACATCGCCACCTTCTTCCATCGCCAAATCCTTCACCACATCACAAAAGGTGGTCACTCAATTCACTCAATGTGTATCGGGTTACCTATTATTTCTAGAATAATTGAAATCGCTCAATAGCCAGTCATGCAGCACTCATCGTCATAGGCTTGATCGAGAATCATACGAATCGTACAAATTGATACCTTGTCAAAATCAGCAGAGGAGTCACTCAAATCGATTACATCTTTAGTCTTCTTCCCTTTAGCGGCTGACTTAGAGCGAAGGATAGGGACATGTGGCTTGGAATGTTCCTTCTTGATGATTGGAGTCTCAGCGTCGATGTCGGAAAGTGAGAAGTGAGCTGTAGATTCAAACAAAAAAATTAAAGAAGCTGAATTAAGGATCGCATATCAAGGTTATAGGAGTTTGTTTACCTGACATAGTTGCTTCAGATTCTCTGGAACCTGTGCTTTCAGTCTGCTAGTGAGAACCGTGGCTTCTGAGATTATAAGTCTGAGCCAACTCAGGAACACTGAAATCTAGGTCATGAAAATCGGTAACAGTTTGTATGACGGAAAGTATGCGCCAAACTATTGGCATAGTTTGCGCGTAGCACAATTTGGTAACAGAGAAAAATTCATTGAATAGAGGGGGAAACGGAAACCAGATGCCTAGAGTACCCGGTGGAAAAGCTTCCTTTGACTTCAAGTGCTCGATATCAACGTCGGTGAAGTTGCAGGGCTCCGGGATGAAAATCAGATGTTGGTCGATGAAATCGTTTTGCTTATCGCTAGAGTTAGGAGTGGTATAGGTAATGAGAGACATTTTTTGAAGATAAAAGTAAAAATGCTAAAGAAAGAAGAAGAGAAAAGAATTATACCTGCTAAGGGAGTTCGAAGAGATGGGTGATAATGAGAGATGATAGGAGGTAAATTTATCATAAAAGCGATAATTGCTCGGGCTCGCTTATCGAAATGCGTAAATATCTCACCTAACTTTATTTATCATAATTATCCATAGAAGTTGTATCGCTATCAGGATTCCGATAACGGTACAACTTGGGGACAATTGTTATGGGCTAATTTTTATGTTTAGAATGTAGGATCCCAAGTCCGGATGTGATTATATTTTAGAGGTGTTCGAGATCTTGTACGCTCAACATCCCGGATATTCAGTATCCCAGGATACTATGCTCTTGATTTGTGTTTGCTTATTTATTTTGACCAGGTCGTATGAAGACTCGAACGTGACTTACTGGCTCCGTAATATGTGGATCGAGACTTCTTCAAATTCAAACGGAAACAAGAGAAAGCGTGTAGAATAACCGGTCAAGAGGAACGCTGGATGATCTCAGATATCTCAGAAGATCCCGGATATTTCGGATAATTAGTTACTTGTGAATAGCTATAACTAACGAGGCAAAATTAATCGACTAGGACACTTCACGTTCACTACTAACACTCATTTACTTCTCTGCTCACGATCAAACACACTTTTTACTTATCTTTTTCACGAAATTTATCACACACACTTTAGTTCGATCATATTGTGTTCTTAGTTTGTATTATCTTGATTTCAATTAATAGAAGTAATAAAGGCAAGGAACGATTGTTCCTTCCCGAGTTTTATGCCGGCGGTCTAACAAGATCAAGAGTTTTCCTCGTACATCCTTGTGTCGTTTACGTTTACTTTACATTTTGATTATTAAACTAGCTTTATATCGACTTTTCACCGTTCTTAAACTTGATTATCTTGAGAATCACTTAAGCACTCTACCTCACAAAACTAATTTGATCACAAAATTATACTTTTTAATTTTTATCAAAACACATCCATATCGACCGCATATGGAATTGATGTTAACAAATTGCGATCCTTAGACCAAAACCCAAACTAAATATGTAATAAATTTCTCTTTAGATATGATATTGCAAATTTAAAAAATGTTCATCGGCCATTTCTTTTTTATTTCTTTAAAATTGTTTAGTAGCAGCCTCTGCTTTATGGAAATATTATAAACTTTACACCTAATCCATTAAAGATTCAAACAAAGATCAAAATCCATCCATAGGATCAATTTTATATGTCCAATTGCGTAGTGTCGGGTTAGGTCCCTATGTTGGTCATCATATTTATACTTGTATGTCATACACTTTATTAAATTTTGGACCGGGTTTTGATTTAAAAAAGTTTAGCATTTCTTATTTTAATTGAAGATAAACATATAAAAAAATTAAAAAAAAACTTACTGAATTGTGATTAACAGATTTAAACATTAATATTATTTGAGAAATGTGTAGGTTTTTTATTTCAAAAGTAATAAACACTTAAGTAAGTTGATACATGCATTTTTACTTTTTAAACATATAAACATTTACTATAAGCAATATATTCTCAAGCACCCTGTAAATTAGTTGTTGGGTCATTTATGTGATCAAATCGTCATTGATAAGGATGTCAAAGTTATACAGAGACAAAAAAATTACTATAAACTAATGGTCTATATCTTTAGTTCAGTGTAATATAAACCTCATCTCATGCAAGATTAAAGAAAAGATTAATACTAAGTCTAAAAACAAGTGTCAATATTTCTATCTTAGTGTATGTCCTGAAACGCTGAAATACACTTGTAAAAGTAATATACTAAGTTTACCATTTTACCTTCAATATAGTTTTTCATAAAACTGATTAATAGAATTCTGTAAAAAAAAGTAAGGGTAAAAATGTCATTTAATGTAACGATTATATGTTTTTTAATTTAAAAACTTTGTGCTTTCTTATCGTAGATATTTATTGCCAGGGGGAGAGAGTATATGACCAGAAGTTTTAAGTCTTAACGTTCAAATTAATTGAACACAAATAAAATTGTATTAGGGAGTGATTAAATAGCACAATATTATACCTTTATTAGTGACTTCTTATAAGTAATTAACTATACCAAAAATATTAAAATACCAACCAAATCTCAATTTGTACAAAAGTAACAATAATTGACCTTATTATCTTGTTAGCTACCACGTTAGTTTTGTCATTTTATCTCTGCACTCCAATTAAATAATTTTGTAATTAACTTTAATGTATTCAAATGCTTTATTATATACGTAGTAGTATAGATAATAATATGTTTTTACTACTCCGTAATTAGAAGTTCTAGTGAACGTGTCTTGTATGTTTAACTACACTTAATTCGGATTTCGACATGTTTAATTTGACCTAACCGGTGTGCTTGACTCAGCTCGCTTGACGACCCTGTTGACACACGTTGACATGTTTACTAGCTTTTGTAGCTTTAACCATCCTCTAATCCGTTAAATGTAAGTATACATAACCAGAATGATCGTAAACGATATAGGATCGATTATCATGTTTAATAATAGGTTGAATGAACAGTTTAACGTAATTGCCATTGACATTTTTACTGAGTTTCTTAGAAGTTTCAGTGAGAAAATCATATCTGCAACTTGAATGGAGTAGTTTACTTTGCTTACACAATACATATATTTATTTTATTATAACATAGATAAATATATATATATATATATATATATATATATATATATATATATATATATATATATATATATATAATAATCCACGCCTTTTGAATAGTCATATTCAGACAACCCAACACCAACATGTAAATACAAATTAAATTCAGAAAAGGTATTCAAACATAGGCATATATATGCATGCATGTGTACACTTATATGGAACCGTACCTTTCTTACTAGCTTATACTTTTCATTCCTCATCCCATAATAATTAATATAAAAGTTTTTTTTTTTCCTGACGATTAAGGATATGAGGAGAAGGCTTCAAATGAGGGAGATGAGTGACAGACCAAATTCATTGCATTTCAGGAACAAATTTGTAGGTGTAAAATGTTGTATTGTTAAAATGCAGAAATGCATTGTTGTTAAAAATGTAGTGTTTCGTTAGTAAGATACAGTGAATCTGACGGCAATTTGCTCATAAAATACAGTGAATTCAACATGTCTCTCCTTCTCATCATTTGAGGCTATCCCCTCGTAACCTTACCCGTTTTTGAAAAGACCGGTTTAATTCGAAAACACTCTAAAATGTTATATGAATCTAAAAATAATAGATAAAAGATGATACGTAAGTCACACAAATTGATACGTACACTTCACAAATTAATGTACACAGTACAACACCGTATCGTAATTACATATATGCATATAATTCTGTTATAGTGTACATGGACATCAATTTGTGTAGTGTACGAATCACACGTCAATATTACTCACCTATCTGCATTTTCTTGAAAGGATTTATTGATGCATATATAAACCATATATTTAAATTTAATTTTAGTAATGTCACGCCACAAATAAATTCAAAGAAATTATATATAATCAATTATATTGCATCACCTCTAATTCATTGATATTTAGATCGAGTCGGCTATTTCTGGTTTACGTTTCTTCGAATAAGAAGCTTTTGGTTGTTTATAACCGAAGGAAGAAGCTTTTTGTGATTTCTTAAAAAAACAAAACAAAAAAAAGACTAAAAAAAAAAAGGAAAAATAAATTAAAAGGAATCGAGGTGTCGGGGTAAGTAATTTTTTCAAAATAAAAAGTCTTTTGAAATCGTAATCTTAATCTTAATAACAATATAATATTGATAAAATAATATTTTAAGTAATGTAAATGAAACAATTGACGTCTTAGACTCCTCCCAATCGTGGCAGAAAGTGACAGAAACCGACGGGTCACGTCAGCGCCACGTCAGCTTTTTTTAACAAAACTGACAGAAATTGACGGACTCCTACCATCAGTCATCCGTCAGTTTTTTTTCAGGGACCCACAACTAACAAAATTAAATATTTAAAACACAATAATTTAAATAAAACACATTTCATTAAAATAAAAAACATTACAATAATTAAATTAAAAAAACGATTACACTAATTAACGACTACGGATATTTGGTGGGAGTTGCGAAATGTGATCGATGAGAGCATTGCGAAGTTGGTGATAAACCTCCCGGTCGCGTAATTCTTTGTCCATACACAATTGAGTTTCAACCCTTTCTTGCCATGAACGTCTTGGTGGGATTTCCGGATATTCCTCCTCTAGTTGACACATATTTCGTCCGTTGTCCTCGGTTATCATGTTGTGTAGAATCACACAAGCATACATGATTCTTGATATTTTGTTGGTACTATATGGTCTTGTCGGGTTCTTGATGATTTGCCAACGGCCCTGAAGCACACCGAATGCTCGTTCTACATCTTTTCTTGTAGCTTTTTGATATCTCTTGAAGCGCATCTCTTGTTGCGTCAGTGGATGCTTAAACGATTTTACAATATTGGACCATTCCGGATAAATCTCATCGCCTAGATAATAGCCTTTGGTGAATTCCTTGTCGGCAATTGTGAAATTTACTCGGGAAGCTCTATCTTGTAGTAAATCGCTGAACAAATTCGATTGATTTAATACGTTGATGTCGTTGCTCGAACCAGCTGGACCAAAGAAAGCGTGCGAAATCCACAAATCGTAAGAGGCAACCGCTTCGAGCATGATCGTTAGACAACCTTGATCACCTCTAGTGTATTGACCTTGTCATGCTACTAGCCAATTTCTCCAAGGCCAATGCATACAATCGATGCTTCCGAGCATACCCGGAAAACCATGCAACTCGGCATGACGCTGATGTAAACGTTGCACATCGTGTAGTGTTGGTTTTCTTAAATACTCGGTAGAGTATAGATGAAAAACGCATTTACAAAAGTTATCCAAACAATCGTACGATGTTTGTTCACCCATATGTAAGTACTCATCAAACGCATCGGCGGCACAACCGTACGCCAATTGGCGTACGGCGGAAGTGCATTTTTGCCAAACGTTAAAACCAAGTCTACCAATTGCGTCAAGCCGTTGAATAAAATATGTAAAGTAGTCATGTACCGGAAATTGGGAAAACGATATAATATCTTGACATATACGGAGAAATAATGACTTGCTCATCCGATAACGTCGTCGGAAGATATCCGCCGGAAATGTTGGATCCTCGGCAAAGTAGTCTAGATACAAACGTTCACCCATTGCTTCACGATCTCTAGGAAAGTATCGTCGGGTGCTCGTGGTATCGGGATCGGAATATC
Organism: Gnaphalium uliginosum; assembly: GCA_963930675.1. Lineage (NCBI taxonomy): Eukaryota > Viridiplantae > Streptophyta > Magnoliopsida > Asterales > Asteraceae > Gnaphalium > Gnaphalium uliginosum. Next base: position 29,065,853 of record OZ005681.1, on the reverse strand, counting down.
CTCTACGTTGGACGATTCGGAGTCTATCGAGTTAATTATATCAATAGCAGCCATCGGATCGAAAATCGTCGTGATAGATTGAAAATCTTTAAGATCGGAATCGGAAGACATGGTGGAAAGATTGTATAAATATAGATGTGATAGTGAAGAAGTGTGTGAATTGTTTGGAAATGAGGGTGTGTATTTATTGAGTAAAAGGGAACAAACCGACCCATCGAACAAACCGACCCATCGAACAAACCGACCCATCGTCGGATAACCGAAGGTTAAAACCGACGGACCACTGCCATCGGTGTCGGTTCCGTCGGTTGAAACCGACGGTTTCCGACGGCTTCCGTTAGGAGCACTCTTAGTAAGCTTTTGTCTTAAAAGTTATCTTTCAAATAACTAAGCACAGTAATTATTAATTTCCTGATAATAGTTTCATACGTCGATTATAATTTGACAATTTTTTTCTCATTTTTATTGTACTACAAAAACAAATTTTTTGTATAGCAATTAAGAATTTGAAATCAATACATAATCTATACTATATAATAAAGAGTTTGAGGTATACTCTTAAAGGGAGAAATAATAAATTACTATTATACTCTTATAATTATCTCATTCAACTTTTAAATACTTAAAATTGATACAAATTTAAATACATGTTAATATTTATAATATTTTTTGTAACCTCATAAATATTTGTCTTTTTCATAACTTATATAACACATTGATAAATATTAAATGTATGTTAAGATTGTTTTAATATAAGTTTTAAATATTAATAAAATCATATATTATTTACGAATTATAATCCACTTCTATCTTCTATCTTCTATTCTTCTATATCTAATATACTAATACTATTATATAAAGAATTTGTTACCATATAAAGTATACTTTTAAGTATGTTATTCAACATTTAATCATTTAAAGTGAATTCAATTTATTATAAAAGTTAATATAATACTGCTATATAAAGTATTTAATCATTTGATTAAATAAAAGATAATTACTATTTTAGTATATGCAACGTCGTCAAATGCATAACTGCAAGTATTTTATAGCTATATTACATATTTGAATTTTAAATTTATTTAACTTTCAATTATTATAATTAGGGATTGCGATGTGGATCGAGTTAGGTTGCGATTAAAAGTTCACAATCTAAATTTGAAATAATTTAATAAACGCGTTAACGGGTCAAAAGTAACCAACTCGGATATAACGTGCATTGTGCTGGTTGGCCGGTCAACCTGTTGACCTGGACTGTAACTCAAACTCAATAAGATAAATTAAACCAGTCGGTGGATTGAGATTTGAGAATACAACTCTTCCCCATTATTTTTCATGTATAATTTTAAGTTGTGTCAAAAATTATCACCGCCAAAAATTCATTTGAAATACAAAGTATATAAAATAATGTACAAATTGGTATAGTAATATTGTTTTATTTTATATTAAAATACGATATGTCGTTAAACCAACTTAATGTACGTAAAATCTGTTGTCGCCGTGCGGACAAAGTGATAGTTTCTATTTAATTCACACACTTTTTTGTTTCTAAGTTTCTCTACTTCCAAAATATAAAAAACTAAAAATATTAGTAGTTTACATGATATTATAACGCCTGATATATATTAGAAGAATAACAACAATTCACAATCTTAATTGTAAAGGTAATAAATATGTAAAATATAGACAATCGTATACTACATATATAATAATAACCAACTTCTTTTTCTTTTCGAGTAAATCAATAATTAGGGTGAATACATCATGTATGTGCATTGAGCTATATATTCTTGGTACAAATAGTACTGCTCATCTCTTTTTTTTATATTCAAAATACTCAAATAAATAGCCAAGACACCATGCATAAAACCGTATTACTTTATTATCTATAATATTTCTTGGGTCAATGCATAATATCCCTATAAATATTCTTCAAAGTGGTTCAAATGAACCACACCACCTTCTTTATCAAGCACTCAAGTTCAACTCATCCACCCATGGCTTCTTCATCAAGCTCTTTGTTTCTTATTTTTTCTTCACTTTTAATATTTTCATCTCTTCTTTATGTATCGGAAGCCGATTACTCGGCACCCGTTATGAAAGGATTGTCATGGGATTATCATCACAAGACTTGTCATAAGCTCGAAAAAATTGTCCGAAAACATCTCAAGAAAGTTTTTAAGGAGGATATTGGACAAGCCGCCGGCTTGCTTCGCCTTCATTTCCATGATTGCTTTGTTCAGGTAACACTTACGCATAGATACCAAAATACGTTAAAGTAATTAAGTGACCTTAATTAACAATTTTGTAATGGTTATGTTGGGATTACCACTCGTTAGATCTATCCACATCACGATAAATCACATAATTTTGTATAAGTCAATAATAAATCGCACAAAACAGAAAAAACACGACACGTACAATTTTTGCGTGAAAAACCTCTCAAGCAAGAGTAAAAATCACGGGACCCGTATGAAAGATATTACAAAATTAGAGATGCTCAACTATCGACACTTTTGAATATCCGCAAACCACTCTCAACGGTTGATTCCAATAACGGAATTCGCGCTGTCGTTATTGAATCACCGAGACCAGCACACGGGACGGAGGGAGATGACTCTCATAAACTCTCTCCTTTTATCTCGACCTCCTCACCTAAACTCTACAAACAACTCCTATATAAATAGGAAAATCTCGACTTATTCACCAAGAAACTTATTACCCAAATTATCTTGATTTATAAAATCTCCTAATTTAGGAAATTAGAATCACATCCCAATAGGTTATCGTAAGTCAAACAATATAAATACAAATCCTTGACTTATGTAGTTAATATTTGGGTTTAATGGTTCTAAAAATCAAAACCTATTGTTATGATAATTATATCTACAAGATAACCAAACAAATCAAAAGGCATTATCTCAGATTAAATGGATAAATAAGTTGATGCTCTTAGCTCTATCCAATGCTATTTTGATTTTTACTATAGAATTAGTCAAATTATGACATTAAGTTGTTGAAAATTTGGTTTTAGATATAATATATGTTCAAATGTTATATAGGGATGTGACGCTTCAGTATTGCTCGATGGATCGCATGGTGGTCCAAGCGAACAAACCGCACCCCCAAACCAAAGTCTAAGGAAACAAGCGTTTAACATCATCGAAGATCTTCGAAGTCTAATCCATAGAGAATGTGGGAGAGTTGTGTCTTGTGCTGATATTGTAGCTATTGCCGCTCGTGATGCTGTTCATCTGGTAAGTAAAATCTCAATTGATCCAGATGAACCATATACTTGAAGAACTAAAATTACTAAACTATATATACATATACATGATGCCTAAACTAGCTTGTTTTTCTATTTGACGTTTTATAGTCAGGTGGGCCCGACTACGATGTTCCACTTGGTAGAAAAGATGGACTGACCTTCGCCACAGAAAATGCTACCCTAGCCAACCTTCCTGCACCAACAAGCAACGCTTCTACCATCCTATCATCTCTCGCTACCAAAAATCTCACCCCAACTGACGTGGTGAGCCTCTCTGGAGGCCACACCATTGGAGTGAGCCATTGTACCTCCTTTACCCCTCGCCTCTACCCCACCCAAGACCCAACCATGGACAAAACCTTTGCTCACGGACTCAAAGAGGTTTGTCCAACCAACACTACCAATGCCACAACCGTCATGGACATATATTCTCCTATTAAGTTTGATAACAAGTATTACGTCGATTTGATCAACCGACAAGGTCTTCTTACATCTGATCAAGATTTATACACTCATAAAGAGACTAAACCAATTGTGGAGAGTTTTGCACACGATGAGAAGTTGTTCTTTGAAGCATTTGTTAAAGCCATGATTAAAATGGGACAACTTCAAGTGTTAACCGGTGGAAAAGGTGAAATTCGTGCACATTGTTTTTATAGGAATACTGATAATAAAGGGTATTTCTCGTATTTGGCTGAGGAAGAGAACGAATACACACACCTTGAGTCAAAAGATGAACTACGTTGATGCATGATGTCCATATGACATGATCATACTAGCTTTAAATAAGGTTTTACTTAATACGGTTTAGCAATGTATGTTGGTTATCATTTTACGTTTTTAATTTGTGTAGAATTTCATGTTTGAAATTATATGACAACGATATATCATTATGAACTGTTAAGTATCGTAGTAGTATTTCCCTTTCTATATTCTTTTAACTACTAATATATTCATTCACGCTTGCGCGATTTAGTTCTTTTGATCTAATTACACGTTATGATCTACATCGATCATTATTATCGAGTTCCTTGTTAAACCTCGACTTCTAATTTCTCATTCATGTATCCTTAGGTAGTTAGCCAGTCAACTTAATTAAAGGTACGTACAATTACTAGTGAAGATTTACATGTAAATTATAAAAGGTACCAAAACTAAAATGAGATATCCTTTTTAGACTTGATCAAATGATCCTTGTAGATGTTACGTGGTGCTTTATCGTATTTTTACTTTTTCGAAAGGTTGATTTTGACTCGATACATTTGCGTTTGAAAATTAAAACGAATAATATAATAATAATAATAATAATAATAATAATAATAATAAATAATAAAGAAAGATTAAAGTAGAACTCTAATAAACAAAAGTTGAGGGGTCATATTGTCAATAAATCATGATGTCTATAAAGATGCCCGAAACACGGTAACTAACAAAAATAACGAAAAGGAAAATCAGAAAAAAACAAAAAAGAAATTGAAATCTCCTCAAAATTTCCCAAATTCCCCAAGAATCAGGGTTTCGAACATCGAATCGGACCATTGTCTTACAGGTTAAGTTTCATGTTTACCTTCCATTGCCATTTGCTTTAATATTGTTCATTTGTTATATCTATTTGTAATTTTCAATTCATACTCGAATTTATCGTAGAATTGTTCTTTTCATTTAAAGTTCTATTTTTTTTTTTATTTACAAACATTATTTAGGGTTGTGATTTCTTGCTTTTGTTCTCAGCAGCCATGGAACAGGGCTAGTTAGTTTACTAACTGAACTCTATCATGATTCTTGTTTCTTATTTGAATTCATTCATTAATTAAAGTTGTTTCGGTATATGATTTATATGCTTGGTTGTTACCACACAGTTTCGATATTTGTTATGACATCCAATAGCCTTTTTGTGTTCTTTTGTTCCTCTTATAAGTTTCAGTTTTTATTTGCAGATGTTTTGTGTATAGGTTAGAAAATTACATTTTGAAGTTAGTAGCCTCATGTTGGGTAGTCTTGTGTTCTTCGCGTATATCTCGTTTTGGTTCTGGTATATGGATCATAGTGCAATCTCAGCTCAGGGGGTGTTTGGATGTACGTTTAAACTAATTATCGCTCCTTGAAGTTGCAGATATCACTTTAGAGTGGTGATTAATTTGGAATCAAGTTTGTAGAAGAAAGTTAGTTGTCGTAAGAAAACTGATTTGTGAGATTGGTAAACCAGTTATCATGATAATTTGTACCAATATGCTAATTTTATAAGTCACATTAAAAATTTACATCTAAACACCCCTGCGCTTCTCTTTTGTTTATGTAGTACTCTGTATACACATATGTATGAATCCAGTTAGGTAGTTTACAAGACCCTCAAATCTGTTACTGGAATCAAACTTAAAGCTAATCTGGTAGTGCTTTTTTTTTTCATATGCAACTGATATTAGCATATCTATTTGATTTGGATCAGATTTAGTTTTACATGTAGAAAGCACTTCCTGTTCTGATTCTTTTATATTTTCAGTATTTATAATGTGTAGATTAGTTGCGGGCGAAGATGATTCAGGTGGTGTGCTAGAGCTCCTTCAAAGTACTGTAAATGAGACTGACCAAATGGATCCACAAATCCGTGAGCAAATTGCACATCTGCAAGCAAGGATAAGTAGAGTTGAAGCTCGGATGGAAAAGCTTGAGGTTAGCATTTTATATCTGCAAAGGCGCATGTATGTTTATGGCTTTGTCTGTTTGATGTCGGTTTTGTATGCCATATTCAAATAAAGGTAGTATGATTAGTTAAATTTTTTCATCGTCTGTTTGTAGCATATTGTACAAAAGTAGTGGGACCATCTTATGATGTTAGACAAACGAAAATGATCAAGATGGATATATTATCAGTTTTATCTCAGAAAACTCATCTTTTCCATTGGATGCATGTTTGTCTTTGCTTCTCTTTTGAAATGATGGCAAAAATGATTTACGTGGAAAAAGTATTTGTGGGCATGATCCTCTGTTTACTGGTATCTTGTTAGATAGAGGATTGAATGACTAACAGTATTTTAGACCAAGATGGGAAACAAAATTTTCATCTAGTTATTTAAGAGGAATGTATACGTGTCTCTTAAATTATTGTAGCACTAACTCTACTGTATAAACGGTACCTTTGGTTAGACAGCCAAGAGAATCGTCAAGACCATAGACTCTCGAATGAGACATTTATGTGTCTTGTTGACTGAAGCATCATAGCCGTATAGTTATATATGATTTCAATTCCATTGATTAATAATAATATAAGGCCTCAATGTACTTCAGCATATGTTTTTTTGGAGTTAAACTTTAAGACAGATTATTGAATATGTTCTTAATCTTTGATATGTTGAACCACCTTGTTGGCTGCTAATGCAATATACAATAGCCTACTCCAATCAATAAAATGCATACGTTTAGTTACATTAGTAACTAGTAAGCTTGCGCAATACTTTCTGTAGTTTATTAGTGATAACGTTTGAAATTAACTTGTATGTTGAGTTAATGTGACCAATAGATCTCGCTGTCTCAACTCTTTTGGTACATCCGTATTGGCTATATTGCCATAAGTGAAAAAGTGGACTCAGTTGGAAATCTGTGTTCTATATGAGTTGATGACCAATTTTACGGTAGGCATTTATACTGAACCATCAGGCTTTATATAATATCCTATCTCTTATTCCTGTACATAATAGCCTGTGGTGTTTCTTCAATTGACTCCATAGTTGGAGTTTTAATGGATGTATGAATTATGATTCATCACTCATTAGTGACAGATTAAAAGCGTGTTGGTATGATTTTGGTATATGGTTGTTATCCTCCATTTTTGTTTGCTTGATGACCTGATACTAATGAATATACCGATGTACAAAGACCAACATCTTTAGAAAATACGAAAGGATAGACGCTTAAAATAATTCATTCTTGCATACGAATGTATCTTCTGTAGAGAGTATCACATGTCATTAAACAATATTTGACATACAGAAAGAAATATTAACGGCCGTCTTCCGTATAAACTTACACAGCGAAATCCTCTTCACAAAAATGTTCATTGCATATCCAGATTGTTGTAAGGATATTTAGCTGTACTTGTCCAAAGTGATTATTGCAGCTTAAATATAGTTAGATCATATTATTCTATGTCAATAAGTTATCCAGATGAAGCACTGACCGAGAGTCTTGATGCTTTCTATTGTTACAAGTCACACGTAAGTCTAAACAATAATCGTTGTGGGTGGGTTGTGCATTGTACAACTTGTTTGCTCACTAGTTAACAGTTAACACATATACGTAACGTTAGAAAATAATCAAAATATGATTATGAACATATATGCTTGCAATAGATTAGCGATGGCATACATTCCATATTAAAGTAGTAACTTCAGTTATCTTTGATTATGAGGAGTCTATTTCATCCCATTTGATGCTCTTTCGAAAAAAATCTTCCGTGGTGAACCATTTGTTTCAAAAAACGGAGTATGAACATGTGATTGGCTATCAGCCAAGTACCGCTCAAATCCGTCCGGACATTGTCTAGAGTATCCGGTAAAACATCTGCACGAGTGACGAGCCCCGTTCTTGCGATTTGGATCCATCGGGGAAATCCACCTTAAGTTCTCAAGTAATTTATCTTATCATCTAGCATCAAATATTAGGGACCCTAATCGTGCATCGTGTCTAAAACATCATGGTTCATCATCTAGTGTTACTATCATCAAATATGGAGTACAAGTATCACATAGAATCATGGCATAGTACATCTACCCATAATCCCATCCCACATGTATAAGTATCGTTTCCCTTGTACCCACATGAATCACAATTTAATCAAACACAAAAAGTATAACTTAGTAAAACAAGTTAACTCAAAAACTCTATTAGTTTTGATTGTGTACCCGGTTTTCGCAAACATTATCTTACCTCAACTCGAGTACAAATTCAATATAATTCAATCCTCCTCAAAAGCTCGATCACCTAAATAATATTTAATATACAACAACACTACTGTTTAACCCCAAACATATAAATTTAACTAACTTAAGATGCATGGTTATTAAGCACTAAAAATCGAATTCTGTTTACACGTTAACAAGCATAAGTGTATCATCTAGGTAGCTAACTCATGCAAGTTATCTTATAATTAATTGCATTTCAGAATCTAATTAGTTGATGTCTTCTTTTTAAGTTCATAATATATCAGATAGATAAGCTAATATATTCAATAATAAAAGGTATAGAACCATTCATATTTGCATTCAAACACCGACCCATTTACAACTAATATGGACCAATGATGTTATTGTTCTAGATTAATCTTCTAATGTCTCAACCAAACAATTTCAAAGATACGTACAATATAAAAGTAGCCTTACATCTATTAAATAAATTATTAAAAGAAATTTTAGAACGTTACAAAATACTTTACACTGATCACATCACGTTATATCAATTACCCACACACTAGCGAACCGTATTACCAAAGTGGTAAAAACCACTAAGATAAAGACCGGTTAGTGTCACTAGGACATGCACCCGGCTATGAAAAGACATCAAATACACCTTTATTTTCTAAACGTTCCTATTTTTTAAAAGCGAGAGTCATGTAGCGTTTAATGTACAACTTGATTTTTAATCCGCAGTATAAAACCTATAAGCTCTTCTATTCAAAGTAAAGTCTTCCATCTTAAATTCTATAACAACACATGATTTTTCTCATTAATTATTACTATTCAAATAAAGTGAGCCAAAATAGAATAACGTAAAAATGTATTTATGCTCTTATACTTTTGTGCAAGTGTGTCACGTACAACGTAATAATAAGTTCATATATATATACTAGGTGGAAGACCCGTGCAATGCACAGTAATTTATTAGAATTATACATTCATATCAATTTTGGTTTTTCTGCATCATATTTTGATATTACGTGATTAAATGATAATTGTAGTACATATTTTATAAAATAATTTATAAAATAATATTAATTAAATAATTTATAAGACTTTATTTTCGTATGTGACTCCTCTTTCCATATTATTATAATATATGTAACATTTATATTTATTATTTATTAATTATTATAAAATAATTAAATAATAATATAATATTACTTAAATAATTTGTTAACTGAAGTTAAAAATTTAACACGTGGCATTCATACTTACGTGACAAATTATGAAGCTTTCTTTTATACTCCTTTAGTATATATATAGATATATAGGGCTAATAGATTGTGCTGTTGAACAGCACCAATTAATTGTCCTGTTAGTTTTACTATATTCGCCACCTTGCCGGGTTTGCAAGAAGTCGCGGATGATCCGGTGTCGATCCCCTATATAGCAGGGTCTGTCTAGTCTCTTACACAAGAAGTCATCAATGAGGGCCTTCATACTATCTACTACAGAATCAGTCTGTTAGTTTTAGTAGAAGGACTGTTTATGTGTATATTGAAAAGTTGAAGGACCAAAATTGTAAAATGTTTAATTTTATTTAAATACTCATTGGTCAACAGCATATTTAAATTGTACTTTCAACATCACAAATAATATCACCATATATATAAATATATATATATACTAGTTTTTATACCCGTCCGATTGACGGCTAAATTTTTTTTTATATATATATTAGTGTTTTAGATAATATATGAAATGATGTAGTCAAGATTATTATACTTGTCAATAGATATATTAAAAATTATCTAAAGTTTTTCTTATTAAAATGCAAATGTAGTGTCTCAGTCAAAATGTACACTTTAGTTTTTACAAATCAAATATCATCTATATACAGTAAAGTTTATTTTTTATTGATTAAAAATCAAAGTAGACACTTATAATGGGACAACGTGAAATAACATCCCGCCACCCAGGTAATGCACGGTGAGAACTTAAAGGAAAACGTAGTTTTTTTAGTAGAGTATTACAAAAAAAGAAATGATTATCGATTTATATTGTTTTTGAGTGAAGAATAGGTACATACCTTTTTAAATACATATTTATTTTGTATTTATAAATGCTTGAAAATTTAATGATAACATAATCTAGATACTATATGGTTCTAGTATACATGTAAAACGATTATACCAAAACCTGTTAAAATTGAGACACAACGTATCATTGTACCATATCATTTTCTCAATAACTGATATTTCTTATCTTACATAAACCACAAAAATAAATAGTTAACTATTGATTAATTATTTTGGACCAAACTCACAAAATAAATAGTTAATTGATAAATTATTTTGAATTAAACAATGAATAGAAGAGTGTGAAGTGAAAATAAGGTTTGTAATGTATGTAGTAACGAATTTAATATTGATAGTCAATAATCTTGAAATTAAAAATTTAGTGGCTAAAAAATAGGTAGATTTAAACATTTTTTCAATTTGAATGACACATAAAATTTTTTAGAAAGCTATGGTAATGACACATAAAATTTTTACTTAGTTGTCAAAAGAATAAATGTGACATGTAAAAAAGAGGTTATCCTCGATTAGTTATATAAATAGATATTTAGTAAAGTTTTGTGCAAGTGATGTACACTTTACAACACTTGTAAACGGATAAGATAGTTTGAAGTTTTAAAAAACAATTTTAAAATAAATAACATAAAGTCATCACAGAAGTGTTTGACCGTCAACGAATAGCACGTGGCGGTTCGCTACAATTTTGGAATCCGCACGCGCCCCTCTTTCATAAAAAAACCGAATAAAGAAAGAGAACATAAAAACCGAACCCAAAATCAATTTTCCCCCATTTCTAGAGCGGGAACCCTAATTTCACTCTTTTCAAATTTCAAATTACAGATCTATTCATCATCTTCGTTGATCTAACGATTTCATGTAAACTCCATATAATTAACATTAAATTTATCCAAACTGCATGTCATCTCCATCTCAGGTACTACTACTTAATTTCAAGTTCATTTACCCAGGCCAATTTTATGTTTTTGACTTTGATTTGATGTATTTCTGTGTTGTATTGGCAGAGATGGATTATCATAGTATGAAAAGGAAAGAGCTTCAAGCACTATGCAAGAAAAATAAAATTCCTGCAAACTCTGCTAATTCCGTTTTGGCTGATAAGCTTTCTCAACTTCTTAATGTAAGTCTTTTCTTTTCATTTCACTTCAATATATACATGAATGTATATTTTTAATGTTTTGTAGTAATTTATATATATGCTTTATGCTTGAATTTGAGGACTAAAATGGTAAATTGTAACTAACTTTCCCTTTGAATTAACTAGTTCTAAGTTGATCAAAAAAGGTTATTTATTTTGCTGAGCAAAATTAGGTTGAACATAAATATTAGGGAATATAAGTAATAGTTCTATTTATTGCAATTGGATGGTATGATTGAGATTAATATCAGATTATTGAGATATATGACTTTATGTGACTTTCAGTAATATACCACATGTTTTTGTGTACAAGTTTCTACACTGTTTGTTGATTGAGAAAGTTTGTTTGTTTGTTTTTATGTTCATGCATCTATAAATTTGATTCGATATGTTAAATTTATGTTGTTATTTTAGATCCAAAATTCCTAATAGTTATGTTGTTGTGAGGAGGTAAAATGATTTTGAAGCGGTTACTCATTCTTTTCTGTGTTCTTTATGTATGTATATATCAAACACAGGAGAAGCAGATACCAATTACACAACAACGTAATTGTTTGAAGAGTCCAGTTGAAACTGCAGATGAGTGTGAACCTGTAGTGTCAAGAAGGCAAGCAAAGAAAGTCAGGTTTAGTCCAACTAATGAGATGGTAGAGTATGAGTTACGAAATGGCAAAAAACAGATGGCCATGGCTACAGAGACGAGAGCACAGAGGAAATCTGTGGCGAAGAAGGTTGATGAATCAGTTGTTGATAATGTTATCAATACTGCAAATATAGTTGATGATGGTGTACAAGCTCCTATTAAGCTTACTAGGTCGAGAGTGCAATTATTGGAGAAGGATGGTGTTGTTTTGAATAATGGAAAGAAGCAAGGTAGAAGGGCAGTAAAAGATATTAAAAAGGGAACAGATTCAGTTAAAGAACCCGAAGTTAATCTTGGTAGAGTTACAAGATTAAAGGTGAACACATTGGGTGAACGTGGTGCTATTCAAGTTGATGAAAATAAGCAAGGCAAAAGGTCACGTAATGATTCTAAAATTGCAAGTGAATCTGCTGAGGAACCTGTGGTTGCACGAGTTAAAGTTACAAGGTCAAAGACACAAGATGCCAACCCTCAAGTTCAGAAAAAGAGAGGTAGACTCCAAGTAGCAAAAGATGTGAAAAATGTTGAGCCCCCTAAGGAGATTATGGACATCCCGGTTAGAGTGATGAGGTCTAGCAGACAAACAATAAAGGAAGACATTGGAAGCACAATTGCTAATCCTCGAGTTGAAAAGAAAAGAACTAGAGGAGAGATGACGTCCACTGATTTGAGTGATAACTTGAGCAACGTTGTGCCAGAAGAGAAACAGGAACCTCCAAAGAGGAAGTCGTTGAGGACCAAAGGGATAGAGGTTGTTGATGAACTTGAAGATGAGATAGTGGAAGTGATTAATGACAGTAGAGTTACAAGGTCCAAAGCTCCTGCAATGAAGCCTTCTGGAAGGAACACTAGAAGCAAAGCTGAGAACAAAGTTGAGGTTCAAAGAAAATCTAAGAGGGTTCAACAGCTAGAGGAACCATTGGAGCATGCAGGTAAGGAAAATGTAAGTCGAAGAAAATCTGTCATGCAGCCTGGAAAGATTGAAGAGGTTCTCCATTTCAAAGAATCTGTGAATCGTCCAGCTATTAGGGAGAAGTCGATGATGCAAAAAGCACCGGGTAAGGAAATTGACAAACCCTTGGTTGGAATGAGGGGATCAGTAAACGAAACTAACATTGCTGAGTCCCCTACTGTTGGAACTCGTAAAACTGTTGGAAGAAAGCAATCAAAAGGGCAATCTAATAATCCATCCACGATTAAAGAAGGTTTAGATGATACAGAAAATGTTATCAAACAAGGGAAAGATGCTTCTGAAAATGAGATGGAAGCAGTAGCTAATGCTACTGGGAGTCCCAAATCTAGAAAACGAAGTGGAGATCCTGTTATTGAAGATCATATTGAGACTGAGTCTGCTTCTCCCGTTGATGCATCCTCAAGACGTTCTACACGTAGTGATAGCAGAAGTAAAGGAAAAGCGGTTACATATTCGCCTCAAAGCTCTGTTGCAAAGAAACAACTGGGGAGTATTTTAAAGACACGTGCATCAAGTGGTGCTATAATTAGAGATGCTAGTTCTAAAAAGAGAGCAAAGCTGAGTAGAACGAAGATAAATGAATCAGAGGACCATGCTGAAAAATCCAATAAAGTGGGAACTCCAGTTTCAAGGTCGGTAAATTTTGACCTTGATGAAAAAGTTACCGGGGCTGAACGTACACCTGGAATTGGTGGATCTCATAGGCGGTTTACAGGTGGTGCAATTATGAGTGATAGGAAGGAGCCAAGTCAGTCAGCAATTAAAAATCGACCTGATGGAGATGCTCAGTTGTCCTTGCATAAAGTTACAAAATTCACACATGATCCAGCCGTAAATACTGCTCCAGGTCGAGTTACACGTAGTGGAATCAAACTTGTAGAAAATCTAGCGAGCACTTTTTCTGAAAAGTTGAGTAGAACAAATCTAAAGGAATCAGACGACCATGCTGAAAAAACCAATGCAGTGGGAACTCCAGTTTTAAAGTCGGTAAATTTTGACCTTGATGAAAAAGTTGTCGGGGCTGAACGTACACCTGGAATTGGTGGATCTCACAGGCGGTCTAGACGCAGTGCAGTTATAAGTGATATGAAGGAGCCAAGTCAGTCAGCAATTAAAAACCAACCTGTTGGCGATGCTCAGTTGTCCCTGCATAAAGTTACAAAATTTACACACGATCCAGCTGCGAAAACAACTCCAGGTCGGGTAACACGTAGTGGATTCAAACATATAGGAAATGCTGCAACTAGTTTTTCTGAAAAGTTGAGTAGAACTAAGCTAAGTGAATCAGAGGACCATGCTGAAAAATACAATACAGAGGGAACACCAGTTTTAAAGTTGATGAATTTTGACCTTGATGAAAAAGTTCTCGAGCCTGAGCGTACACCTGACATTGGTGGGTCTCATAGGCGGTCTACACGTGGTGCAGTTATAAGTGATGGGAAAGAACCAAGCCAGTCAGCAATTAAAGAACAACCTATTGGAGATGCTTGGTTATCCTCACACAGAGTTACGGTTACAAAGTTCAGACACGATGCTGCTGTGAATACAGCTCCAAGCCGAGTTACACGTGGTGCAATCAAACGTGGAGTAAATGTATCGGTCAGTTTTTCTGAAAGGATTGATAAAAAGAAGCAGCTAAGTCAGTCAGCTCACAAAAACCAGTCTCTTGAAGATGCTCAGATGTTTTCACCTGAAGTTGTAGAAGTTAGGCCCAATCCAGATTTGACCGCAGGAGTTCAATCTGGAACTTCTATAGAAGTGATGGGTCAGTTATTAGAAGATGAAGGTGATTTTTCAGCTGCAGGATCTGTGAGGTTGCCAACCAAAGTTGGGGAGGAGGATACGGTCTCTGTGAGTGAAACTGCCGGTGTTACAGAAAGCTTAAGTTCTTTATTTGATAGGTCATATGATAGAGTAAAAGATGTTGGGGAAGATATGGAAGCTGCATGTGATTTTACTGAAAAAATTTCTGTAGAGCTCGCATCTAGTGCTGTGGAAGTGGAATTGACAGACTCTGGATCCATGTTAAAGGAGCTGCCAACTGATGTTACTGTTGATGAATCAGTTGTTTCTGTTGGCAAGACGGTTGTTATGAACGAGAGTGTTGATATCTCGATTGGAGTCACTGCCGAGGAGAACAATAGTGATGCTGACAATAAATGTGTGTCCAATCCTCACAAGGCCGGCTCGTCTCCTATTCACCTCGTGTCATTCAAACAGTCAGACGATACGAGTAAGTATATACTGTTAATATACATTGAATTGTTAGACCCTACAGTGGGTGATTTTAGTATAATATTGTTTTATTTGCAGTCAAATCAAAAGAAGTGGAAACTTCAGTGGGCTCACTAGCTGAAGATATAGGTTATGCTCAGATCGAGAAGGAATCTGAGCAGGATGTTTCAACGTGCAAAGACTCACTTCTAAGTTATGCAGACAAACCTGAAGCCAGCAATAACAGTGAACATGATGATGAAGACGAGAGGGCAAGTACTCAGATGCAGGTGATGAATGAGCCTGTTTTTGAGGATAACCAACTTTTTGACATGGACAAACGTTATGGTGCAGAGGATGTAGTTGATGCTGGAAAGGAACTTGCTGAAGAGCCTGAATTTGAGAGAGTGCCATCCACTGGTAATGATTTTCACGAGATTCCTATGTTGCACAAATCTGATGGTGTAGATGGCATTGACAATGCTACTAAGGAGTGTGGGACCGACTCGATGCCATTAATTGGTGACAATATGCCATCTTATGGTGAAGATCTTGCGTTGAATGGGGAAGATGCTGAAGATGAAGCTTTTAATGCTAATAGGGAACATGAGTCTAAGTTAAAGCCGTTGCCTGACGATGATTCTGATAAGGCTCTCTTCGGAAAAGATGATGATGTTAACATAACTAGGCTATTTGAACCTACTTCAGAGCCAACTTCTTCTGATGACATGATTGAGACTCTGTTCTCAGGCAATGATACATATGGCGAGTCTGATAATGATAACCAGATACCCCATCTGAAGCCACTAACTGGTAATGATGATGTTCAAGATGAGGTTAATATTATACCAAAGGAGCTTGAAGCTGGTTTGGAGACATCAAATTCCAACAGCGGTCTTGAGGTTCCTGTTGCGGGCAACAATGTTGATGCTGACCGTGTCATGGATGAAAGAAGTGATGGGCAGGATGGCGAGTCTGAATACGAACGTTTAGCAAGCAATGCAACATCTACCATGGATGAACAGTATGTTGGAGTTGCTGGCTTGGTGCCAGCTCCGAATGAGAATATGCCTGTTGTGACTGAAGTTTTAAGCTCTTCTGACCTAGAGCCAGAACCAGTGTCAAATGTTTCTGTTGGCAAAGTTTCATGTGATACAGATGTTGTTTGTGCTCCAGTTGGACATTCTGCGTCAACAATGAGCATAGAGGCCCCACAAACTCCTGCTGTTACAACTATAGCAGTTGATGCTTGTGAAGAGTCAATACCAGACATCAATAAGGATGCTCAGATTTTTGGTGATATTTGTACGTGTTTTCTAAATATTTGAATATTGTTCATAGTAGTATTCTCTCAGAAATGCTCTTAGACATACCATACATATTTTAATTTGCAGATGGACTTGAGAATGCACAACGAGTCACGGATACCGAAAATGACAGTTTGAGCGAGCTGAAAGGTATAGGGATATCCGGATCTGATGAAGGTTCTCTGCCAAAGGGAAGCGGAATAGCTTCCCCTGATATGAGCATCAAACAAATAACAGAAGAGACCGAAATGAAAACTGAGAATGATCACGCATCAACTGATAAAACGGAACATACAGTATCAACCATCGATCATGATTTGGATAGTGCCAAATTTGTGGAAGATTTTCCAAATCACGGGGTAGATCAGTTGGAACTGTTTGGAAATATAAAAACGCATGAAATTTCAACCACAGAAGAACGTAAGGCTACAGATTCTGAAGGGTTTCTACCCCTTTAGTTCTTTATGTTTCTACTTGGTTAATTACTATGTATCTGTCCCCGGCTAATGTTGATGGCACAGTTTCAGGTCAACTGATGGGAGACCTTGGAGGTCATGGACGTCTGTTTGCAAACGAAAGCTTGCCAATGACATACCGAAAAGAAGAATGTTAGTCTATTCAGTATTTTCTATGATTTTGTCAACGTTTTGTTCTTACTCCCTTTATGCTGTCGTATAGTCTTGTAATATGTATTTATATTATTTTGCCGGTAGCTCCTGTGGGTGATACACTTTCGGATTCACCTACTTCCGCTAAGGATGATGATCGAAATAAGCAAGGTAGTTTTGTATTTCCATCCTTTAATACAATCCATTTGGAATCCTTGAAAGAATTCTTAGAAACTTAAGCGAACACTTTTACAGAAGAAACTCAAAAGGCAAGCACTTTTACGGATTGGGGGGAATTATGTTTTCAGAATGAATGAATTTCATAACACTGTTATTGCAAATGCAAATGATGATCTACTGGGTAAAAGCATGAATAGTTAATTTTTTTGGATTAGTTTCTTAATGCAATATGTATACCATAACATTATTGTCTTATAAAATATTGTATAATTGTTTTGGCAGATGACCGAATTTTAGGTCTCCAAACTTCTGGCAGAGCAACTTCTTCCATAGAAGGCATTTATAGTCCTGCAGCTGACTTTGTCAATTCAGAGAAGAAGTCGGAACAGGGCTCTAGAAATGTTGTAGATCAAGATGCAGATATGCTGAAAGAAAAGACAAATGCGAATATGACTGAAGAACTTTTCAACTGGCCCGGTTAGTTCAATCTCTTTACTCTTTCAACCTTAATCATTGTGTCTACCTTTTACTAATTATGGTTTTTGGTTACAAATATCATCGTCCAATCTACACATGTAAGTTGATGGTTGTCTTTCGTTTTTTGTGGAGGTGCAGATTCGTCTCTGAAAGCATTATTTACAAAGCCACCTACTACTCCAAGCAGTCATCTAAAAGAGGGTCAGCAGGATGCAGCCAGTTTTGACTTCCCTGATGGTAGTCACGATGAAGATATTGGGAGAATAGGAACTCCAACACTTGATTCTGTTCATCACGGGGATAGTGAATCTGCAAGGGTTTTTAATGGTTAGTTCTTTACTTACCGATAAATCATTTTGATATTCATATGACCCAAGGAGGGGACTTAATGTTCAATTTTGTTACAAATCGGTAATGGTTACCTTTATATATCAAATCTGACATTAACATATTTCCTTTTTTTTTTAAATCAAAATTGAACATTCAGTCATATTATTTTAACAAATTCAACATCCTATCCTATTCTTGTAACAAATTGAACAAGTCCTGTTATTGTGCAGTATGATCTTTTGTTCCCTATTTCGGGCTTTTCTCGATCATATGTTACCTTCTGATGTTTTCCCTTTTAATATGTATAATATAGCCTATAGCCTATAGGTACGCTTACTATGATTATAAAATATAATTCTATTAGTCTGGTTTTATAAACAAAATTATCTAGGAGGTTCTATGCATTAGAAATACACTGTAAGTGACTTTTGATTGCTTTTCTCGTTTTCTAAAGTTGTCTTTTATTCATTTTCACCATTCAGAAAAATGCATAACCTAAATCGGTTTGATCATTAGTATGTGAGTTGAGATTGCACCTCTATCAATTATCCTTCTCCTTTTATAAATTAAAGCTGATGGTTGTTTTTCTTACATGCACAGCTTTGTCTCTGGAAAATCTATTTACAACACCAGCCACTACTCAAATTACCCATGTAATAGGCGGTCAAATGGAGAATGAGTCATCAGAAGTGTTTAATGGTGAGTTCTTCATTTACTGATCATTCGGTTTAACTTTCATAAACTTATGACGGAAAATTCCTTTGATCATTTGTAGGTAAAAAACAAGTCTTCGAAACACAAGGTCATGAGAATGTGATTAATAGAGTTCCGAACTATGAAAATTTCTATAATAAATATTTTAGAAATGAAGAAGTAGATGGTTCGAGTGACAGGTCAGGGGAGTTTAAAGGTGACCAATACGACTTGTCGAGTGAAGCAACGAGAACAGGTCACCTTGAGGCTTTTGGTTTAAAAGATAACTCTATTCGTGGTGGCATGCCTGACAAAAAAGAAGATTAACTGTAGGGGGCCAGAAACGGGTGATGATTTTGGTTCTGATAAAGGTAAATAACTACTTTTTTCCGTCTTAAATTTAGATGTTGGTTAAAGAAATATTATTTTATAATTACCAATTCATTGGGCATTTCCTTTTTCATAAGGCTTCGTTTCTAAAGTATTAGATCCTAAAGGCTAATCAGCTAAGCAATTTGATTTTGGTTGTAGGGATAAGGGAAATTTGAGAATGTGTACGATTACTGGAGCAACACTCAGTATTGTGACTGATATGAATGAATAATGAGTGAGCACATAGCAAACAACTTCAAGTAACAAAATACGTTTAAATTATGAAGAAATTAAGATAGATGTTGTGGCTAGTCGAACCTTTTTTTGTAAATTTGACAATGCCACGCTTTTGAAAGGAAAACTAACTTGGTAGATACTTGTTATCTTGTGTGTTATTCTGTGTGTAGTTGGTTTGGCTTACTGTTGAGCATGTCGACTCATCTTAGTTTTGGTGCATGGTTTTTATGATGTTCTATTGCGATATATTGTTGCCGATATGATAATTTAATATATGTTTCGAAACTTATATTGAAAAGCTTTTTTCATGTGCTTAACTTTTGCAAGGGATGATAAAAGTTATGTCTAGTACGAAATGATTCATTCATTTTGTGCTGAGGACAAAGCAACTGGTCCATTTGGTTGATTGGTCTTTTCGTCCTTTCGGCTAGTTGGTCTTTTTCTTAACTGGTCCTGGTTTGTCAGAAATTAGTTGAAAATGTAGTTTGGTGGATCCAAAAGAGACCTGTCCTAATTGTGACTGAGAGCTAGTGTTTGGATCTTTTGTATGTTTATTGGTCCTTGTGACTAATGTCCTTTGCTTCTGGTTTCATGTATATGTATGGTAAAGTGTCAAAAGAGTCTGTACATCTTACAAAAGGGATGAAAATACTTCTGTGTATTTATCCTATAAACCATAATTTGAAAAAGGTGATAATTCATGTACTACTTAAAATTATATGTACGTTTTATAGTATTATAACATTGTAAAACATATTTAACAGTGAACGAATAAACTAAGGTTTCAGGTGAGAACTAAATGGTTCTAAAATGTCAAAAGTCTTTTAAAATGGTATCTGGGAGGCAAAATTTAATGAATAAAACCAAAGTAGCACTATGACGTGATTATGTGCAGAAACATATGATATCCAATTCAATTTCCACATTTATGAAGCAACTGTACACTGTCACCATAATTACGATTGTAACAGGGAATATACTCATATACATCTTATATGTGGGAATGTAACATACTTTATCTATCATGCAATTATTTTTTATTATTTCTATAAGAAATATATCAAAAAATATGATAGAAAAACTACACTAGTTAATATATACTGTAATATAGCACTATATGAATAGCAATTTAAGAAGTAACATGCATTTTAAGTACTTTTTTTAACAACTTTGGATAGTTATTAGAATTTTGTTAACTTCTTAGTATCACAAGTATAAAATAAATATTGCAAAATATTAATTTACTTCCAAAAGAATTCAAGAAAAAACCATTAAATAAAATAAAAATGACTAACATTTTATGTTCTCCTGGGATTACAAACAGATAAAAATTCTGAAATCCATCCCTTCATCCTCACAAAAATCTCCAAACCTAAAAGAATCAAATCAAATCAAAACCCATAATAAGTCAAAATAAGACTTTTCAAAGTCAACTCAATCTACCACAAAGTCCCGGCCTTTTTTTTTATCTACATTCTCTAACCATCCTCATTCTATACTAATAGATTCTAAGTACCTGCCCTGAGAGATTGTATCAAACTTAGTCACAGTCCAACCCGCAAACTTCCAACACGATTCCACCTTTACTAACAAATGGATTAGCCCGAACCCACAAAAGCGTGAGGATCGAAGCTAGAAGGATTGACCAGACGACTATTATAGTCGGAACATTTTTTTGTTTTCCCATTACACCCTTGAGGAAAGGATAGAGATGAAGAATAACCCATGTCGCAAAAAATAATTTCCCAAATAGTGGACCCCATGATTCGTAGCCGTTGCTAATTGCATCTGAAATGCCTACAACTACACCGACGAGGTTGAAAATCAATAAAGTCAACGGTGGGATCAAAAGACTGGTCCATTTGAAGATATAGAGCTCGGCAAAATCACCATCATCACCTCCTTTTGAGGTAACCGTGAAGTTTGTATTGACGCCTGCCAAGACTTTTAGTAGACCTTGAAAAAGAGCGAAAAGATGAGAGGAGACACCACCAATGACCCAAAATTGCTCATTTCTCCAAAAGTCGTCTATACCGACACCTCCCCATTGTATTTCTAAGATACTTGTTATGGCAATTGACAAAAACATGAGCATGAAGATAATGCTAGCATAATTGCTTATCTGCACAAAAGAAACACAAAATAAATAAATAAAAAATGTATATGAGGATTCACTTCAATCATCCCCTTTGAATAATAAGAATAAGATAATCATCAGTTTTAAGAAAACAAGTTACAAGAGAGTGCTTTAATGTGCTTCAACTACTTCGTTATAAGTCACTCCTAACAGTGTCAAGTATTTTACTCTACCTTTGATGGGTATCAAACTCATTATTTGACAGCTAAATAGTCAGATAATACTTTCAAAGCACACATCCAGACACCTCTAATCTTTATTTTTTGTTATAGGACCTAGTCAGATAATTACTATCATAATTGAGTATACAAATTTTAATCTTTTCATACCTCTGGAACGATAAATTTCCCACTGAGGAGACAAACGGCCGGAAGTGTGCAATAAGCAACCAACGGAACGGAGGTCAACGGATAGACAACAGAGTTTATATATGAAAGCCTCTCCAAAGGCTTTAAACCGCACCCATAACCGTACCATATCGGACAATGCTTACTCAACAAGATTTCAACCGACCCAAGAGCCCACCTAAGAACTTGGTGAAGACGATCTGAAAGATTAATTGGAGCCGAACCCTTAAATGCAGGCCTCTTTGGAATGCAATACACAGATCGCCACCCATGACAATGCATCTTAAACCCCGTCAAAATATCCTCCGTAACTGAACCATATATCCATCCAACCTGTTTTTTCAACATTTAAGTATATAGGTTAAAAGATTCAACTAGATGGCAATTTCAACACATTTACCTAAAAATTGGTCACAGGGGTCATTTGGTTCAAAACAGGTCAGAGTTATGCTTACAACCAGTTAAATCAATCAATACAGAAATATTAAAATTTTATTTCAATTTTGTAATCATAATCATATTTAACATTATTTCTTTATAAAACTCAAGAAGAAGAGCAAAAAGAGCTGCCGGTTCTGACATGGCCTGACCCATGTAACCCTTATTAAAAACTACCCTTTATGACCTGTAGCACAACATGCTAAATTGGCGTCTCTAACAGGAATGAAATGTGAAATCAAATTAGTCCTGTTTTATGTTCACAAACCTCTTTTCCCCATTCGGTCTTATCTTCATAACCACAACTTATGACATGAATGGCTTCTTTTAGTAGCGATGCAGATGATGCTCCTGGAAGAACACCACCATCTTCTAAAAGGGTCGAAGCAATAAACACAGGAGATTGCCCGAATTTCTTTTCAGACTTGATTTGAACAGGCATTAGAGATAAATTTTCACTTTCTACTGCTGCAAAGGTACCAACTTTTTCGTAAGAATAAAGACAAAAAGACCAAAACTTCAAACCATCTCCTCAAAACCACTCATTTACCTTCAATCCCTTCTTCAATATTCTCTAGTGCGTGTATTTGAGTTGAAGCTTCCATCTTTTTCTTCATCTTTCTCGTTTTCTTCTTTGCATTACCCTTGCTTTTGTTCTTTCTTGACGAGAAACAACACAAACACCATTTAGGTAAGCAGTTACACGTTTTTCCAGGAGGTTTCTTCTTAATTGGAGCATCAAATCCATACAACGCCTGTCTCCTGAAAACACATCCGGTACCAACATATATTGGTCCTTGGATTCCATCAAGCCCTTTCATATTAATCTGTCACGGCAGTTAAAAAGATTAAAGAAGAGAAATCGGTTGTTTTAAAAGAATATTTTGAGGCATTCCCAAATGAATAATAATGGTCGAGAAATAGGTTATTTTTACAAAATATCAACTGGGAGAAGGTGACATACATCAAAGAAGACAACGTTGCGATTTGAGTATCTATCATGACGATCAATCCCATCAAACCTTTGAGGAAACTGAACGTAACATATTTTCTTTCCGCATATAGGGTCCATCATGAAGCACATAGACTCCCGGAGAGCTTTACTATTATTTATATAGTGATCACAATCTACATTGAGCATGAAAGGCGCGTTTGTAATAACAGCCGACACTCGAATCTTCAAAAAAGAAAGAACAAAAAGAAGTTAAAAACAATCACGAAGATAATGTTGAAAGCCTAATCTATGATAATGAATATAAATTCTTACGAGAGCATTCATGGCACCGGCTTTCTTGTGGTGATCAAATCCAGGCCTTTTCTCTCTAGAAACATAAACAAGACGTGGGAGTTCATTCCCTTCAACATCTCGAACGCCATTATTACCTAGGAAAACCTGTTGTATACGGATTACAAATAAGAAAAAGAACCAAATGTTATTAACAGGTAGCCCCACACTCAAAGTGCATATAAAAAAGATTATTCGGGTGACTAGTAGCTTTCCACCTCTTGGCGTGCAGGTGGCATTTTCAGAACATTGAATGGATTAATGTCTGCTGACTTTTATCTGTAAGTGTTTCGAGTTGATCAAATTTAAAAACTTTCCCAAAAATGAAATAATTCAGATTACTCGAGGAGGTCAAATAGATTGAAAGTATTTCAATAACTTAAATTTTTCAATCTGGCCCATCACGTTTTGACAATCACTAAGAAGACCCAGATTTTGAACGTTGCCCAACCCAGCCACCTCTATCCTGATGTAACTAATATTTAATTATTATTTTTGTAAAAGCATGTATAGAATAGAAAATTTCAAAAATCAAGAAATCATACCTGGATCATTCCAGGATGATCCCGAACATTGTTTCCTGGCCATGGAGTACCATCCTGCATTGTCCATCCATCTTCTGGAACCTTTTGTGCCATGGACACAAGCCCATTTATCCGTATCTTAAACTCCTCATAATCCCTCTTTAATTCAAATGGTTAACACAAAGTTCATATTAGACTACAAACTTCACTCAAACCTTAATGCTTTTAAAAACAAAACAAAAGCGGAAAAAAGGAATTCACTTTACCTTCATAGCACGGCGTTCACGGACAAACTCAGGATGCACTTTATCTTTAAGATAATCAACCTTTTGAGCAAAATACCACTCGGGAGCACGTGGCTCTATATTGAACTTCTTACAAAACGGAACCCACTTTCTTGCAAACTCGGATGTTTCTGAAAGTGCTTCAAATGTCAACATGGCGGCACCATCATCGGACACATAGCAAGCAACTTTATCCACAGGATAATCCACAGCCAGGATGGATAAAACCGTGTTTGCAGTAATTAGTGGAGGTTCTTTTGATGGATCCACCGTACTCACATAAATGTCTATAGGAGCTAGCTCAGAAGCCTTCCCGTCCTTCTCATACCTAATACACAACTTTAACCACTCAGAGGACCCACACAACAAGGGTAGTGGCGCTTTTAGTTTAATTTTTTTTTAACCGTGGTGTGCACCACTTTATAATAACATAGTTCGGATATGTATTACTATTACATATATTGTTTTACATGTTTGTTTCAGTGTACGCATCTTCATACCCTAAATTCCTTCTAGATTAGCCCCTGACCGTGGGTTGACCTACATGGAAGCCAGGTTTGCACGTGCATACGATTGAAAAGTATTTGTAGTGTAAAAATTGAACAATAAAATAAAAAAACGTTATCATAGTTCAATTTGTAAAAAGGTTTTGTTATAGTATTTCATATCCTGATTGAAATTCATGGATCTTGAACCAAACAGAGACGGAGGGACAGATTTACCTTAAAGATAATCGGTCCAAGTATGTTTCACGCTCAATAGGAAACCACTTTGGGAATTGATCTAGGATCCATGACACAGCAAACCATATCTCACATATAATTGATGTGAGCCACAAACCATATGCATCATTCACAGGGTGAAGGATTCTATAATGGAAGAAGAGCCCAAGAATCGCCATACGCATTAAAATCACCATTCTATACGGATTTATCTTGCTTGAAGGAATAGGAAGCTTCCTTGACAGCGGTTGCCTCCCCTCATCCATCCTATAATCCAAAGCCAAAACTTATGAATTTCCACACGTATTTGATTACCATTCTTTATCAGTTCCTTCTTAACTTTCAAACTTGTACATGGAAACATCAAACATGGCATTATGGTCTATTCTTCTACAATCCTAATGCTATGTATAACAATTATCGCAAACTTTGATGTAACTATACTTGCCTCACTTTCAACTTTTACAGTGACATGTTTGACTTTAAAGTCAAAATGGATGGAGTATGGATCTTAAAACTGGTTAGAAAAATACATACTAGTAATGCCCAGAAATCCATCATAACTGAAAACCATTTAATACGAAAGAAAACACCTACTTCGGCAAATCGGCATCATCCAGATCTCCATCACCATGAGGCCCACCGCCACCACCATTTCCCTGGTGCTTAATTATCTCGAGTTTATCTGCCTGTCGTTTCCTCCATTCCTCCATTTTATCCTTCCATGCAACTGTTCCATACCCATAAACTGCTAAATCTTTCTTCGGATCCATCGGCCTAGGTGGCACTGCAACGGTACACAAGCCACCACAGTGGGATAAGCCAATAACTAAGCAACACGACCACCACAGACAGCAGTTAAAAAGACATCAAACACTTACAAGAGACTGATGAAGCAGTATCAAAACACTGCATGCGCCTTGAACGACCCATGTATGGGGGGATGATTAAAGCATGATTGTCTCCATCCTTCAATTTTCAAAGTCGCAAATATTAGAAAGTTGAAAAATCTCCACTTCAAATCAAATAGAACTAAGGGGACGTTTGTATTTGTATTCTACAAGTAGATAATCAGTTTTTATCTTTTGGATAAACAAATTCTGGTTACAGGTATATATCAAACATATAACTAAAAGGACCTTTTAATCATTATTTCAACCTAATCTGTGAGAGATTTACTCCCATTCTACAATCAACTAAGCTTTTTCCCCCTAAAATGTCCTTTCTATATTTATTTCTTAAAATTAATTTTCATAAAACACTCAAATATTTGATTACCTAATTACTACATCTTCAAACAACAGAAGCTCATTCTAGTCATTTTTTTTATTCCAGTTATTCAATATCACATAACCACTTCTAAAAACAAACATCCAAACACCCCTAAACAGATTACAAATGTGTTACTATTACCTCTTGACCGTCAGTAAGAAGAGGGATCTCATGGCTAAGAGAGGCGGCATCCACCTCAGAAGGGGTGGCAAAACCAGAAATACTGGATGCACCAAGAACAAAATTCAATCGTGTAAAATGTTCAGAAAAACTGTGAAATTTATTTCCAGTATCGAATTCATTATCCAAATCGTCAAACTCCTCTTCTTCTTCATCACCCTCAACCCTTGGACTCCCTATTATTAACATTTTCAAATCAGTCCTTTTATAGTCACTCAATTACACTAACGAAAGCATCGAAAGATTTCATTTAATCGATACCTTTGATTCGTTTATATCTGGTTTTGCATTGAGGGCAACTTTGATTACCCTCTCTTCTTTCGTATTCATAACAAGTTCTGCAGATAGGGAATGCACATTCATTACAAGCCACAAATGGCTCACGTCGCTCACCATCGATAGTTATTTCAATTTTATCTCCACAAATTTGGCAAATCTGACCACTTAATTCTTTTACAGAAGTCACCTGTTGAAGCAAAAGTTAAGTTCATCACAAGAAAGCAAATACACACAACCACCCAAATGGAAATTTATCAATTGTTAAACAAAAAAACATCAAAATTTTGACGCTTTAAGGCAATGGGATTTTTATGAGGCTTATTGATATGTAAAGGTATCATCATATTGACCAGTGACTTCAACTAAAATCATAAATCAAAAACTTTTGATCCCTAAAATAGAAATTATTATCAAATCCTAAACTTTGGTTCAAAAACAGAAAAGTGATGTTAACATTTGCTAATCCTAGAAAAACATATGAATTGTGTGATACGAAAGTTATAATTTAAGATTAATTCACAGTAACTTCTCCGAAAAACTAAATGTGCTAAATATTACCAAACATATTCACAGAAGTTGGTAGTAAAAAGATTGAAACTTTTCAGCTTCAAACAAAATATTGACAACAAAAACACTAATTATGCACTCAAAATGCACAAATATATCTCAAACTGAAACAGAAAAAAAACCCAAAAACTGGTTCAGGTTAAATGTGTAAAAAAAATTACAAATAAAAATGACATATGTGCCACATTGTAGAGCTCAACTTACTTTTCCAACATCATCTGCATTGATTAGAATAAACTCATTTCTGTTGTGTGAACCAGCAATTAGTCTTCCATTTGTATCCATTGAATCAACAAAACTCCCACTAATTCCACAAACTCATAAATAACATTTAAACAAAATGTAAACCCACTTCAAACAACAAAACCCCAACAAGAAAGTAGAGGGCTTTTATCTTATTTCCCACTCTTCACTCACTTTCTTCAAATACCCTTCACAAGAACCCTTAAACCCTCATTATAAAAAATATTGGTATTAATTAAGAATGTAGACAGGGAAACCCGTGTAACAATATTATATATATATATAGATATAAATAATATAGAATAAAACCCCAAATTTTTATTGTTATTATTATAATCAAGTGGTAAATTTGTGGGATTATTATAATAATCAAGAGAATTATAGGTTTTACAAGAAATAAAACACAAACAAAAATTGGGTTTAAAAAAAATGAAAGCTTGATGTGGAAGAGATACAGATATGATCCCTGTTAATAGATCTTTTAAGAGTTGTAATGTGGGGCCCCGGAGATAATGGAGGTGAAAAGGTGGGGCCCACGGTGATGGTTCTTGGTGATGAAAAGGGTAAAAGGGTAATTTAAAAGTTGAATCTTTAGGTTGAAAAAGTGATGTTTGATGAATAAATCTTGATGATGGATGAATTTGGGTGGTAGTGATGGAAACAGATGATGATGTATTTTGGTGTTGGTGGTGGGGTTTCACAAGACTTAAAACTCACATTCACTTTTCTTACTGTAACAGTTTAAGGTTTGGTACATAGTCACGTGCAGTCAACGTGTGTGGTTGTTCTCTAAACTAAATGTGGTTCGCTTGTTTGTACTTTATGCATGTGTCATTGTACTTTGCTTTTAGGGTTTTATGTTATTTTTCATACAATTCAAGATGAATAAAATAAATAAGAAATTTTAATCCTAAATTATCGTTTTCTATGACCACATTATCTGATCTTCAACCAATTACATCCAAAAGATCTGATTTTATCATGATATATGTATTTAAAGTAAAAATAAATTGGACAACATTTTTACTTTACATACATGTAAGAAATATGTTTTATTTTATGGAATTTATAACAAAAAAATAATGCTACATTACATTGTACCATAATATATATTGATACATTTTTTAGGGTATCGTTTATCTCATTCCAAATATATAAATTATTAAATAGAAGATTGTAACTTTATATCAGATTGGTATTAAATACAGAGTATTGACGAGTAATTTTAGAGTAACTTTATTGCATTAATAATGTTTTAACCAATAAAAGATTATGAAACATCTTGGCTTTTGATGTTAACGGGACTAGCTTGATTAACAACAAGAACAATGATATCCGATCACATCAAAAATTGCGTAGAGAAAAGTAAGATGTAAACACTTGTATTTTTAGCTTAATGTAAATTGACTTTCTTTAAAAGAAACTTTGGCAAAAATGTGTGTGTGTGTGTGTATATATATATATATATATATATATATATATATATATATATATTGTGTGTGTGTGTTAATTATATTAATAGACATCATAAAACAATGCTAGTTGTAATTTTTGTGTGTGTGTTAATACGTTAATAGACATCATAAAAACAATGCTAGTTGTAATTTTTGTTCACAACTTTTACAACAGTAATTTATATTTATAATATTAACAAATAGAATAAGTAATTTTTATAATAATCTTTAGGTGAAATATGTATAAAGTGATGTAACATTTTATTAACATGTCGCACCAATTATACAAGAAATGGTCAAATACCTTTTTAATTTCTAGTAATAACATCTTATATTATGGAAAATTTTGACATCTGATTTGTGTGTCGGATTTTATTATTATTATTATTATTATTATTATTTATTATTTATTATTATTATATATAAAGACAATAAACTTAAACTCGACAAATCACAATGAACAATGGTATTTACTCAATGGTACGTAATGAAGATAAGTACAAATTTCAATCAAAATACTTTATTTATTTCTAATTTTTTTATATAATAAACACGATAAGATTCATATTGATTTGACCAAATTTAAATGTCAAAAGGTTGGGCAAAAAGATATCAATTCAATGTTACTTATTTTGTTAATTATTATATAAAACATTAATGACATTAATTTGGTCAACAAATTTTTAATTCCAACAGCCGTTTTAAACTTTTTATTATTTTATTAAATAGTTGAAATCTTAGTTGGCTCGCTCATATTCTATGTTGTTCGTTTGAGTCTAGTGTAGTATATTATCGGTTGGTGTCAAATGTTACGGTGGTTTCTATTAGTAAGTGCATTTTTTGTTTTATTGTTATTTAATTCATCTAAATATTGTGTACTGCGTTACACGTAGGGTTGTTCAAAGTCAGATATCTGAATTTTGGATAGTCAATTTTACTATCCGAATTCATATTTAAAATTCGAATAGTTGACTTTACTATCCGAACTTAAATATCCGAATATTTGAAAATAATAAAAATTTATTTTATAATTAAAAAAATATCACATTATATAACTAAAACTTCACGTATCAAAAATATAAAAGAATAGACCATATAATATCATTATTACTCAATATTTAATAATAGTAATCAATTTCTCTTCAAAAGGTTGGGTAGTGGTAACCAAATAATTCCATTCAATTTGGTTTGGAGGCGACCTATTCGTAATGGGTTTGAAATTGAAGAACATTATGAATTGTCTTTGTTGCATAATTTTTCTCTTTCAGGTGAGCAAGATAAATGGGTATGCGCATTTGATGATACAAGAAAATACACGGTTATTGGACTACGTCGAATTCTAGATGCGCATTCTTTACTAGTCGATCCTAGCAGGGTTAAGTGGGAAAATATTCTTCCGATAAAAGTCAATATTTTTACATGGAGAATGGCGAAAGAGAAACTTCCAACAAGGGTCAATCTTAATAAAGAAAAGGTATTGACCTTCACTCCACTCGGTGCCCGGTATGCGATGAAGATCATGAAACGGAACGTCATCTTTTTTGCACGTGCTCAATGGCGGTGAAAACATGGAAAGCTATCTCTTCGTGGTGGAACATTGATG
This sequence comes from Gnaphalium uliginosum, assembly GCA_963930675.1. NCBI lineage: Eukaryota > Viridiplantae > Streptophyta > Magnoliopsida > Asterales > Asteraceae > Gnaphalium > Gnaphalium uliginosum. The sequence goes on along the minus strand of OZ005681.1, from coordinate 29,035,090 downwards.
AACTTCACTTATCCAATTTAAATGAAATCTTCAATATCCATATCACGTCCCCAACACTCTCAAGAATACAAACAAAGCTCTTCAAGTTGTCATTAAAGTGACAACATGGCTTATTTGATGATTTAGAAATGAAGCGGTTTTTAGTATAAAAAAACGGAGATGTGATCCAATAGTTGATGAGGTCAAACTTTTTTCCTATAATTGGATAGCAGGGAGAGCAAAGCTAAATTCGTTTGATTGAGTTGTTTGGTCATGTAACCCAACTTCGATAATTCTGAACACTTTGTAGTTCTTTAATCTAGCTTCTTGCTAGTTTAATGCAATTCGCCGTTCAAAAAAAAATAATCAATTTCTCTTTTGTATATTTATTAATATTAGGAAAAATTGAAATAAAATTCCGATTTTTTGAATATCGGATATCCGAATATCTAAATTATCTGAAAAACGCTATCTGAATTCTAATCCGAAAAATCAGATATCCGAAATTCGAGTATCCAAAATTTCAGATATCCGAACTTTCGGATAATTTCATATCTGATTTTCGGATTCAGATACAAATATTTTTGAACGGGCCTAGTTACACCATCACATTGTTAATTTTAGTTAGGGGTGACTCAACGGTAAAAAAAGCAAAGCTGAGAGTTTATATATATACCCCTTGATATTTTAAGGTTCCATGCGTTTAAAAATGTAATGTGTTGTACAAATTTTAAGACATTCGGAATCTTAATCGTTATACTTTGCATGATCCAACTGTATGGAGTATAAATCGTCATAGTAAGTACCTAATAACATGCTCATACATCTAACAGATCAACATGGATACAATATACGGAGTGACGAATTCATGATTGATATTCACCAGTACATGAGGAACTTTAAACTGATATCGTAACACTTACAAATATCATGTTAATCCAAATTGCTCAGGAATCTACAGCTAATCAAATCACTAGTAATCGAGCGGAAAACAATTACAAGTGTAAAACGTAAACTGAATGAATCTTTATTAATTTGACAATGAAGCATAACATACTAGCTTGTCTCTCTCTCAAGCTCTCTCACTCTATTAGATATTACAATGAAAAACAACTACCTTCTAATAAACATTTGGTCTCATATATATAGACCTGCTAAGAGACCTGCGAAACTCTATATACCTGCGAAACTATGATACTGCGAAACTCAGAATGAGTTTCGCAACATGCGAAACTTGGACTAAATTTCGCACTAAAATTAAGTTTCGCAATTTACAGAGTTTCGTAGTTCATATTCAATCGAAGCTAGGTAATCTATACAAGCTGTTGTCACAGAGTGTTGATTTTGCATCAACATATCGTAATAACTAAAAATATATATATTATACTACACAAATCAAATGGACTCGTAGCCAAGATTATCTCTTATAGGTGGATCCGCCCCTAAATATATGTATGTGTTACTAAATGAAACCCCGTAGGTTATTACTTATTATTATTCAACAATATATAAAGTACAATATCTTAACCTTAAAAACCCTAGACCCACAAACGAGCCGGGTCATACTAAACTAACTAGCCCAATACTCCATGATGCCCGCGCAGTTTGAGCGGGAGTAAAGTGAACGTTCAAACTGGAACAAAAACACAGTAATAAAATCATTATAAAATTATACTAGAAGAATAATACTCCGTAAATAAATGAAACTCCATAGCTGAGCATATATGAGAGTCGGTCTTTGTCTTCATCTAGTGAGCCTCGAGTCTTCAGCTTTAAAGAACTCTTTTATTTATTTATTTATTTTTTTAATGAAGGAGAGAAGTAGCAATGGATTTAGAATAATTGACAAAGAAGATAAAGAAAAGTGATAATTTATCTAGAAAAAGAAAAGATTTGCGAAACATATTAAGAGAATAAAGATTATAAAGTATAGAAATAGGAACGATTTGAAAGATTGAGACTTAAGTTTAGAAAAGAAATATAAAGCTGATTTTGATAGATTGGAGAAGATTTGAATAAGAATATTTAATAGAAAGAGGAAACAAGGTATAATAGGAAATATGAGAAAGAAAATGTAAAAAGACTTTTAAAATTTAAATCGTAAAGAAGAAATGGTGGGTTTAAGAAAAACATATGAGATAATAAATGAGAAAAAAGTTCATTAGGAAAATTAATAGAAGTACCAATGAGAATGTTTCATATGTATAAAATCTCATTTATCTTCAAGATTTTAAAAATTAATTATCTCACAAATGGAAAATCAAAAAATTATGAAAGTTGTACCATAAAATTCAGCATTTTTCCCCTTCGATTAGACATCTCACAAGGTATACTTTCGACGAGTTTTTTTTCTTCGTATTTTGATGGATTTTACAAATTATTAACACATAATTTAAATCATAGATAGAGTAAAATGAGATTAAAATTGATGCCCCAAACCTTTACTTTGATATGAAACAATGAGAAACAGCGTTAGCCTACAAGAGCTTAACACTTGTTTCATAAAAGATGATCGACCAAATATGTTATATGATTCCTATACAAGCAAAGCTAAACATAGACCGCAATCACTGCATATCAAAGGAAAGATTTATTATGATTTTTTAACTTAAAAGATATAATTTCTTATCTTCTTGATATTCAAATTATCAAGTCATTTTGTCATGACAAGTTGACCAAGTTCAATATAGCATGATGGTCAAGAAAATAGTCAAACATATCGGCTCAAAGAAACGTATGAAAAATGATTTTAAATGAGGAGTTAATTTTGACTTTTGAGTGATGAGATGTAAGAACATACTCCTCCGTATTAAAAAGAATCTCCACAAACAAATTTTCTTTAAATTAATGAACTTTCAATTTTGCTCTTGTATTTAAAGCAAGTTTTACTAAAAATTGTTAAGAATTAAATGATTGAAAGTAATAAATAAGAATAAAATAGAGAGTTTAATGATATTTAGTAGTTATTTGTTGCAAGTGGACAATTTTTCTGAGACATATATAAATAGTAATATGAACCATTATTTTGAGACAAACGTAGTACATTAATAAAATAATTAATTCATACTTTAATAAAATATCTTTAATTAATCTTTTTCACTTGGTGGATCATTGTTGCATGTATATATAAAATTGTGAATAAAAATAACAAATTATAAACGTTTAATAATTTTTTGAAATCTGTTTAAAATAAAAAATTGCAAATCACAAGTAACAATTTATTGGATCAATGTTTTTTTCTATTGAAAATTTAACTTCTCACTCGATTCATTTTCTTCATTTCTGTAAGTTAAGAGAGTAAACATATGATGTTTTTCATGTTTAGGTCATCTGAAGAGTGCGAGCGTTTGACTAAGATGTACGCGGTCTAATCGAGTTATTTCCGTAATCATTTTTTACTCTTCTTTGAGCACCACCAAGATGTATAACTAGTGAGGTTCAAACTTAAGATCTCTTGTGAGTACATCAAACCATGTACTCAAAACGTGAACACTCGATATACAAAATAAACTACTTAATGCTAGAGGCTTAGAATTATACTCAAAATTATGTTATATATGGATATTGATACGGTTTTAGTTTATTCGGCTTAAATTTTTTAACAAGCACAAAATGAATTGAAAGTTCCAATTAATTCTAAAACAGAAACCGCAAAAATTTGTTTCGATGTATATTTAGATTAATTAATTCATATTGTGTTACGGAGTATGATTTTTCCCCTTCCTTCAAAAATTTTACATAGTGGTTTAAAATTTTTATATTAGAGCATGCGGTGGGAATAGAGGTGTTCAATATTTGATTTGAAACCGTTTAATTCGAAAATTGAAGCGAATTAAAAGTGAAAAAAATCAAACCGAATTTAAATTTGATTTTCAGTTCGATTTAAAATTTCGAAAACTGAATCGATAAACACCCTAGGTGGGAAGGTTCAAAAGTGGGGATTGAAGGATACCACTCCTCATTAGTGTTGCCGGTGTTGAAGACCTAAGGTTGTTCCATCAACATTTAGTTGAAGAAATCTGTGCCTCCCACGACATCGGTTATTATGTATTCATTTTTTCTTTTAATCATATTGTTAATTGTTAACAGTGTTAACATCGTACCACGCTTCCTAAATAAATGGAGTTCGATGTTTAAGTCCACACTGAGCTAAAAGACCGAATCATTTCTCGTGCTCTTAAGCGTCGTTTTGCCTTGTCGAAGATAATAAATTTCATTTTTACTTGTAATAGTTAAAAAATAATAAAAAGACATACGAAAAACTTTAGACATGTAGTGGAGTAGATTGATAGGCTACCAAAGGGCCTTTCTTGATGAGTCGATCGTAAATATTCGTGAATAAATATATATATATATATATATATATATATATATATATATATATATTTGTGGTAGTTTTACGTGTGAGTACTTAACTTTTTTTTTACAGAAAGAAGAAGGGAAAAAATTGATGTGCTCTTTTTACTTAATGAGAAATAAAAGGTAATTAGAAAATGATGAGGCTTAGAAAGTTAACCAGTTCAAGTACAACACGTACACAAAAGGTAGGTGAAACAAGTAATGAAGAAAGTGCTAGCCTATCGGTTCATCATCACCACTTGGCTTGGCTTCTTGTGTTTCATCTTTTAGTTTCCGTCTATGAAAAGCGATCCCCACTTCAACCACACTGTAATTACAATCTAATGTTATATGCATAAATCATATATTAAAGCTAAAAAGGTCTGGTCCTCATTAGCCAATCAGTTAGAGAAATGGAGTGATCGACCACTCTGAAAAAAACTAAACATATCAGTACCACATCATTTTCATATTGAAATCACACTGAAATTATTTTTTCCCGTAATTATTAAATTGAAAATTGGATTCACATTTACCTTTATAATTAATTATATACATACACAAAATAAAACTAAAAAAAGCTACCATTCAAAATGGTAGTCACCATATTGATTAAATTATTTTGTCAATCATTTTAAGGGGGAACTAGTTATATCAGTATGGTCCTTGATCATTCTGTGCCACCTCACTCCACTCCCTTCACTCTTATACAAAACGATTTTAGAAGGCGACTACTAACTATACACCAATTATAGGGTATATTTTCCTGAATATTAGTGCCTATTAATCCTTGAAAATTGTAAAATTCACCTACACATATGGATCCTACTCTTCAATAATCATGATACGATCTATAATTTTTCACTTCACTCCCTTTATCTATTAGGATATTACAAATTTGATTTTTATTCTTTTAATTTTTTATTACTTTTGTAGTAATCATATAAAAGACTTGTAAATAATTCATTTTTAGATATAAAATTATACTTGAAATGGACCTTTTCATTACGGTTAATACGAACCTTATGTTTTTTTATTTATAAATACTAACTTTAAACCTAGTTAATAACCAAAAGTTAACAATATTATATACAAATTTACAAAATCAACCGTAACTTTTGATAAAATTATTAGCTATATCTATAAACACAAAAAAATTTTACAATGTTTTTAAGTAAAACTCAAAGAAGTGTTGTGTTACAAAAAGTAAGTTACGTTAAGCATTTTTTTTCCTACTAATTAGGTTTTCTTAGTTCTATTTATGGTAACAATTTTTCTTTTTTTATTCTTGTTATGTATTGTTTATTAGTTATATATTTATAAATTATGTAATAGACTAATGGTAGTATAATAATAAAAAGCTCAAAAGAATTTTTTTAAATTAATTTCGTGAAAAGAGAAGACATCATCATTATCCTAGCACTATTTATATAGTCTATAGATGGTGTATGGATAGTTTAAGCCTTTTAGAAAAAGACTTGTTAAGACATTCATGTTAGTTTTTCTGAAATTCTATCTATAAATTTTGAACGGTTTCACTTTTAACCTACTTTGGGAATTTACCAAATCAAACTGATGTAGAGGAAGCAAGCTTATGTCATCACAAAGTCATTCCTAATAGTGATGACATCATCAACCATTCATTTCTTCTAAATTTTACAAATTTTGATTTTGGTGTAGAATTGGACCGAAATTCTCGTGGTCACTCAAAAACGGCCCAACGAGCAAAACTCATGTATGCGATGAGCGTTGTCAGTTTTAAGCCTTTCGGGCATGTTTAGGGTCCGAAAATGTTATTTTAATTATTTACGTCATTTGTTTTGGACTTATTTATTTTTTTGACCTAATTGCCTTGATCTGTTTTGGATGGGCTTTCTTTGGACTTTCTTCCCATGGTATTTAAACACTTTTAGGATTAGGGTTTTTATGCAATTTTTGATTATTGAATAATACAACTTCGTGAATACCAATTAGGGTTCCGTATTTCTTCGTTCTGAATTCGTGTTTGATCTGCAAGGCCATTCAATCATATCGCATGGGCATTATTTGGTATCAGATTCTAGGTACTAATGGCTGACCATATGGCTCCTCGTAGACGTAGTAGACCTCGTGGTACTGGCAATCGTAGGGGCAGTGGACAAATACCTCATGTGTTTGCTGATGCACGTGATCCACGTGATATAGAGATTGAACGCCTGCAACAGCGGGTGCAGGAACTCGAACTCCAATAGGGTTCGCCCGGAGAAGAGACTGAATCAGATGGGAGCGTCTGGGATGACAGATTTGAAGATGTCAATCATTTGGGACGTCGTAGGAATCGTCACGATGGTCAATACCGTGATGATCCCCTGCGAAGTATTGGTCTGAAGGTTGAGATTCCCGAATTCGCTGGGAAAGTTCATCTTGCTGATTTTATCGAACGGGTTAATACAGTTGAAAGGGTTTTTGATTTACGTGACATTCCATATAATTTGAAAGTAGCATGCATCTTTGTTGTGGGATCATGTGAAGGAACAATGTAGATTTAAGGGGAAGTCCAAGGTTCAATCGTGGAAAAAGATGAAGAAGTTAATAAAGGCAAAGATTCTACCCCTAATCACAGGCAACAAGCTTTTCTTGATTATCATAATCTATCCTAGGGTACCTTATTCATGGAAGAGCTTATCAATGAGTTTGATCGACTTCGGATGCGATGTGATGCCAGTGAAGAGGAAGAACATATTATTGCTAGGTTTTTAGGTGTGTTGAAACCCGCAATAGCTGATGTTTACTCATATTTAGATGTTTGTCAGTTAGCTTTAAAGGTTGAGAAGCAGCAGAAGATTCGAGGTCGTTTCAGTAGCGGTTATCGCTTCACCCCCATCCGTTCAACCTCCACCTCCACCCCACCTCCCGCCGTTGCAGGCACTGAGCCCAAACCTAACCCCGCCCACGCAAGCACTAGCAGTGCTGGTAGCAATTTCCGTCTCGCGCGCTGTTATAAGTGTGGTGGTTTTGGCCATGTTGCAAAGTCATATCCAAATAATCAGGTTGTTGCTTTGGTTAATGAAGACACAGTTCCGGTTTATGATTCTGATAGGGATGAGTTGGTGTATGAAGAATTACCTCCTGATCATGGTGAGTCTAGTTATTCAACGTGTTTTAAATGTTTCCAAGTCTTTGGATGATGAATCATGGTTGTGTCATAATATTTTCCGTACCAAGTGTATCGCTAAAGGTAGGGTGTGCACCATGACCATTGATAGTGGCAGTTGTAAGAATGTGGTGTCTTCTTATTTGGTTGACAAGCTCGGTATGAAAGAAGAAGATCATCCAGATTTGTACCAGCTTACGTGGTTAAAGAAAGGGAACCTAATTAAGGTCAGCAAACATTGTTTGGTTCAATTTTCTATTTGGAAGAAATATTAGGATGAGATTTGGTGTGATATTATTCCTATGGATGCAGCTCATATCTTGTTAGGCCGACTTTTGTGACAACCGACACTTAAGTGATAATATACGAACACTTTACGGTTATGCAAAACGTACCGTACGCGACGAAAACGCGCGAATCGTGCCCGACAAATAAAAGGAGAACTCAAATGATAATATAACAATTCCCTTAAAACAAACAAACAAATTAAATGAAATGGACAAGTGGGGGAAATCAGGTGGAGCCCACAATTGAAATAGAAGTTCTGCAAACCTAAGACTTCCTAGGCCGGCCCCCACACTTCCCTATGGAATATCATCATTTTGGTTACTTACACACACAACTTAACCCTTCATTGGTCAAAACTTTCAGAACTTTACCGAAAACTTTCTCTCATTTTCTCTCCTCACGGCAACCACAATTAGAAATCCTCCCATCTTCACTTTTACTCTCAATTCTCACCAAAAATCACAAGAGAATTTACTGGTAACAAGTAGTCAAGCTTCACCATTTTCCTACACATCTCGTTCGTCACACATATTTCGGGTAAGAAAATCAACCTATTTTGTTATTCGTAAGATTTTGTTGATTTAACATGCTAGTAAGTTCACTCACAAAGTCTAAACTGAAAATCTACTCGAAGTTACTCTAAAACGAATATTATAAAAGTAGTCTACCAGAGAATCGTTTGTAATTCTTTTCCAAAAATCGAACACTTTCGGGGTTACCAAAATATATGAAAACTTACTTTTTACGAGTGCAAAAATATTGATAACTGTCTTGTAATAGTTTCTGGTCCAAAGCAAACTCATTTAATCGAAACCTTTGAACAAAAACGAATTTCAGAAACGAATAGTAGAAACTAATAACGAACAGTAGTAATAAAGGAAAACATACTAACAGTGGAAACTAGGTAAAATGCACTAACAGTGGAAACTAGGTAAAATGCACTAACAGTGGAAACTAAGTAAAATGCACTAACAGTGGAAACTAGGTAAAATGCACTAACAGTGGAAACTAGGTAAAATGCACTAAAGTGGAAACTAGGTAAAATGCATTAATAGTGGAAACTAAGTAAAATGCACTAACAGTGGAAACTAAGTAAAATGCACTAACAGTGGAAACTAAGTAAAATGCACTAACAGTGGAAACTAAGTAAAATGCACAAACAGTGGTAACAGAGTTAAAACACTCCAATATTAACAGTGGAAACTAAGTGAGCAGTAGAAACTCGATGCGACACAACCCGAGTGTCGCAACATCCACAACGAACAGCACAAACCCGCGACACTAACCCTTGTGTCGCAACAACCTCAGTCTGTGAAACCCTCAATCTGTGAATCTCAGTTCGGTTCGCAACAACTCACTTCGCAAAACAGATGGATCCAAAAACATATTTTCACAAAATATTTAATTCGCGTGATAATACATAACTATGATACTTACTCGGATACGCACATTATGTACTTTTACAAGTATACATCGAAATGGAACCTAATAATAATACCTTTAAGAATTATTATTACAAACCTTTACCAACGGGCCGTACACGTTTTCTAAACACACATGATAAACAAACTTTGGACATAACTAGTTGAGTGGACAACTAGCATGGATGATCTTTTGAGACATCTACTTACTTATAACCTTATGCGTTTAGGGCGCTAGAAGGTTACTTTTGGGAACACTTGTTTACTATTTGTAAACACTCTGTACAAGACTCAGGTGAGTCTCATAGCCCCACTTTTACTTTTACTGTTTTACTTACTTTGGGGTGAGAATACATTGCTCTGTTTTTATGAACACAAGTACTATGAAAACTTATACGGATTGCATGGGTAAACTAAACCAAACTACGATGGTCTCCAACAAATATCATAGCCCGTTAATACTAAGCGCGAACATTACGGATAGATCTATCGGGAACTGACAGTCCGCCGTCCGGGGTTAGTCGCTCTAACTACTATACGGACGCATAATAATTCGTAATCCGAGTGTACTGGTTTATACACTTAACTGGAGACACCAACTACGGTTAAGCTTCGGAACTATGAGCCCATGGCAATAGTATACTATGATTTACTTTGGCATTCGTGCTACTACGATAACTCTGAAATCTTGTGGTTCATACTATGATTTTAACTACGTAAACCTATGAGCTCACCAACATTATTGTTGACCTTTTAGCGTGTATTTCTCAGGTACTCAACAACCGTAGGGTTGCCCACAGGACTGCCTGCTAGCTCGAGTCGCATGCATTATACGTATATGAAGATTTGCTTACATTATTTTGTATAATCGCTATGTACTAGAATCTTCAGGATTTCATCTCGTGAACTCGAGACTGATGTAAACTTAATTATATTAACGTAACTACTTTTGTACTATTTTTCAAAACGTCTCATATAGAGTTGTTTGCTTTTCCTTTCTGCAATGATTACTGGATTAGTCGCGCCCCGACCCAACTTCCGCTGCACAGTAAATCTGGGGGTGCGACAACTTTGGCAGTTTGAAAGGAAAACTAAACATGATGGTTTTCGTAATACTTAGAGTTTCTCTAAGGATGGCGTTAGTATTACTCTCCTTCCGTTAGATACCCGCAATATTCCTGCTTCGGATTCCACTTTGTTCCTTAAACGTGCAGATTTTGAGGCTAGTGCCAAACATAGTCCTTTGTTGTTTGCATTAGTCGTTAATGAGCAGAATAGTGATGTTGGCCCTATTCCACTTCCGATTCAGTCTTTGATGGATGAGTTTTCAGATGTTCTTCTTGATGACATTCCTCCAGGTTTACCTTTGATTCGTGATATTCAACATTGCATTGATTTTCTTCCAGATTCGTCTATTCCCAACAAACCGGCGTATAGGATGAACCCAAAAGAATATGAAGAACTCCAACAAAAGGTAACTGAGCTCTTAGAGAAGGGGTTGATTCGGAAAAGCATGAGTCCATGTGCAGTTCCCGCACTTTTAGTTCCAAAAAAAAGGCGATACGTTTCGTATGTGTATTGACTGTCGTGTTGTTAACAAGATTACTATCAAGTATCGTTTTCCAATTCCTCCTTTGGACGATTTACTGTCTTCTCCAAGATTGATTTACGTAGTGGTTACCATCAGATTCGGATGCGACCTGTGGATGAGTGGAAAACAGCTTTTAAGACAAATGGATTATATGAGTGGATGATTATGCTGTATGTACTGTCCAATGCTCCTAGTACTTTTATAAGACTCATGAACCAGGTTTTTAAACCTTTTATTGGACGTTTTATGGTTGTTTATTTTAATGACATTCTTATTATCAGTAAAACAGTTGCGGAGCATCTTTCTCACCTTCATCAGATTTTCTCTGTTTTACACGAGCAGAAACTATATGCTAATGGTAAGAAGTGTCACTTTCTTGTTGAAGAAGTTACCTTCTTGGGTTATGTGATTTCAGGTTCGGGTGTCACACCCCGCTAAAGCGGAAACACGAGGTGTCACAGCTAATGATTTCACAACACAAAGATATAACAACCATACCATTTAAATTAAGATAAAACAGCCTTGGAGGCATCAAAAATACATCATATTGTTCAAAGTATACGGCATTACTACAAATAGATTACAAAAATTTAGTTCAAAGTCCGTTTAAATGACTTGGTCGACATAATCCCATGCATTAGCCCACATATGATCCTTGCTTACCGACGTTCTCCTGAAAAGCATGCCAAAATAAAATGGTCAACTATGACCATAGTTGGTGAGTTCAAAGTTTGAAACTATTAAACCAAAAGTGTGTCCAATCGTGGACATAAGTATGGGTATAGCCGTCCGATTTGGGGACGCTATCATCCCTGTGTTTGCCCAATCAGGGACAGTTATATAGTAAGCAATTGGTTGAAGATGTTGCTGTAAATAAACATGTGGTAATAAAGAGAGAAATGTATAAGCCTTGAGACCACTACTAATCCGATTATCCGACCGAACGTGCCCCAAAGTATAAGTGCTCCATGTTCTTCAACAAACATGAGTAAAATGCGATATTATGCACCCACGTTGAAGTGTGAGTGAGAGATGGTCCTACCCTAAATAGCATGCTACCCATAATATCTACGGCTCGTCGCTACGAGTTAATTAGTAGTGAATAAGTTGCAGGGGACTTTGAGTATAAGAAAAAACCCAAGCTTAACATGTTGACATACCACAGTTTGCGTAAAAACAGTTCAAAAGAATTTGATAGTACGTAAAAGTTCAACCAAAAGTTTAAAGTAATTGCATGCTTTCAGCCCCAAAAATAGAAATCAGAAAGAGGGGACAATGAACTCACCTTGTGAGCTGAGTTTAACGAGTATAATTCTGTGAGCAAGTTACAAATCCGGAAATGATGCTCTAACCGTGACCTAGTCCAGTAAGAATGTGTCCATTAATGTTTAGTGATATGCTTTAATACATGAGTTCATACGAGTTGGTTACCCACAAATTTTAAATGATGAATCTGCCCAGGGTTGTGTGGTTTGTTTCGTGACTCTTTTTAGCAAAGCTTAAAACAGTTCTGGGCATCTCTTAATACACCTCAAAATACTAGGTCATTGGTGTATAATTTAGGTTTTGTGTGAAAGATTCAAAAGCAAGTCATCCCTAGTTTAAAGTCACTATTTTTATGAAGAATAGAGGGGGATACGGTTGTCCAAAGTTAGGAGAGGAAAACTGCCACTGCACGGCAGCCTCACTTCTTTGTCATTCAACACGTATTTGAAGACCCAATTCTTACTGTTTTTGCATGAAATCGATTGGGTTTGGAAGATAACATATAGAGGTAAGTTTTAGAAGAAAACCCATCACTTTTGGTGAAGTATTCATGGAGTTACAGCCTTCCAAAGTTGGCCTAAGAATCTGGACAGAAAGTTGTCCAACTCTCTTACTTTACCAAAAGTGCATATCATGAGATAAAATCTGTATGTAAATGACTTGTACAAACCTTAAGTGTGTTTTTATTTGTAAAACATATTAACATTTCTGGTACAAAAACCCTAATGCACACATATTTTAAGGAAAATGTAACAATAGTAAGAAATAAAATAAATGGGTTGTGCAGAATAGAATGTAAACATTCTTGCACTTTATGATTACCTCTTCGACCAGGAGTGTAGGGTTTTGGGGTGATGGAGTTCTTTCCCCAGATTGAGCAGGGTTCCCGGAGTGTTTGGTACTGGATGAAGGTGATGAATAAACTGGGTATTCTTGCTAAAATCGTGCAAGTGTTGAGAGAGTTTGAGAGAAATTAGATGAAAGTGTTTTGAGTGTGAATGTATAATTTCTGCCGAGGTTAACAAAAAGAATAAGGGATGGAGTGTTTAAGTTTACTATCCGGGATTTTGATTGGGTGAAGGTGGAGGTGATTTTATGGGAAGTGTAAGTTAATTGATTTGGTTTATGGGAAATAGGTTTGCTGGCCGATTTTTGAGGGAAAAGAGGTAATCATAACCCTTTTTGCGTGCACATTTAACTCTATTTCAAATCTTAAAGTTCCTTTTTACAGAATACGAATGGTTACTTATCTTTTAATATTACTTAAAAAGCTTTTATATCGGGCATGAGGGTTTGCTGTGTGTGTGGGTAACACTTGATTGGTCTTAAAATCGTTTAAGCATCTCACTGGTAATAGATTGACACTTAGTACTTCATGATTTGTTCGGGACATTAATGTGTTAACAGTGAAAACTTTGAACTAACAGTGGAAATGGTGATTTGTGCAGCAGTGGTAACTGAATGTCACAAGCAGTATTAATCAATGCGGGCAGTAGAAACTGGACTAACAGTAGTAACTGAACTAGCAGTGGAAACTGACTAGCAGTTGTAGTAATGAAGGCAGTAGTAACTCGACTACCAGTAGAAACTCAAACAGTGGTAACCAATAAGTACAGTGCTAACAGTAGAAACAGTGGTAATTGAGCTAATCAGTGGAAACTGAAGTATGTGCTAGCAGTGGAAATGGACAATTGTACTAGCAGTGGTAACTATGAAAACAGTATTAACTATGAAAGGTGAGAACAGTATTAACTCAACTACCAGTAGAAACTGACCAACAGTTGAAACTGAGGTAATTTGTACTAGCAGTATTAACTGTAGAATTGCTCTAACAGTATTAACTTAGGAATCGTACCAGCAGTATTAACTTAACTTTGTACTGGCAGTATTAACTGAAGAATTGCTCTAACAGTATTAACTTAGGATTTGTACTGGCAGTATTATCTGAAGTATTTCTCAAACAGTATTAACTTAGGAATCGTACCAGCAGTATTAACTTAACTTTGTACTGGCAGTATTAACTGAAGAATTGCTCTAACAGTATTAACTTAGGATTTGTACTGGCAGTATTAACTGAAGTATTTCTCAAACAGTATTAACTTGGGAATCGTACCAGCAGTATTAACTTAACTTTGTACTGGCAGTATTAACTGAAGAATTGCTCTAACAGTATTAACTTAGGATTTGTACTGGCAGTATTAACTGAAGTATTTCTCAAACATTATTAACTTAGGAATCGTACCAGCAGTATTAACTTAACTTTGTACTGGCAGTATTAACCCGGTAAGGAGTATAAACTTCTAACCAACAGTATTAACTACGACTATCAGTATTAACTTTTGATTAGCAGTATTAACTAAAATTCTTAAGAAGGTCAGGTCCAGATTTAGGTGGAGATTAAGTTAAGTATTAACCTGATATTTTTGGTGGTTGTTACATCGGGTATTAAAATGGATGCAACGAAAATTGAGGCCCTTTTAAACTGGCCAACTCCGACTACTGTTCATGACATCCGTAGCTTCCATGGTTTGGCTTCCTTTTACCGTTGGTTTATTCGCAATTTCAGTACCATTATTGCGCCTTTGACCGAGTGTTTGAAGGGTGGTCGTTTCACATGGACAGGTGAGATTGCCAAAGCTTTTTCTGTGTTGAAAGTTAAGGTAACTCAAGCTCCCGTTTTGGCATCACCCAATTTTAATGAGGTTTTTTAAGTCAAGTGTGATGCATCGGGTGTTGGTATTGGTAGGGTTCTTAGCCAAAATCAGTGGCTCATTGCCTTCTTTAGTGAGAAATTTAATGAAACTTTTTGCAAATATTCTATTTATGATAAGGAGCTCAATGCTATTGTACGCAGTTTGGATACATGACGTCATTATTTACTTTGAAAGATAGAAGGATTGTGTTTCCTTTTGTAAGTCTTGAGACTCTATAAATAAATAGATCCCTTGACATTTAGAAGTGTGTTACCTAGCGTGTTTACTTAGGGTAAAACCCGATCTTATAACTTGAGATCGTCTCCCTGTGTATTCGAATAGAAGAGTCACAATCATAAAAAAACAAAGACAATGAGATTAATCATTCATTGATAGAATTAGTCCACCTTAATTCAACATTATAAGTAGAGACATGGGGTTTGCACTCTCTGAGTTAAAGGGTGTGCATAAAGAAGATTCTCATAGAAAAACGCCTCGACACACAAAAAGAGCTTTAATAACTTGACCCTGTATATTTTGAGAAAACCTATATAGTTGCCTAATAAAACATTTTGACCAAAAATATAGGCAAACTATCAACAATTAAGACTTCGGAACAAAATAAAAAAAATCAAATACAACAAATTAAAAAATCAAAATTGTCCTAATCAAAGAATATTTCAATGCCTCTAATAATCTATTAGGGATAAGAACATAGTTATATCATTAGCATGTAAAACGCATGTCACTCAAATAAAGATTAAAATAAAAAAACTAACTTTATCATGCATTAGAAAAGTAGTAATCATTAAACTATCATTTAAGAGAATCAAAAGATGGCTATTAGAAAAGAACAAACAAAAAAATGTGTGTAGATTCTGTTAAGCAAACAAGGATCAACGAAGCACATTACTAGAGGACCTCATTTTTTTTAAAAAAAAAACCGTTGACATGCACCTTAAAAACAATTTGATAAACTTTTACATAATAATGAAAAGTCCGTTAAAGACCCACCAAGGACCAACAACTAACTAATTTTAATTCTTGAAAGACAACTGATAGCCAATGCTAGAAGTACAAATTTAAGCTATTAACGAAATGAAGACACTAAGATGGTTATAACAATAAAACCAAATATAAACTAAAGGAAACTTACAACACAATAATCAACTCAAGAACCTGACATGAACCAGCTGTTCAAAAATACCAAGCGCAAACTCGATAAATCTATAGTAAAACACACTAAGACTGCAAAGAACTCGAACCTTTGAATCGAGGCTCTACAGAACCCGTAAATGAGCTTCAAATAAGAAAACCACAAATTTTTAAAATCTATAACTAGACATTCTGAATAAGTAATTCAAGGTTTTTTGAAATCGATTTTGATATCACGCTTCATAAGAAAACAAACAGGTGGTCAAGAGAGTAACAAATTCATTAAAACATAAGTGCTCATTTAAATATCAGAAATATTCTTTTTAAATTCTTGATTAATAGGACTTTTTTTATTTTATTCTTTTTACAAGAATATATTCAAGTGTCAATTCACCGGAATGAAAATATTCACCAATTGGATCACATAAAGCACAGATCTTTCAATTAAACATTAAGATATAGATACCAACTAGTAAGACAAATCAACTAGCGTCTAGCACTTAAACACATAAGATGAACCAACAAAACACAGACAAAAATATAATAACTTTATAGTGACAAAATCAAACTAAAGGGCAATTGAGCAAACCATTATCAAAAACACTGTTTCTAATCGTCTAAAGATAAACACAATATCCACTTTAAACAAGAACCAAAAATAAAGGTTAAGAAGATCTTACTTGGGGTTTCCAGACTGCCTAGCAATCAGGCCAAAACAGAAAACATATCATCGCAGCGGAACAAGAACACTAAAAAGCTTTGGAACAGCCAAGAGTTATTAAGGTAGAGAGAAGATTTTGAATATCACCAATCCTGGATCAAGAACCAACCAAACCCTAATCCTTAATTTATAAACTAGGGTTTCAAGACGAAATTTTTACACCTTCATAGAAAATGAACCCACAAGAACCACAGATCACCCATCGGAACCCAAAAAGACTAGATTTAGAAACCCTAACAATCAAATATGTAACTCTAACCCTAGAGTCAGATTTCAAATCGAAGACGCAAAATGCATCATCAATTGAGCCATAGCTCTGATACCATGTCAAGAAATCACAAACTAAACATAGATGTATGAAATAATACCTTGAATAACTGCACTCCAACACTAACCGGGAGTTAATAAAAAAAAGACACAAAATCTTACCAAAAACTCTCAACACTCACCTATATCTACAAAACATCACCTGATAATCAATACAAAGTTGTATTGTATATCAAATGATTACAAACCCTAAACTGAGAGAGAATTACAAAATATCTCACGTATATAACTTTTCAAGAAGAAAAGATAAAAACTATTTGTAATGCACGACCTCTGTTTTTATCACTTCTACTATTCTTATTGATAGAAAATTTTCAACTTTACAGCATTGATCTTTTCTTAATAAGAACACTACAACACAATATAACAAGTCACATTAGAAAAGTTAAGATTGATATAATACATGATAATTTTAACATCTTAAAAGAGTTAAGATTAGTATAATACATGATATTTTAACACCTAGTAAATCTAAATGTGCATGTCATAATCATAAATCATAATCGGCTACAACTTCAAGGATAATAGTTGGGACACTGCTTCGTCCACTAATCCACTATATTGTATTGCCCGGGCTGTTGGACAAGATTTTCATTTCCAACGCACGCAGTCGGTCCATGTTCCCTAGCATCCCTAAAAAAACTACATTTTTCATCAATATGAATAAGCCTTTGAAACATCATTAACATCCGGTGCTCGTAGAAAACGTTGCCCAAATTCACCAATTTTAATATATTCATCAGTTGAATCCACCGTACATCATATGTCAAGATTCGAGATGCGGCAGTAGTTTAGTTTTATTAATAATCTTTTATTAATTCGATTGTAATGAAAACTTTGCTAATTAACAAGTTATTAGTTTGGAAACTTTACGCTACACAATGAATCTAAAGAAAACAATAGAATATGACACCGTGATTTATATATAGTGGTTGGGACATGTAATAACTGAAATTTTAGATTTTATAGAGTTAATATATATTTAATTAACTATTGATATTGAATATTAAATGCATGCATTGTTGGAGGGTTGAATGTGTCACAAGCATAAACCAAGAGGGTTTAGAGTGTGAATATACTTGGATAGAGTTTGAACGTGTAGAAGAGGTTACGTACTTGACGGATTCGATGGTTATCATCTCCAAATTCTCGGCAGATCTGTGTTTTCATAACAAACCAACATCTAGCCTACATTCACAATTGCTAAACCCTAGAAAGAAAGACGGAAGGAAAGCGGTAACAGCAAAACGGGTATGAATGGAGTGAGTCGTGTTCAAGTTTCGGGTGATGTTCGGTAGCATGTTACGGTTAGATTCGTGATCCATTACAAGAGACTTTGTAAACAAGAATTGAAGAGCTAGCTGAAGATTGTAAGGTGAGTTTTTATGAGATTTTTTCCAACCGGGGTACATGCTAGTAGAAAGATTTGTAGATGCGTTTTACATGTTTGTTTATCATGCTTTTGTTTTAAAATAAATTGTTATGTATGCTAGAGTTTAAGAGTAGTTCTATATGTTGTAATATGAACTGTTAGAGTTATCTGGTACCATGATAAAAGAGAAGAGGTCGTCAGCAAACGACAATTGGCAGAGGTTGTTATTACACTACATTTGGCAGAAGCTGAGAAAGAGTCAGATTGCATGCTAATAAAATTTTATTTGATGTTGTCAGGGTATTTTAAAACTGCATGATGTTACGTATGTTTAAGAATAGTACATTTAGAAAAAGTATTTTTGAGAATTGTATGTTTGTGGAGTAAACCATGAACTCACTAGCGTTAGCTGACCTAACATGTATCTCATATTGTTGTCACATGTTAGTAGGACTAAACTAGATAGATGACGAGTGGTAAAGAGAAGATAAGGTCTAGAAAGTTTTGAAGACCTGGATAGTTTTAATTCCTTGTAGTTGGATTGCTTTTATTTACAGTGTGTATTCAGAATAGTAAGACTTCCGCTGTAGATTTGCTCATTTATTGAAATAGTAGTTAAAAGTTACAGCCCCGGATTTTGGAGTGTGACATGACAAGACGTTAACAATCTGCCTTAATTCAGTGTCCGATCACTTGATCAATGTTTTCCACTAAGAACTTATCATTTACACCGGTAGAGAAGAAACCTTTGCACAAAGAACACCATCTCCTTCACTAGGAGAGTTACTCAATCAACATCCAAGAAGAGCACACAACACAAAAATACCTATTTCTACTTCTTTGAGACCACTCTCAATCGTAATTGAAATTGATGCATCAGTTTCTGTCAAATCCGCCGCCACGTCAGCACTTCTAAAAAATGACACAAAACTGACTGAAAACTGACTGAAAACTGCCAACAGTGGCACATCACTCAGTTTTTCTAGACCTCACACATTATTTACTTTATATATTTAAAACACAAAATTAAATAATACAATTTCATTACAATAATTAAAATTATTATAATAATTAAAAAACATTATAATAATTAAAAAATTGATTAATTGAAAAAAATACAATTACAATAATTGACGTTGACGGAAATTTGGTGGGAGTACCGCAATGTGTTGGATGAGAGCATTGCGAAATTGATGATGCACCTTACGATCGCGTAATTCCTTGTCCATACGTATTTGTGTTGCAACCATTTCTTGCCACGTACGTCGGGACATATTTGACGGGTTTGTCGTATACTCTTCCTCAAGTTGACACATATTTGTCCGCTGTCTTCGGTTATCATATTGTGTAAAATCACACAACAATACATGATTCAGCGTATTTTGTTGACGCTATATGGTGTTGCATGGGTTTTGATGATTGCCCAACGGTCTTGAAACACACCTAATGCTCGTTCTATATCTTTTCTTGCAGATTCTTGGTATCTTTTGAACCTCATCTCGCTTTCCGTTATTGAATGTTTAAACGTCTTTACAAGCGTCGCCCATTGTGGATAAATTCCTTCAGCGAGATAATATCCTTATTGGATTCAGTCTTGGCAATATTGTAAAACACTTGGGGAGCACTATCTTGTAGTGAATATTTGAATAAATCCGATTCATTAAGTAAGTTGAGGTCGTTGCTCGATCCCGCAGGGCCAAAGTAAGCATGCCAAATCCACGTATCGTAAGATGTATCGATTCGAGCATGATCGTTGGACAACCTTGATCACCTCGGGTGTAATAACCTTGCCGTGCCACTAGGCAATTTTTTTAAGACCAATGCATACAATCGATGCTTTCGAGCATACCCGAAAAACCATGGAACTCCGCATGACGTTGATGTAAACGTTGCACATCTTGGACTGTTGGTTTTCTTTAGTACTCGGTCGAAAATAGATGAAAAATACAGTTACAAAAGTTTTCCAAACAATCGTACGATGTTTGTTGACCCATACGTAAATATTCATCAAATGCGTCGTCGGCACAACCGTACGCCAATTGACGTACGACGAAGTGACCTTTTGGTAAACATTAAAATCAAGTCTACCGGTAGCGTCTTGACTTTGATGAAAATAAGCAAAATATGAATGTAGTGGAAGATGGACGTACGATAATATACCTTGATATATACGGATAAACAAGGGTCGGCTCATTCGAAAACGTCGCCGAAGGTAATCTAGTGGGAATGTTGGGTCCTCGACAAAGTAATCTTGAAACAAACGTACACCAGCACCTTCTCGATATCTAGGTATGTAGCGTCTTAGTGCTCCTGGCGGCCAGATCAAACTTCCGGTTTCATCATCTGAATCCGTGTCTTCCGCATCAATGTTATTGAGTTTAGCGACCGGATCAACACTACTACAAAAACAGGCAAAAACGATAGAATTTTGCGACAAAAATAGAACTGTAGCAAATTTGTTGAATTTGCGACGCATTTGCCATCGCTTTGTGACGATATATTTGAAGAAAAAAAAATCAAACACATGACTAATTATTGACACGCGACGGAGTATCAAAAGTCAAACATTTGACCAAATATTGCGACAGATTAGTGTCAAACTTGCGACGGCGTATAAGAATCCAAATAGTTGACTAAAATTTTAAACCTTTGACTAAGTTGCGACCGATTAGTGTCCAACTTGCGACATCATATCGGAATTCGAATAGTTGACTAAAATTTCAAATCTTTGACTAAATTTTGCGACAAATTTGTGTCAAATTTGCGACGGCTGAGCAACATAAATAATAACTTAAAATTTTATAAATCTTTAATGATAATACTCGTAGCAGATCAATCGAAAAATTAAACTAAAATAAGAATATAACAAACAATAATAAAAGAAAGTCGCCGCAAATTGGTCGCAAAATTTTAATCGTTAATAATAAATAAACAAAAATATTGAAGTTGTAGCCCGTCACAAAATATCTAGGATTGCTACGGATTTGCTACAGAATTTTTTACCGTTTTACGTTTGTTTGATTATAATAGGAGCATTAACTATGTCTTTGTATAAGTGTAACATATCAAAGACAATATTTGTACACATTAATATGTTTGTTAGTATGTATGTCTAAACTACTACGAGTAATAGATAAATGTATGCTTCTTATATGTTGAAGTTAATATAACACATACTTATATGTAGATATAGATATTTATATTCATTCACTTTTAATTTTTTTCTAATTACTTATTGAACCATATAGTCATATATATAAACGTACATGTGCGTTTTTTATTTTAAACTATTATTAAAAAGGTGGTGGCAAGTTTGTCACAAAATATCTAGAATTGTTACGAATTTGCTACAGAACTTTTTGCTGGTTTACGTTTGGTTAATTATACAAGCACAATTAGATACATAGGAGCATCAACTATGTATTTATATAGGTATAACATATCAAAGGCACACACTATTTGTACATGTTAATATGTTTATTGGTATGTATGTCTAAACTACTAATAGATAGATGTATACTTCATATATGTCGAACTTGATATACACAGATACTTATATATAGATATGCATATTCGTTCACTTTCAATTTTTTTAAGTACTTATTTAACCATATAATAATATGTAAAAACATAGATGTGCATTTTTTTAAGAAACTATTTTTTAAAAAACAAAAAACATAGGTCATAGCAAATCTGTCACAAAACGGCTATGCTACGGAACTTTTCACACTTTTGCGTTTTCTTGATTTTACAAGCACGATTAGACATATATGAGCATTAACTACGTGATTATATATGTGTAACTTGCGAAAAATACTCTATACATCTTAATATGTTTGTTGATATGTATGTCCAAACTATATATATATATATATATATATATATATATATATATATATATATATATATATATATATATATATATATATATATATATATATATACATGTAATTCTTATACGTCAACGTTAATATAGATGCATAGTTATATATAGATATGTATGTGTATTTGTTTAGTTTTTAATATCACCTTTTTTTAGTCTTTTTTTGTACTTTCGTCCAATTTTCTATTTTTTATATTATGTAGATGTACAATTGTAAATCCTTTTATTTTATCTTTATTAAAAACTTTTTCTAAAAAGAATTCCTCCCAATTTCCCTCGATATATTTCATCTCAGTCGTCCGCCCATTCTTGAAATATTTTCAAAATTTTCATGACCTAAATGCCTCTTTCAATTCCTCTTTTTCACACATTCTGTCTCAGCCTCTTTTAGCTATCTCTCTATCTCTCAAGATCCAAGCACCACATCATACCATCTTCTAAAATTCCCCCAATGTTTAGCCGCAATCAAAACAACGAGACCGTAAGACAAAAGCCCTATGCTTTTCCTTTGATCTTCATCCTCTCAATCGACGGTTAAATCCGAACCACCGGCCAAACACACAACCACCGCAAACCGTCTGTTGACGATATGTTGCTCATTGCCGGAAAAGGACGAGCCTCCGCGTCACCGGATCGTCCAAGGACGACCGTAATCTCTCGTCTTCACCACCGCACCTCTGGTAGCCGGAATACAAATAAAATGCTCGAGGATGATCGGAATCTTCATATCTAGTACCTCCGGAAAATTTTTCATGGGTTTCTTTTTGTCTCTCGTATGAATAAAATTGACGAATTTATACTTAAAAGTAGCAACGTAAGTGTGTTTAATACATATCATATAGTTGCTTTAGATTTATTTAATATTTTGCTAAATGATTATATATATTATATGCAGATTATTATACTATAGTTGTATGTGTTTCACAGTCAACAAAATGCTAGTGCCACCAACAACATAATGCTTAAAATTTTCGTCTAAATTTGCAAAACATATGAATATACTTCCCCATATGTATTTGTACTTGTTTCTTCTCTTTTTAATAACTTGTAATATCATATAGTATAATATAATGATGTTTTGATTTTGTTGCAATCTATTTAAGTACTAGTTAATTTTCATTGAATATCATTCTTACAGATCGTGAATAGTAGGTGTCAAAAGTGGATCGCTCAGAGTATAATCAAGTTGCTAATGGATTATCAGACTAAATATTGATATTTTAGTTTGTATATATTTTAAGATTATATTATATTCAATGTCATTGACATATTGTATTATTATTTAATAATAAATGATCAGACTTGTGACAACTGCTTTTGTCGCTAAAGTGAGCCGTCTCAACTTTGCAAATCAGTGTCACCGTCGCAATATTTACTTTTTTTTTTATTGAAGAGTGTTTTAGGTTTTCTAACAGCATTGCGACGGCCTATATCGGTCGCAGCAATCTGTCGTCGCAAATGACAATAGCCACACGTTTTTAGCAACAGTCAATTTGAGCGCAATTCCGTCGCAACAGACCTATTGTGACGGATTTACAACCGAATTGCGTCGCAAATCCGTCATTGGCCAAAAAATCATCCCTATCGGAATCGGAATCCATTTACGTTTCGATAAATTTGGTAGAATTATATAGATGATAAAGATGCATTTATAGCACATTGTTGAAGATGACCTTAGCCGTTGTCTCAAACTAGCTAAATCCTCATGCTTTTCATGTAAACAGACTATAATGTTTGCCATTCGTATGATGCTATATGACGTGATAATTATCAGTTCTAATTAAAAGTAACATTGACATCAACATTTTAGCCCATAATCAAAAAATTAATGAACTTATAATGGGGTAACTAATACATCAATAACTAAGGAAGCGATTAGGGAAGATCATTTTTCAAACTATAATGAAAAGAACGCGGTTTCAGTAATTCTAACTACTACGATCTTAGATGGACATATTTTTGTGAGAAAAATCCCAAAGAGGAGACGTACAATTTTTTCTTAAATGCGCGCCAATCGTAGAGGCCAGCCAAGTAGCCAACTAGGATTTGAGCTATTATTATAGACTTTTTAATCATTAAGGGTCTGGATTCATGTCTCCAAACGTGTGTATATAAAAACTGTAAAATTAAGAGTTAAAATAAAAACGATCTCAATTTGTATTTACAATTATTTTTAGATGTGAACTTTTATTTTTTTCGCTTCACGTACATTTTTTTTTATTGTGACAACCTTTACTCTTTTTTTTTTATTTTCCAATGAGTTTTCATTGTGAACTTAAATAAATTTATGAATGTGTGAAGCTTAATTTTCAATCTTCACAATTCATAAATTTTATGTGAAGCCAAAAAAAATAAGTTTCATATTTAAAAATTAAGTGTGAAACAAAAAGAAATTAACTTCACTAATAAAATTGTGAATGTCAACTATTTTCACCGTTTTTATTTTATCTCAACCCCTTTTGATATATATATTTTGATCCAAGGGTTAGGATCTGTTTTCGCCGTTTTTATTTTATCCAATTATTTTCACAGAATCTCATTCCTATATATATATATATATATATATATATATATATATATATATATATATATATATATATATATATGAATGTTCAAATGAGAACCATAATAAAGTTGAGAACTTTGAAAACTACAAAGAATACGTATATTTGTTCATATGTGATTAACTTTATACACATGTGAACATTAATATTTGTTCAAATGAGAAAAAAAATGTTTAAAATGTAAAATTACGTATAAAAACACGCAAAAACACATATGTTCACAACTGAACAGTTAACATTTGAACAAATCGGTTAAAAGTAGTTAAAATAAGTTTTAACACATTATTTTTCGATTTTCAAGGTTTTATTGATTTTTAGTAACATTTTTATAAATATTTTGACAATATCACATGTGAACAATTACATATTCGAGTGGTTCTCATGAGTTCTCAATTTCTTAATAGTTCTCGTTTGAACCCTCAAATATATATATATATATCCAACATAATAAAAATGGATAATTAGTCTCTAATTGTGTACTCCCACGTCACCTTCTTTCCCGCCAAAATATTTGGTAGTTGTGTTTTCATTATCGATAAAACGGTTCCACCGTTTCAAATTTAACGGGAGCAACTCTTTAATTATTAGATCAACTTTTCATTTTTTCTCCACATTTTAATTTCACGTAATTAATTTTTAATATCTTCAATTATCCACAACCTATTATTAATCATAATTTCTTTACTTTAATTCCTTTTGTGTCCAATGAAATTTCGGATATGGATATTGGATTATCCAAGTAATTTTTCAATTTTTGTATTTTTCAATAAAAGTTATTTACATTTATAACGATTTTGATGATGAGTTCAATATAATATAAGTATAAGATATATGTATACGAAAGAAATCTTGATTTGTTTGATTGGAAATACTAAAAATATTTTGTACATAATAGCTTTGTCTTTAAACATATAAACAATGCTCATTTGAAACGGATACCAGGACCTCGGATACCAGAATATTTGGATATCTGAATTTTCGAATAATTTCATATCGGATATTCGGATATCGGATTCGATACTATCTTGAATACCCCTAATATGAACAAGATTGAGATATCCCTATTGTCACTTTTGATTAGGGGTGTATCTGGTCCAAAAGTTGCACCGTACCGTGCATCGTACGGATTTAATCTAGTATATATATATATATATATATATATATGTGTGTGTGTGTGTGTGTGTGTGTGGATCTCCATAAACATAACTATACATATTTGTTATACTTTTTAATAATATATAGTTAGGTGCGTTAATTTGCTCCTACTAGTCATGATTAACGTTCATGTGCGGAGTAATAACTCTAAAAGAACTTGTGAATTCTAACGGTAATAAGGAGTCTCAACCTCTTATAATAATCATAAAATGAGGAGAAGTAAATTTGTTTAAAACATTTACCGTAAAAAACTCATTCCGTCTCAAACAAGTATTCATTTTTTTATTTACAAATAAGTGACCATTTCCAAAAGTAAAATACTAACTTTACTAATTTACCATAACTTAAATTTTCACAAAACTAATTAATAGAAGACTGCGTAAAAAGCAATGATAAGATTGTCATTTGTCTCTTACTCTTACTCAATATACTTATTATACTTTTCTTTAACCTTTGTGTAATCTGATTAAGAATACTTGTTATAGAACGGAAATTAAATGTGTAAGATAATATAGAATAAGATCTTTTTATAATAATAATAATAATAATAATAATAATAATATTTTCCCCAAAAAAGTACGGCACCTGAACGTACTTATTCGGCTGTGATGTGGCAGTGTGCCACTTTTTTTTTTTTTTTTTTTTAAAGGGGAAAAATTACCCCGACAAATATTATTAAAAATCGAATGATAAGCATTACAAGAGCAAAACTGTGGAGGCTCCACAAGACTCAGTCTAACAGATATAAAAGACTAAGTGCATACACAAGACATGCCTTGTATATGACAGCCAGCGCTAACCACAACCAAAAACAAACACACAAACTCCAGCCAAGCAATGACCCACTGCGCCCGCATGACAGAAATTAACTGGGCGAAGAACACACCCCTTTCGGGATCTTCCATCTCTCCATGGCACGGAGAGCACGAGGCGAAGGTCTGAAGGGAAACGAGACCAACTTCAGCCTTATCGTATTGATGATAGCATCAGCAACCTCCCTGCATGATCTCTTGCCTTTGTCAAAAAGCCGAAAGTTACGTTCTTGCCAGATGAAGAATGCCGAAGCAGCCAGCACCAGGCGGGAAATAACATGGTCAATATTTTTCGGACCCGTAGCAGATAAGAGAGAGGGCATAAAAGCTTCAAGTCTGTTTGTCACAATCTGCAGCTGCGCATGACTAATAACCCTGAACCAAACCTGTGAGGAGAAGGAGCATTCAAAGAAGAGGTGGGCATGAGAGTCCTGGCACGAGCCACACAGCAGACATCGCAGCGAGGCTAAATCAACGGAAGGACCGACATCCCACTGTCTCAGACGGTCTTGAGTCTTCAGCCTTCCTCGGAGGACGAGCCATAAGTGAAAAGCATGCCGATGAATGCAGCGAGAGAACCACACCACAGGAGCCCAATCCACCTCGCTCCCTCTTGGCCGGATGGAATCCCAAACTTGGCCAACCCGGAAATCGAAAAAGTTTCCGTCCGAATCGCGCCATAATAACTTGTCAGGCTGAGAAAGGAGAGTGGGAATCTCAATCTGAGAAAGAGAAGGGTACCTTTGGAGCAATTCCACCGGCCATCTCCAAGAGTTATCCTCAATGAGATCATCGACAGAATCAGAAGTCGAGAAGCCCAGGCGCAAAATGTCACGTTGGCCCGAAAAGACGTTGGCAATAGGACATTGGTTACACCAAGTATCATACCAAACCGAAACAGTTCTCCCATTGCCGATCTTGTGCCAACAAAACGGCCGCACGACATCCCTAATACGTAATAGACTTCGCCAACCCCAGCTCATACTGCGCTGAGCAGGGACATCCCAAAAACTCCGATCACGCAATTTATAAGCGTACACCCATCTGACCTAGATGGAATCCTTCCTAGAGAGGATGCTCCAGATGTGGGTGGCCATAAGAGAGATATTCCACTCACTCAGGCGACGGATCCCTAAGCCACCTTCAAGCTTCGGATGACAGATATCCTCCCAAGCCACCTTTGCTTTACCGGCCTTCATTGGGCCTTGGCACCACAAGAAAACCTCTCATAAGATTCTCAATGTCCCCAATTGTAGAGGCAGGGAGGATAAACATAGACGCCCAATACCCATGAAGAGAAGCAAGAACAGAAGAGATTAGTTGGACACGCCCAGCGAAGGAAAGAGACTTATTCTTTCAATCCCCAATCCTGTTCTGGACCTTCTCCACCAGAGTTTTACAGTCCGACTTGACAAGCCTCGAAGAGATAAGGGGAACCCCGAGGTACCGAACCGGAAGAGTACCTTCCTCGAAGGGCATGATATGGAGGATACTCTGTCGTACTGAACCGGGAACATTACAGAAGAAAGCAGTACTTTTCGGGATACTAGGAGCCAAGCCCGAAACTTCCTTAAATTCCTTAAGGGCAGACTGGATCACCATGGCAGAGCCCAGATCCCCATGAGCAAAGAGAAACAGGTCATCTGCAAAACACAAGTTCACAAGACCAAGATTCTCACATTTCGCATGGTATTTGAAGGAATTAGAATCATCTACCTTCCTCCGAATAAGCAAGGTCAGCACCTCCATCACAAGGGTAAAAATATAAGGAGATATTGGATCCCCTTGCCGCAGGCCCCTTTTGCCTTTAAAGAAACCATGAACACCCCCATTAATACTCAGGGAAAAGGACGTGCTAGACACACAAGTCATGATTAGATTGACCATAACAGGGTGGAAGCCAAAACCATTTAAAATAGTCCGAAGGAAGCCTCAATCCACTGTATCATACGCTTTCTGAATGTCAACCTTGAAAGCACAACGAGCAACTCCATGATTAAGGTGGTAACACCTCATAAGCTCCTGGGTTAAGAGGATGTTATCAGAGATGCTCCTGCCAGGAATGAAAGCAGATTGATTGTCACTCACAATATCCTCCAGCCCATCCTTGATACGACTGGTGATCAACTTGCTGATGCACTTATACAAGACATTACACAAGGAAATAGGCCGAAAATCATTAATCCGGCTAGGGGAGGAAACTTTTGGGATGAGGGCTATAACAGTATGGTTGATCTCTTTTAATATCTGGCCATTAACAAAGAAGTCCCGAACCGCAAAGAACAAGTCATCACCAATAGTGTCCCACGACCGTTTGAAGAAGGATGCCGAGTAACCATCTGACCCCGGGGACTTACAATCTCCAATAGAAAACAAGGCCACCCGAACTTCAGCCTTAGTAACTGGACGAATCATCAAGTCAGCCTTGGATCTCGAGAGCTTGCGGGAGAAAAGCCCCGAGCTATCTAGCGGCAACACATCACCAGCACAGCCCAAAATTTTTTGGTAGTGGTCAACAAAGATCATAGGCACCGAGTCTCCCTCATGGACTACATTATTCAAGTCATGCACTCGATCAATCCGACCCCTATTCGCTTTTTCCTTAACCACGTTATGAAAAAATTTAGAGTTGCAATCCCCCACCCGAAGCCATTCAATCTTTGCTTTCTGCTTCAGGAATCGTTCTTCGTCAATGACCGCCGCATTAAAAGCACGAAGAAAGAGACTCTCCTCCTCTCTCAGCGCAGCAGAGTCGGGATTAGAGTCAAGAGCTTTCTGAACTTCATCGAATTCAGCACGAAGTTTAACAACCTTCTTATGGAGGTCCCCCTGATCCCTCATTAACTTGGCAAGCGGCTTTTTAAGTCTCTTCAGCCTTGTGGTAATCCGAAACATAGCATGTCCTACAATTTCCTCCTTCCACGCATCAATTATAATATCTTTAAATTCAGGCTTATGAGCAAGCAGATTAAAGAATTTAAAGGGTTTAACCCTAGGCTTTTGAATCACGGGGAGAGAGAGAACGGCAGGAGAATGATCAGAAATTCTGTATGGCTGGAATAAAGCACGGGCCCCAGGGAAGGCATCCAGGAACTCTCCATTACACATGATGCGATCAATCTTCCTCAATATACCTGAGGCAGACTGAGGTCGCTGATTCCAGGTGAAGTGGAGCCCCGAGGCCTGCACATCAACAACCCCGATATCCTCCACACATTCCCTGAACTCGCGCATGGAGATAGAGCGCCTGGAAGGACCAGAAGAAGAATCTTCCAGATTAAGAATGACATTAAAATCGCCCAATAGCGTCCAGGGATTAACACCAACAAACCTGCTATGCAGACGAAGATTATCCCACAACTCCCTTCTATGGGAATAAGCATTGCCCGCATAAATGACTGAACAGTAGAAAGACTGATCCCTATCCCGCGCCCGAACCTGACAGTGCATAACCTGATCCGTGAAGGAAATAATCATAAGGTCGACCCGGTCAGGATCCCAACCAATAATAATGCGAGAGCCACTAACACTCCTAGAGGAGTTAGACGTCCAACTCCACCGTCTAAAAACCTTAGAACAGATACGCGTGAGATTAGAAACATGAACATGGGACTCCAAGATGGCACATAGGCACAACTTGTTTTCACTAACTACCTGCTGAACCTCATTTTGCTTTGGGGCACGGTTCAAACCCCTAATATTCCATGATGCAATGCTAACCATGGAAGGTAGTGGCCTTGGGAGTGCTTGCCCCCTCCGAATAGGACCCACCCTTGGGAAGTTTCATATAGTCAGCCGTCTCATCATAAACTTCCTCAATGTCGGATTCAGAATCATCAGCATCAGAACCACCACCATTAATTGCCCCTTTCAGCTTACCAGGCTGACTTGGACCATCTCCGTTACCATCCCCCTGTTGGGTCTTTCTATTCCTCGGGACATCCTCTTTCTCATCGCTACTTAGAGCCCCAAAGCGATTGCCCAAGGGTATGGGATTGGGATTACCCGAAGCCTTCTTGGAAGATGGTTTCGGATAGGGACCATTAGCAGCCTGTTTGGGAGCAGTTCCCGAGTCTTTCGCCCTATACAACATCTTTGGTTTCTGTTTCTGCACAGAGAACCCATCAACAGGTTTCCCAACCTGCTTAATAGGGCCACGAGCAGTGTTCTTGGGGGCAGCAAAACCAGGATTGCTTGCCTTTGGGGCTTCAACAATAACCACATTCTTTGGACATTCAACATCTTTATGACCAAAGATTTTGCACGCACTACACCTGGGCTGTCTCCATTCGTATTCCACCCTAACTGAATAAAGGGTTTTACCACCACCCTCAAGCTTGGGAATAGCAACCGTAACCGTTTCCTTCAGCTCAGTCCCAGACACAACCTCAACCATGGCACGAGCGAAATTAGGGCGACCCCAGGATTCAGTGCACATGGTGCTAGTGTAGGAATCAAGCATGAGAGGCGTCCCCACCTTGGTAGCAATACCACTCAAGCCCACCTCGTTAAAGGCCAAAAGCGGGACATCATGGAGCTTAATCCACACCGGCACTTTTGTAAGATCCTCCTTAGCTAAATCAGCATCAGAGTTCCATTTTCGTAACATAATGGGAACTAGTCTAATCATCCAAGGGCCCCCTTCAAGAACCTCGTTCATACCATGCTCCGAAGAGAATTTGAAAAAGAAAAAGCCATTGGAGTGCATCATTACCTTCTCGATACCGAACTTCCTCCATGCATTCATAACATAGTTTTGGACCACGGGAAAAGCTAATCTCTTGCCAATGAAGTACCCGTACAGAGTGTTCGAGTACTTTTTACTTGCTTCAACAACCGTGACCAAAGGGATCTCCACATCCACATCACTACCATCAGAAGCCTCCAGATTCAAAGCACGGAAATTAACCTTCTGCTTAATAACCCGATTTGCAGCTTGAGCATAAGATTTATTTCCAAGAATGGGTTGTTTTTGGCCCGGTTGTTGAACAACAACCGTAGCCGCTTTCAGCCTATCAATACCATTGATAGCAAAAGAGTTGCCGTTAGAACCATCAGGAACTTGTTTGTCGGCCATATCAGCATCACGACCCTCCTTCGCATCTCGGGCATTAACATCATAGAAATCAGGGATTTCAGAGGGATATTTAATCCCAACCTGACTGGCAGCATTTCCAACCTGGCTGGCATCAACACCCACAGCGGATCGAGAATCAGGGAATTTACCAAGGTCTTGCACCCCAACCTGATTCGTAAACACATTAGAGTACATATTCTCTCTCCACGCTCCAATCCCGTCACAATGGATTGCGCGGATCGAACTCCGCGGTAAGTTCGCTGGGGGTGCGGGGGCAGCGCCCCCCGGAAGAGAATTTTCAAGATTTGCACCCTGAGAAACATGAAATTTACCCCTGCGACATTGCGGAATGTCGCTATTAATGTGACCCGTTGTGTCGCCTGAAATGTCGCCACCAGAAGGATTGCGACACAACACGCTAGTGTCGCTTACCATGCTTGTGTCGCAGGAAACCTGATAGGAGGTGTCGCAACCCTTTGTGTCGCAGCTAGGGTTACGGCTAGTGTCGCAGCTAAGTATTGTGTCACTAACTGGATCGTCTTCAACCACCAGAAGCGGCGCCAGATTTGCAGGGTGACCGGGAACCGAATCTAGCAACGAACCCGATCCACAGCTACCAAGGTCATCTATACAGCTCGAAGCCAGGGCATTAACACCTTTCTTTTTCTTTTTCGGGGTGCCTTTAGCTTTCATCATGACCACCGAACGGGAACCGAACTGAAGAACGGAAAAATGGCAATAGCCCACGGAAGGCACCAAACAATTCAACCACAAAAACAGAAATCTTCACCTCAACATGAAGGTCAGAAAGGAATCATAAAACCGGACCGAATGCGAGAGAAACCAGATGATCGGCCAAGCCGGAACACTCGCTGGAAAATCGCCGGAAGGATGTTCACGATTTTCAGGATACAAAAAAGGCTACTAACTCTCCTGTGGTCACTGGAAATAGATTTGGACGGAAGCAATGTAAGTGGGAATAATTGGCGCAACTTAAAAATTAAAAATAAAATTCAAATTTTTTTTTCTCGATAATTCTTTAAAGTACGAGAGAAGCAATAAAATTATTTTATACTCCTTCTGTCCCGATTTCAAAACTAGAGAGGTTAAAAGTCAACTTTACATGCTTGGTTCCAACAAATCTGCTAAAGAATTGACTTCAACTAACTCTAAAGAACCCATCAAAAGATGGGTTCCCAAAAGTAACTAATTGATTTTGTTTGTCTTGTGCAGGGTAACAAAAAGTGGTACCTAGACAGTGGATGCTCAAGACACATGACATGTTCTTTGGAGAATTTTTCAGAGTTTGTAGAAAAAGAAGGACCTTCTGTCAAATATGGTGACAATTCTGTTGCCAAGACAAAAGGTTATGGTGTGGTGAAGGCTGGCAACATTAGAATATCAAAGGTAGCCTATGTTGAGGGATTAAAGCATAACCTGGTTAGTGCAAGCCAAATTTGTGATGATGACAGTGAAATCAGAATCAGAAAGAAGGCTGCTGTTATCTATAATTCCAAAGGCAAACCTGTGTTAGTTGCCAAAAGAGAAAGAGATATTTATCTCTTGGATCTTTCTTCTGCAGACAACAATGTAGAGACATGTCTTTATATTCAATCTGTGCCAGAACTAAGCTGGCTATGGCATAGGAGGTTATCCCACCTGAACTTCAAAAACATTAACCTCCTGTCAAAGAAGAAACTGGTTAGAGGTCTGCCTGATGTTACATTTGCAAAAGACAAACTTTGTCCTGCATGTACACTAGGGAAACAGACCAAGAACCATTTTCCATCCAAATTGATAGTTACACTTGATCAACCACTGCATATGCTCCATATGGATTTATTTGGACTCATGAGCATTGGCAGTTTGGGTGGAAAGAAGTATACACTTGTGGTTGTGGATGAATACACAAGGTATACTTGGGTCATCTTTCTTAAGGCAAAAAGTGATGCTCCTGATGAGATTATTAATCTAATCAAGAGGGAAGAATTGCATAAAGATGCACCTATCAAGCAACTCAGGAGTGATCATGGTACAGAATTTAAGAATTCTACTCTCATTGAATTCTGTACTGACAAAGGCATTATTCAAAACTTTGCCTCTGTCAGAACTCCTCAACAAAATGGTGTTGCTGAGAGAAGAAATCGTACACTCATAGAAGCTGCAAGAACCATGTTATGCCATGGTCAAATGAAGATTTATTTTTGGGCAGAAGTAGTTAATACTGCCTGTTATACCCAAAATAGATCTATTTTGGTCAAAAGGCATGGCAAAACTGCATATGAGTTGTATCAGAAGAAGGTTCCAACCATCCATTATATCTAGACTTTTGGAAGTAAATGCTATATTCTCAATCAAAGGGATCAATTAGCAAAGATGGAACCTAAGTCTGATGAAGGAATTTTTGTTGGCTATTCATCTATCTCAAAGGCTTAAAGAGTCTACAACAACAGAAGGAATAAAATTGAAGAAAGCATCAATGTCACCTTTGATGTTTCCTCTGTTAATAATGAACATGTTTCTCAGTCTGATGTTCATTCATTAGAAGAATTATCTGTTGTGGGATCTGAATTTCAATTCCCAGTTGTTGCTCACCAACAACAGGACTCTGAAAGTGATAATGAAGATGCTCAACCTGCTCAATTAATGACAGTACCTTCATCAACTGAAAATGAATCTATATCCAGAGATTCAAGTTCTTTTGATACAAGTGTTCAGTCTAGTAGTCTTCAGTCTGAGAACTCTACAGACTCAGACTTACCCCCTGTTGAAGATAATGCAGAACTCAGTCCTGTTATTCTTCTAGTGAATGAAAATGATTTATCATCCAATGGTGAATCATCTCTAGGCGTCAAAGAACACAAGTATCATCCAGTTGAAGAAATAATTGGAGATTATGTTTCTGGTGTACAAACAAGAGCTCAAGTGTCAAACTTATCTACTGCAAATTTCTGTTTCTACACAAACTTCCTGTCAATCATTGAACCAAAGAAAGCTAAAGAAGCATTGAAAGATGATGATTGGGTTGAAGCAATGCAGGAAGAGTTAACAGAATTTGAAAGAAACAATGTTTGGACTCTAGTTCCTGCTCCAAAAGACAAAACCATTATTGGAACTAAATGGGTTTTACAGAAACAAAATGGACAAGGATGGAGTGATAATCAGAAACAAGGCAAGGCTAGTTGCTCAAGGTTACAAGCAGGAAGAATGCATTGATTATGATGAAACGTTTGCCCCTGTAGCCAGAATTGAAGCAATAAGGTTATTCTTGGCATATGCTGCATTCAAGGACTTCAAAGTTTATCAAATGGATGTCAATAGTGCATTTCTGAATGGTAACTTACAGGAGGAAGTCTATGTGAAACAACCTCCAGGTTTTGTAAGTTCAACTTTTCCAAATCATGTCTATAAATCTAAGAAAGCACTGTATGGACTAAAACAAGCTCCAAGAGCTTGGTATGACACTTTATCGTCTTATCTTCTGAGTAATAACTTTACTAGAGGATCAATTGAGATGTCCCAAACTGATTGTCCACTACCAAATATAAAAAGGAAATTGGATCACATTTACCATATTGTCCCTACTTCAAATATTAAATAAAAAATGTGAATGGAAGTTCAAATTAATTGGTTAAGGGTGATAATGTCATTGTGCAAAAAGTAAGTAGTAATTATTGTGTTTTTCTTAAACTGCGTGTTTTCTTTCTAGAGACAATTAAATTGGGACGGAGGGAGTAGTACAAAAATCCATTTACATCCATCTTTTTAAAAATTAATTATCTCACAAATGTCAAATCGATAAATTATGAACATTGTAACATAAAATTCAGTGTTTTCTCCTCTTCGATTAGACATCTTCAATGTATACTTTCGACGAGTTTTTCTTTTTTCGTTTTTAGTGGATTTACAAATTATTAACACATGTGTTATTGTTTGGTTGTATATTTGATTTAGGATTACAGTTAGAGTTTAGGGTTTATGCTTTAGCAGAGTTTAGTGTTTAGAGTTTAATAGGATTTAGGGTTTAGGGTTTTGTAAAACGTTTATAATTTAGGGTCTAGGGTTTTCCAAAACCCTAAACCCCCAAACTCTAAACCCTAAAAGCAACATGTTTGCGAAATCATTAACAAACATCTTATCCTATTTAACATTTAACATTATAATACGTACTCGGTATTCCCTCCGTTTAATTTTATTTCTCTACGTTACTAATCAAAGAATTTTGTCAGGGGAAAAATAAGATTTTAACAAGAATACGTAGCTTTATAAGCTACATATATTTATTAGATTAGATAAATTAAATTAGGTTAGATTAGAATATATTATTTAGTATTTATCTTTAGCTTATATTTATCGAGTTCATATTGTTTTGGTATCATATTAGGATTAGGTTACTTCTTTAGCAAGATTGTCTTAGCCTGTAAATATAGGTTATTTGTACTCTCTTTTATCAATTCAATTCAAGTAGTTTATCATGGTATCAGAGCTAGCGTTCTAACGAAAAACCAATCGAAAAATAGTCATCCTCCTATCATCGGTTAAACGCTGGCAGTTTAGAGGGATCCAACTAGTTAATTTCTTCTTTTTTGATTACTCTTAGTATAACTATAAACCACCACAACTTCCTCTCTGCCGTCGAATATATTATTTCTTCGTTTCCTTGTTTCTCATACGTAGAGTTTCTTCTCCACTTCTTAGTTTCCTTTAACAGCCAAATGTAAAAATGTAATTTGCTATCCAAAAAAAGAAGAAGCCAAAGGTACTTAGCTTCCGCCTCTATCTTTTGCTAACGTTTCGTTTATGTTTCTACTTTTTCATGATTTCTTAAATCAATACTCCTATTTTCTACTTTTCCATTTAACCAAGAAAAAAATTCTCATTCTTTACTACCTATTCTTCTCATATTTTCTTTTCATTAATCAAACTTCTTAATTAGTTTTTTTCTTTTACTAGCTAGACCGGTGCCAATGGACGTCGGTTCGTGATGTCGGTTTTAGCCGACGGAACCGACGCCGTTGGCACGGCCCCGTCGGTCGGACACGTCGGTTTTTCACTTCAGTTTTTCGATGGGAATGGACGGGAGCGAGTGAGTCCAGATTCATTATTTAAATTTTCGATCCGATCGCTAGGCTCAATAAGCTAGACAATATAACGTCAACAAAATACGTCGAATCATGTATTGTCGTGTGATTTTACACAACATGATAACCGGGAACAATGGACGAAACATGTGTCGACTTGAGAAAGAGTGTACGACGAACCCGGAAGATATGCCCTAACGCTCGTGGCAAGAAATGGTTGCAACACAAATGCGTATGGACAAGGAATTACACGACCGTGAGGTGCATAATCAACTTCGTGAAGCTCTTATCCAACACATTGCGACCCTCCCACCAAATTTTCGTCAAAGACTTAATTATTAGTATTTTATTTTCAATAAATGTACTTTTCTTATTAGTTAGTGTAATGTTTTATTTTGAACTAATGTAACGTTTTTAATTTTAATGAAAGTGTTTTATTTATTTTTTTTGTTTAAATAATTAATGTAAATAATGTGTGAGGTTCAGAAAAAACTGAAGTGATGTTAATGTTGGCAGTGTAGT
Organism: Gnaphalium uliginosum; assembly: GCA_963930675.1. Lineage (NCBI taxonomy): Eukaryota > Viridiplantae > Streptophyta > Magnoliopsida > Asterales > Asteraceae > Gnaphalium > Gnaphalium uliginosum. The sequence goes on along the minus strand of OZ005681.1, from coordinate 28,997,712 downwards.
GTCAGTTTTGTAAAGTGCTGACGTGACGCTGATTTGACATAAACTGACGCGTCAGTTTGTGTTCACTATTGGGAGTGGTATTATAACTCTCGTATTGTTTTCCTTTTCCTTTGCTTTTTGCTTTTTCTTTAGTTCCTTAATCAAATCGTTTTCTTAATTAATCTCTTCTTATCTTTCTTATATTTTACTTTATCTTAGTCATAAAATCGTAGCTTTACACTTTTCTTAAACAACTCTTTCTATCTTTCTATCGTTATTTTTCGAAAATCAAATCTTTCTTATATTGTTCTTTTAATTAATTCTTCTTGATCAACTCGTCTCTCCTCCTCCTCCTCCTCATTTAATTTCTTTTGTTAACATAATTCAAATTTTCGATATCAAACGTCGATCAATAATCGTTGCACTTGAAAATTTTCGACCAAAGAGCCGATAAAGTCAAAACAAGCCGATGCAGCTAAAGCGAACCAATGCTGCCAAAAGCAAACAACAAGCCAATGCCGCCAAAAGCAAATTAAATCACGTCAATACCGTCAAAGTCCACCACTGCCACTGAAAGATAAAGAACAAATACAAAGCACTTTCTTCTACAAATTTCGTTCCAGTTTGACCGTTCGTCTTTCTTTCGCTCAAACTGCGGGGGCGTATTAGAATATTTTATTTAATATTTATCTTTAGCTTATATTTATCTAGTTTATAGTTTTTTTGCTATCATATTAGGATTAGGTTACTTCTTTAGCAAGATTGTCTTAGCCTATATAAAGGTTATTTGTAATCTCTATTATTAATTCAATTCAATAAACAATAAACTATAAACTGCATCTATTATTAGTAGTCCACATTTTATTATCCATGACTCATAGTATGGAGTATAAATTACGGATTATGTTTGTCACAAAAGTATTCTAATTTATTAGTTAAGAAAGGCCATTAGTAAATTTATCAACACTGATAGTTAACAAATTATTTATTCATTTTTAGAGTTAATTTCATGGTTGGTCTTTGTGATTTACATACGTTCGAACCGTCAGTCCTTATACTTTGTTTTTTGCATTGATCGTTTAAAAATCCGAACGTTGTTGTGTGTTTAGTCCCTTATCTGTTAAATACATTTTAAAATAAAAAAGTAAGGGTATTTTGGTCATTTCAATATATTTAACGGATGAATTGTTAAATTTAACGGAGAAACTAAACGCGCAATAACATTTAAGTTTTTGAACTTTGAATGCAAAAATAATGTACAGAACTTGACCGAGCGAATTTGTGTAAACCACGTGGACTACCACATAATTAATTATATTTTTTTATGTAGGTTATGGCGTTATGCATACTAGTATAGGTGAAAAAAAAAAACCGGTTTTTTTTAACCGACCGGTTAACCGAAAACCGGTTTTTAGAAAAACCGGTTTTTTTTAACCGAACCGGTTTTGGAATAACCGAACCGGTTTTGACCGGTTATCAGTTTTGGGGAGAACCGGTTTTTTTCCGGTTTTTAAACCGGTTATTTGAAAAAACCGGTTTTTTTCAAAAAAAACAAAAAAACGGCTAGTAGCCCTTGGAGCGGGGGGGGGGGGGGGGGGGGGGACGATTTTTTTGAATTTTTTTGACATTTTGGCACCTCCAAATCCCTATAAATAGCCCTAGTTGGTTTGAGTTCAAAACACACCAACAAACATTCTCTTCTTCTCTCAAAAACACTCTAAATCTCGATATTTATATACTTTTTGTTTGCGAAAAATGGAAAACATACAAACACAAGCTTCCGCTTCCGGTTCCGCTTCCGTTGGTAGCAATGTACGAAACAAAGTTTACACAAATGTTGATGTTGTGCAAATTAAATCAACGAATCGGAATCCGGAAATTTGGTCGAATTACGAGTTGTGCATTATGAATGATGGGGTGGAAAAGGCCCGTTGTAAGAGATGTGGGAGGTTTTATAACCCCACATCAAACTCAACATTAAGAAGTCACAAAAACGGTTCTTGTAGGGCGGCTAGTCAAGATGTGTCACAATCGACACTTGGTTCGGATGGTGGGGTATTTATATACGATAATGATGCGCTTCGAGAAGATTTTACAAAGTTTGTCATCCAAGAGGCGCTTCCATTCAACCACTTCGACAACCAACGGCTTACGAACATCATCAAAAAGAGACTACAACCGCGATACCAACAAGTAAGTCGTACTACCCTTAGAAACGATGCGTATAAATTATGGAAAACGGCTAAAAAAGATATAATTGATGGTTTTCATAACTATAAATATGGCGTTTCTATTACTTGTGATGTTTGGACCGCACCACATGGTACGGCAAATTCTTATTTAGCCGTTACGGCCCATTGGTTTCATCCCGAGTCTTGGTTATTAATGAAACGTACAATTGCTTTTAAATTGTTTGGTTATCCGCATACGGGATGTAATTTGCGAAAAATTTTAAATGACACTTTAATTGAATATAATTTAGACGATAAAGTTTTTACAATTTCACTAGATAATGCGTCAAATAATAATAGAGCTATGAATTTACTAAAATTACGTATAAAACCAATTTTAGATGGCGCTTTTTTTCATTCCCGTTGTGTTGCTCATGTTATAAATTTGTCCGTGCAAGCGGCACTACAAATATGTGCTAATATACGTGAAAAATTTAAGAGTTTATTAGTAACTATATATAGTTCGAGTAACGAACGACAAGCTAATTATAGACGTTTTCGTGCACAATGTGGTGAAACTCCCCTAGGACCTTGCTACGATAATAATACTAGGTGGAATTCTACTCACACTATGTTTGAAAATATTTTACGGCAACGTGCTACTTTAAGTGCTTTTAATGATATGTTAGTTGCTAAAAATAAGTCCGTAGCTATAACCGATTATGAATGGGATCGACTAAATGATTTAACTTCGTTTTTAGTAGTTTTTAAAGAAGCTACTACTATATTATCGGGTGTATATTACCCAACTAGCACGTTAGTTTTAAACCAAATTTTTATAATGACCGAAAAATTAAAAGAATTTGAAACCTCGCAATATCCAATGTTTAGAAAAATGGTTAGAGCTATAAAAAAGAAATTTATAAAATATTTTGGTAGTTTGCCTTTGATTTTTACTTGTTCCGCCGCACTAAATCCAACTTTAAATGTTGGCGGCGTACAACGTATAATCTCAACAATTTTGGAAAATTTAGACTTACACTTAACCGACGACCCGCACTATATAGCAAATGAACTTTCTAAATTTGAAAATAATTTTAAACAATTATTTGGGATTTATGCAACAAAATATGGTCAACATCATAACCCAATTGTTGACTCAATGCGGGCGGGAACATCTCGATCATCATCCTACGACATAAATATAAATCTTTATAATGCTTTACTTGAAGACGCTACAAAGCGTCAACGAACATCGGCTCCAACAAGCGAGTTGGGACAATATATGTCTACAAACTTTTTAACCACTTTAACTGTTGAGGAGTTTCGTAATTTTGACATTTTGAGTTGGTGGAAAGAAAGAGAAGTACAATTTCCCATTTTATCTGCTATGGCTCGGGATTTATTATCCGTCCAAGCTTCGACGGTAGCTTCCGAATCGGCTTTTTCTACTAGCGGTAGAATAATATCGGAAAGAAGGTCAAGACTAACCGCTCAATCCGTAGAAGTATGTGTATGTTTGAAAGATTACTTGGACGGAGTGGATAGGATACAAAATGCAACAACGTTGGAAGGCCCACTATTAGGTAACGTTGAAGAAATTATCGAAGATGAAGAAGTCGAATTGGGAATATCACCTCCAACGACCGAATTAGATGAAGGTGAATTTGAAGAACTTGAAGTTGAATCCGTGGATGAAGATGAAGTTTGGGACGACATAACTAGTTAAGTGTATTTGGGTGATGGCAATGCCGAAGCTCGATATACTTACTACACGATTACGTTTCCGGGTGATGGCCATGCCGAAGCTCGAAATGTATTCGTATTTGTATTTTATATTTTTAGTTGTAATTGTATTGTTTAAATAAAAGTTATGTTTGTATTTTATAATTTTAGTCGTAATTGCATTGTTTAAATAAAAGTTATGTTTGTCTTTTATATTTTCATTTGTATTATCTAAATTTTATTATACACTTATACCGAATTCGAATCCGAAAAAAATCCCGAAAAAAATTAACCGATTAAAACCGGTGCAAAACCGAAAAAACCCGATTCCGAACATTTAAAACCGAAAAAAACTGATTCCGAAAAAACCTGTTTTAACCGAAACCGATTTTTCAAATAACCGGTTTTTTTAAAACCGGTTTTTAAAAAACCGAAAACCGAAAAAAACCGATTTTTTTGCACCCCTACATACTAGCAAGACTTGGGCTCATAAATACGCATTGTGCAAGACTACAGGCCCAATATAACCTACACGAAGCGTCTTTTCTAATTAGAAATGGTTTATACAAACTAGCATACTACCCACCCACGCAATGCGACATAAACGATTAACAATATTTTGACAACACGTTTGTTCAAGTAATTGTATCTTGTGGATTTTTTTTCCTTCAAAAAAGCTCATATTATTCCAGTATTATACTAAAAGTCGCGCATTTTACTACTTTCAAACATATCAAAATTCGTTATGTTAAATTACATGTGATTCAACACTCACATATGAATATATTTACAATTAAGTTTTAAAATTTAAATCACTAGCTATAATCACATGTGAATAATCCAAGTTACAAATTATAAGTTTAAAATCACATAAAAATAATTAATTTGATAATTTAATAAACCTTCAGAAATTTTTTTAGTTATAATCACATGTGATTAAACATTAAATTAGTAATCACATGCGAATAAAGTGTAAATAAATACGAATTTTAAATAATTTTTTATAATTATACATGTAAATAAATATAAAGGTGAAATCACATGTGAATTATCAGTTATTATCACATACTTCATTTCAAAAACACATGTGATTAAACCGCAAATCAATAATCACATGTGATTTTGACCGTAAACGAATGCAGTTCTTAAAATCTTATTTATAGTTATTTATGTGAACGAATATTAAGTCGTAATCATGTGTGAGTTAACATCCAATATTGATAAATAATTGTGTACCAATATTATATTTTTATCATAAATCACATGTAATTAAATATAAAATCACATGTGATCATATATAAAATCACATGTGATTATATAAATCGCATTTTTTAAAACACGACAAAAATGAAGAAAAAAAAGTTTATCGAAACTATAGCTTGTGGGATCTCTAATCGAAGAGAAAAAAAATGTTGATTTCGAATATGTAATTTGTATAATTTTTAGTCATTCCGTTTGTGAGATATTTAATTTTAAAAATTTGAGTGCAAATTGGGTTTAAAGAAAAAGGATCAATCCTATTGGTTCTCCTATTTTTTAGTTTTTTAGCATTCTTCATTGAATTCACACACACACACACACACACATATATATATATATATATATACATATAGGATTAGGATCATGTGAAAACAAGGGGATAAAATAAAAACGGTAAAAACAGTTGACCTTCATAATTTTATAAAGTGTAAAGTTGATTTTTTTTTGCTTCACACTTAATTTTTAAATGTGAAGCTTATTTTTTTTTTTGACTTCACATAAAATTTACGAATTGTGAAGGTTGAAAATTAAGCTTCATAAATTCATAAGTTTATGTGAAGCTAAAAAAATTAAGCTTCACAGTTAAAAAATTCCTGACTTTTTGTGAAGCAAAAAAATGAAATAAAGGTTCACAATGAAAAACCTTTTGAAAAATAATAAAAAATGTAAGGGTTCACAATAAAATAACGTATGTGAAGCGAAAAAAAATAAAAGTTCACAACTAAAAAACATTGTGAATACAAATTGAGATCGTTTTCACCATTTTTATTTTAACTTCTTGTTTTCACAAGAACCCAACCTATATATATATATATATATATATATATATATATATATATATATATATATATATATATATATATATTCTACCAAAAACAAATTATGTTCAAATTTAAAGTCAACAAATAAGGGTCAAACAAATCCAGTCTACGTCATATAACAGTACCAAAATTTTTAACCATCACATATAGGTTAATGTCGAGGCTTCTAAATCTGCTGTTAATAGGGTCTCCAAAGAGGGAGAATGAACAGGTCGTTAAGAGTAAAACTCAACACACTGAAATAACAAATATGTTAATGACCATATTAGGGCAAGGCTAAAAAACCAAACAACATTAAATCATTGATCTGCCCATGGATACAAAGAATGGCCACCATGTTATTGCCAGTAGTGGTGTTGCGTTGTCTATAACCAACGTTTAATAAGTTCATGGAGTTAGGTATCTCAATAATAAATTGATAAGGAAACACAACACATACAGAGGTGGTTGACTTTATTAAGTCAAATAAATTCTCTTTCGAATCAAAATTCGTCAATCCAATGACAAATCTGAAGATTGCAAATGTTGATATCGGTATTCCACTTTAAGAACTGTAACTTCATACTCTTATTTAGAAATTGTAATATATCACAACATTTGGAATCAATAGAAGTGCATGTTAGACCAACAAAAGTCAAACACACGAACAGTCACATGAATCGTCACCATCAGTGAATTATTTAAGTTGTTTGCAAATTGATTCACTGGAAAACGACCTGCAAAATTAAGCAAATTTAGATAAAATTAGAGTGTAGTTCATTATAGAAATATCAAACTAATAAACCCCTGCAAATCATCAAAAACTTTACTTTTTTCAACATATCTTTTGACCTCTTTACACCTAGAGATGGCAAGTTCCGATATTTCAAGTAAATTAGAATCACAATTACATTTTTAATTTTCTTTCTTATACTACATAATTATGAAGAAGATGTAACCAACACTTTGAGAAAAAAAATGCATTTGACCAAAATACCTCTCTTTTAAAACTAAAGACGGATGATACTTCATTCCAATATTATAAACTACTCCGCACCAATTTTGCCCATCACTTCTCATCACTTATAGTCCCCATCGCCATTTACATTGTTACTATCTTGTTGTGCTTATAAATGATACCTGTATTTTTCTGTAATGAAAAGTAGACTCGTAGGGTAATAGTTTAAGAAAAGATGATACATGGATGATATGTAGGTGTAGACATTGAAGACAATATGTAGATGTAGACAACCTTAAAATTTGATTTAAGAGATTATGAGTAATAACATGCAGCCTGAAAATACATGGACACATTTGTAAAAAAAAAGTACATATGTTCAAAAAAACAAATAAATGGATTGAACTTTAAACAAATATACTGGTAAGTAATTACGCAGCAAAAATCAACTCAATGAAAAAAGCAACTTAAGGATTTCGCTCAATATTATAGCTTATTTCAATGACACTTAGACAACAACACTCTTGACTATGAAAAACACATTGTGCAAATTGAGTCTCAAAAGGGTCAAAATTTATTTTACATATAATCACTGCAAAGTCAAAGCTTAAAAAATTAAAAATGGGTCATAATTCACAAATAACGTATAAAGATCAAATTTGTACCGGACAGAAACCTTTAAATCATCATATATTCCCATATACTCAATGACCGCTATGCTTCAATACAATTTCACTCCACCACATGAATCCTAAAAATTAATTTTTTTCATTTAATCCTTTTGACCAACGGTTGGCTGGCAATGAAACAGACCTTTCTAAACTTTTAATATCAATTCCTAAATCTGTCTCCACTCTAAAACCTGAACACATAAATAAATTTGAAGCCAATCCAAAGTCTAGTATATACAGGTTATAGGTACGGTAAACGATATACATGAAAATATAGATTAAGAGGAAATCGATTTTAAAATCCCCACCATCGTACGAAACATTACCTTGAGACGGCGGAGATTGATTTTGAATGCCGACATGGTTGTCGTGTCAAGGAGAGAATAGGGATAATCGACGATGTAATTTATTAGTAGTAATACGGTATTTAGAAAGCACGTTAGGTATTAGATAGCAGGGGCGAATTCGTAACCTTCCGATCTTATTTTTTATTTTTTTAAGGTTCAGCCAAACGGTGGAAAGGAGAATTTTTTAGCCCGCGCGTTGCGGGGGCTTTTTACATAAATCGTTTTTTACTGTATTAATATGAATTTTGGTCTAAGGCCATCTCCAATATATGCACCAAAACACCCAATTTGATATTTTGGTGCAAAATTAGGGCTCTAACCAACTCACTAAATATAATGCAAGTTTTGGTGTACATAAAATTTTTGGTGATTTTGCACCAAATTTGGTGCAACACCAAACTTTGCACTAAATTCTTTAATGTTTCCTTTTAGTCCTTTTGATTAAAATATTTTTATAATAATGATCCAAAACTAATGGATAAAACATTCATTGATGAAATTAAAAGAGTTACATTACTAGACCAAAGTAATAGATAAAACTAAGTTACAACTAAATTAATCTATCAGAAGGTTATTATCGTCATCATTTCCTTCAAAGTTCAAAGATGGTTTGTAATCGTCGCATGAATCGCTTGTATCTTCAGCAATCTCTTGTTGAAATCCTTTGCCCAAATCTTTTATTGTTCATTTTGGTAGTACTCGCAGTAAGCCAAATTACTTTGTGTTTGAATATATTGTCTTGGTGTACTTGTGGAATCTATTCCATAAGAAGGAGCCAATACCCAAATATTCCTTAACATTTGTCAATAATTAACCCGTTAAGGCTATAAAATTCAATAGAATATATAAGTTCAACATCTTAACCTTCAGTTTACCATGCAACATCCGAGCACATCTCACATACATTCATCCTCTTCCTCGTTTTCATCATCAGATGATGACTTGGAATTTACTAAAGCACTATTAGCACAAAATCATGTGTTAATATCTGCTTACACCAATAACGTCCAAGCAATTACATACTATTCAAATAATCTGATAAATAACCCACAACATGGCGGCTCAAAAACCGGCCATAATGTAATTAACCGTGATCGTGTTACACCACATCAAAGATTGTGGGACGATTATTTCGGGGAGAGTCCAAGTATAACGAAACAATGTTTTGTAGACTATTTCGAATGCGTCAAAATTTGTTCCAACAAATTGCTACTGCTGTTGAAGGTCATGACGAGTATTTTGTGCAACGAAGAAGATGGTTTCGGTAAACTAGGACTGTCTAGTTTACAGAAAGTGTGACACCCCTCAAATTTCGGTGTAATTACGTAATCACGTGCATGTCTTAGACTAATTCCCTACTTAAGAGAATTCACACTATTTTTATGAGATAAATCTAGCAAAGCCCAACAATTTTAATACGTAAAGTATTACTATTTTCGTAGTTAGTTATAAAAACGCGCGAAACTATCAGAACGGGTCCGATAAAAATATACGATCGTTGGTGAAAACTATTTCCTAAATAACGTAAATCTATTTTATAATTAAATAGTAGTTATTTACATTATATTATTATAGTACAATAATATACAAACGTTTTACGTTTCGAATAAAACGTACCGTACGCGACAAAAACGCGCGAATCGCGCCCAACAACCGAACGAAGCCCGAAGCATATTTCAATAACTTAAAATGAAGTGTTTTAAATAAAAATTCAACCAAAACTTATACGAATAAATCGTTAACGAAAAACTTGAATAATAAACGTTTAACAATTAAACGAACGACGGAACGAACGGGTAAACGGGCACCGCGCGTAACGTAAACTTGGGGAACAATATTTAACACACCCACACCCTTGTGGGGCCCACAAAATCTGCCAATCCCCCCATGTCAAGATTTTCAACACCCCTTACTCCCTCCCATACCTCCATACCTTTCATTCAACCACACACAACCAAACTTCACACTCAAACTCTCCCATCTCTTTCTCTTCTCCCCCTCTACGACTTTCCAGCCTCAAGACACCCTAAATCATCACCACAAACCACCAAGGTCACCACCATAAACCACCATAACATCCTCCTCTAGGTTTGCAAGAAAACTCAAGAAAACGAGCTCTCGACGTCCATTTCTTAGTTTTTCACCATCTTCTTTGTAAGTAACCTCATCTCTCTTTTATATTACTTGAAACATACATATAAACATGTTAAAAGGTCCATATAACAAGATTATGTCTAAAAGAAAAGTCGAAAAACGTATTTATAAACATAAAACACAAACAGATTCCCGGGCAAAAACTTTGTCTGACTTCAAGGTGAAGTTTCGTGCTCAAAACTTAACCAAAATGGACGAATCAAAAGGCAAAAGTTAAGTTTAAGAAGTTAGCTTTCACCTCCAAGTGGTTTCGTAATTTTTCGACACCGTTTGATACCCGAAAACGATTTTACAAAAATATGTCTCCAAACTGTCTCGGGTGACAGATTTTTGACCCGACTTCTCGAGTCCATAACTCGAGCTACACAACTCCAAATGACCTGAAATTGGTACCAAAATCTCACAAATTCAGTTGACTTCAAAAAGTTCTTCTATGTCATCTCTTGAAAATACACGGATTTTTCTCAGTAACTAGATTTATGCACTTGTGTCCAGATTGGTCAATTTTGGACCTCAGAGGACAAATGTATTTATTTAAAATAATTAGACTTATTCAAAAATTCTATAAAAATTACAGAAAATAACTAAGACATGGGGAACGTTGGGTAATTTTCTTGGAATTTTTCACAAAGTTTTACCTAGTAAAAGCGAGGTCGGAACATGGCGTATTTTGAGGTATAAAACTGTCGGGACTGATTTCGCGTTCCCGCAAATAAAAACGAGACACTTCGAGTTTGAGATAAAATGTGAAAATTACTTTTTACGGGTTCAAATATGTTAAGATTTTATGTGTAAAAGTTTCAGGTCAAACCGAACACGTTTGACCAAGTCAACAAAAACGAGCTTCAAACGATAAAACGCGAAGCATTTTATAAAACACTAGGATTCATGCCCAAAATGCGTTTTGGTAACTTCATTAATAAACTTAGACAAAAACAACTCGTATAAATTAAACCCGGACAAAAACATCACCAACGTATCGTACACATTTTAAACACAATGATCTGTTGGAACGAGTAAACAGTTAACATGGTTTGGCAGTTAGCCAACTACTTATATAAACAATCTCTTGCGTATAGGACAATGAGAGACCTTACTTGGGCAACCATTTTGCTAGCTCTCACATTTAGCTCACGAGGTGAGTTCACAACCCCGCTTTTACTGTTTTTACTTCTTTTAAGATAGGGGTGAAAAACATAGTTACTGTTTTACTATTTGCCATAATCGAAAACTATTATATAATTGCTTTCAATGCTTTTATACAACCGTTTATGATCGTGTTCATACTATTGTGCAACTGTATTTATGAAATGAGTTTCATACTCTTATACGAACTGTTTACAAAAACGTTTTACTACTTGTGATAAACCGGAGAACGACCGGTAACTTTTGATTTGCTGGAGAACGACAAGCAGTGTGATACACCGGAGAACGACCAGTACTTTTTTTGTTTCGCTGGAGAACGACCAGTTGCTTGACAAACCGGAGAACGACCGGTACTTTTTTTTGTTTCGCTGGAGAACGACCAGCTGCTTGATAAACCGGAGAACGATCGGTAGTTTTTGATAAATGTGTTACGCTGGATAACGACCAGCACAATGTTTTAAACCTAGTTTTAACTAAACTTTTGATAATATTCCACGAAACACTATTTGACTGTTATGGCAACTACAACGATTCACAAACGACTTTGGTTTACTAAACTATACTTCTGAACATAAAACTTGTGAATTCACTCAACAACCATGTTGACTTTTTACTATGTTTTTCCAGGGAATTAGCTGCACTAGTAAGCATGCATACTTATGAAAATAGGCGACCCACGAAGAATTTAGGATGCCATCTTTTGAAGCCAATGGGATTTCTTTTGTATAATTAATATGCTTTAGTCATATTTACAAAATCCACTTTTGTATAACTTAAACTACATTCCTACTTCTACGATTCGATGAATCGCAAACTTTTGTAAACGATTAATTATGGCATCTTAAGACATACATGTTCTGCGATAATCATATGCTCTGATATGTATGAATGTCCAATGTTTACGACGACGCCCCCATCTCCGTACCCAATTGCTTCCGCTGACTAACGTTGACCGGTTTTGGGGGTGTGACCAGAAAGTAACAACGGCATTCGAATTTTGGCCTATGGTGTAACAGCCGATTCAACGGATGAATACATTAAGATTGGAGAATCGATTGCTATTGGAAGTACAGAAAGATTTTGTCGATCCGTTGTTGAGGTATTTGGACCTCATTATGTAAGATCACCGGATGCTAATGATGTTGCTAGATTTCTTGAAGTTGGTCAAGCACGTGGATTTCCAGGAATGCTAGGAAGTTTAGATTGCATGCATTGGAAATGGAAGAATTGTCCATTGGTTGGGGGGGGGGGACAATATAGTGGACGAAGTGGAGTTCCAAGTATTATCCTTGAAGCTGTTGCTGACTATGAAATGTGGATATGACATGCTCATTTTGATTTGTCTAGATCAAACAATGATATTAATGTATTAGAGGCATCAAACTTGTTTGCAAACGTTGCTGATGGTGTAGCACCTCCTGCTCATTATTGTATTGGAGATAAGAATTATGAAGTTGGATATCATTTAGCTGATGGTATATATCCAAAATGGTCTACTCTGGTACAAAGTATTCGTGAACCTTGGGGTCCAAAAATAGACTATTTACAAGGATGCAAGAAGCATGTAGGAAGGATGTCAAGCGAGCATTTGGGGTTCTCCAATCACGATTTTCAATTATAAAAAGACCATCACGTTTTTGAAAAAAATTCGTATTGCATGATATATTGACAACATGCATTATCATGCACAATATGATCACCGAAGATGAGCGTGATATGGAAAAGACAATTCAAAGTTGGAGGTAAGCACCGACTTGTGAAGTTAATTTAAGTATAGATGAAACAAAAAAAATTCAAGAGTTTCTCGCTCGACATAAAAAGATTAAGGACAAAGAAGCTCATTATGAACTTCGTAGGGCGCTAGTTGAACATTTATGAGAGCGGCATGATAATTCCATAAACTAGAAATTAAAAATGTAATATTTGTTGTCCGTAAGTTTTTAACGACTTTATCATTGTAATGTATTAGTTATTATGTTTAATATTAATATTATTAATCAAGTTTGAATTATTATAAATAGAATAGGTAATTGTAGGTAAAAAACATAATTTAGGGGGTAATATGTAATTTTAGGTAATTATTTGGTGCAGAAATTTAGTGCATACGTTGGAGATGAATCTCATTTGGTACAGACGTATTCTTTAAAGATTCCTTTTTCAACCAAATTTAGTGTAGTATTTGGTGCATACGTTAGGGATGGCCTAACTTATACTACTAATCTCGTATTAAATTATATAGATAGAAGCGATTTCAATAGCATGTAATCTCGGGTAACGCATTTCAGCCGGGCGATTCTTACATTATATTTGTGGGGTCCATTGCACCCACTACATTCTCAAACTATTTAACAAATGATTAGATAAATACATAAATGACACCACTTATAATTATGTTTGAACCCCATTTGAATTAATAATTAAAATATTTAGAGATAAAAGCCCATTAACTACTTTAATATTGAGCCAAATCATTTAGCCCAATCACAAAAAAAAATCTTTGAATTTAATTTATCTTGATCATTTCCCTTAAAATACGGTTACAAATAAATAAAATTTGCACTTCTGTTTAACAAAAAGTCTAGACTTTCTATCCATAATTCTAGAGTTGATTTTACTGCAAGTTACTATATTATATTTCTCCTTTTTTCGATTTACTCTCACAATAGTACTCACTCATGTAAAAAATTTCAATATTCTTTTAACTGACAGGTAATCTATTAGCATAGTTGTAACTTTATCTCATATAATGTGTTTATTTTTTTTGGATTAGTGAATTACATAAAAAAAAGTTGAATTAATTAATATCATGTTTTATTTTACCATATATTGAACATTGAAATGCGTAAGAAACAAACTAGTGTATCAACTATCATATTAGTTTTCAATTTCAAATGTTCAGATATTAATAAAACGTCTATACGAGTTATCTATTTTTATTTATGTAACTATTCGATCCGACCCGACCTGTATTGTAAATATTATCATTTTTAACATGTTGTTCCTTCCGTCATAAAATTTACAAAATTGAACACTGTTGATGTAAATTCTAAATTCGTCACTGAAATGCATTTCAGACTATCTATATAAGAATTAACTTTAACTTAACTTATATAACAATTATTAAACCTTTGGTTTTTTCTTTTTATACAACACTTTATTGAAACCTATATACCATTTATAATCTACAAATATAATCGTAATAAATATATTTTGCCTTTTACAAAGTTACATATGTATATAATTTTTTTTTTATTAATGTACACGTTTCCAAAAATAAGTAACGGTCACAAACATTAGTTGTATCTATCATCTATCATGAGATAATATAAAAGCAACAAAATAAATCAAGCACTTCTCAATATGATAATAACAAAAAAATAAAATAATAGATTTAGTATACATATATTTTATATTTTTGATATCTCTATCATTTAGAAATAAATAAATAAATAAGAATATCATATTCCTTTCTTTGTTCCTTCAACTATTCATTCAACCAAAACATACTATTCATCGACTATTCATCAACTATTTATTTAATAATAGCATTTAGCCTTGCTAATATAGGAAATGAATAATAGCAGAGTATAGATTAGTAGTATGACCTTTTATGTAATGTTTTATTTTTATTATTTATTATATTATATAGTGACGAAAAGTAATACATTCACTTGCAATAATTAAATGGGAAAAAAGATTTCATTTTTTAAATTCTTTAATAATTAGAAGTAAAAATAATATTGCTTGAAAGTCGTTAATGATAAAATGAATGACAAAGTGTTGTACTTTCTGCATAACATTGTATTAATGTGGTGTATACTTAAATGACGGTGATGGTGTACAAATCATTTTCCTTTTTTTAACTGCGTGTTTATCGTGGAACGAAGGGAGTATATAATTTAACTCCTCGAAGCCCTCGAAGCCAACTGCTTGAGGTTAAGTTTATATGAAAATGTTAAAAGATGATCGATGAATAAAAAGAAGGTAATTAGCAATTACCAAAATAGTACTATATAATTCTTCTTTCTTTAACTAGTCCACGCATACCACCTTATTGATTAGCTTAAAAAATCATACAGTCATTAACAGTTTCAATTCTTTTCTTCGTTTAATCTTTTGGGTTTCTTTCATTAAATCATCCATTAAATTCTTAGTACTTAATAAACCATTTCATTTACATAGATACCTCTTCAAATGCACCATAACATATAGTTTATCACACACACACATATATATATATATATATATATATATATATATATATATATATATATACAACCCCTTAACAAACCTCTAAACTTTACTGTCAATTCTCTTACACACATGGCTGCAATCAGGGTTTTCTCCATCACACTACTCTTACTATCATGCCTTTTTACTTTCAGAGTTGGTTCAACGGCTCGTAATATGAATGTGAACGAGCCTGCAAAGGGTCTTGTTTCTAGGATTCATGGAGAGAAGGATATTAGTGGGCTAATGGACTGTTGGAATGCATTACTAGAGTTGAAATCGTGCTCCAACGAAATCATACTTTTCTTTCTTAATGGTGATAGTTACTTAACAATGGATTGTTGTAGAGCCATTCGTACCATTACGTACGAATGTTGGCCTTCAATGCTTACTTCTCTTGGCTTCACTTCTGAAGAAGGTGATATTCTTCAAGATTATTGTGGTGGTGCACCTCTACCACAACCCGTTATGATTCAAGGCCCTAATGCTTGATATGATGTGTTTTCGAATGAATGGAAAATATGTGTTTTACTTTAATGCTTAGAATAAAACATTTCAAGTGACTAGCTTGAAAAGTGGATCTTTCTATATATCAAATTTCTGTTTTTGGTATCCCTAGTTATGATCTTCCTGTGTGAATTATTCGCGTCATTATGAACTCTTTTAATCTTCTTTACGGTTTAATATACTAGATTTTTAAGTAATTAATTGGAGTATGTTTACTTCTGAGATAGTGCAAAGTGTTGCTTTAATCTGCTTGTAGTTTGATAAAAAGCATCCTTTTCGAAAGTTTTTTCTTCCCAAACGTGCGGTCAAGCAAGAACTCGTGTGGGAAAACTTGGAAGTTAAAATGACTCTTTTGTCTACTGTAACCAATTTATATTTTGATTATAAATGAATTGATATTGATGAACATCGTTTTTCCATGCTATTGTCGTAGGAGCAGAACGAGTCTTATTTCTTTGGGGTGCGCCTATTTTTTTTAAAAAACAACAAATAGTTATATTAAAAACCTAGCTAGACGCTAGAAGTTACAAACATCAAATAATAAATAGAGTATCAGAGTGATTGCCTCATGTAGTCTTGCAAAACACAAGTTTGCATTTTCCCTTGTCCCCCAATTTCAATTTGCACTTTTATTTTGGGCAAATAAAACAGACTTGGGCTTGTAATTATTTTTTAGGTTAAGCCCAAAAGAGAGTTGGGCCCCATCCATTACCACACCAAAAGTTGTCTAAATTGCTATGCATATATTAAAGTAACAGATTCAGTTATATACAAACACAAGCACTCTGTCATGTTATTCTGTGCATAAAGACTAGAAGTTGGGTGGTTTTTTTAGTAATGTCTCGGGGTCTCTTTAACTTCGTTCTCACTAGTTTATTTACAATCAGATTTTATATACCTTTAAAAAACGAAGAAAAAAAAACGGATCATGCGCTAAAACTGTTTGATATATCACCATTGAACCTGAAAACGAATGTTCTTCTGCTTGATTCTTGCACTTATTCTTATTATTATTGTCTCCCTTGATGTGTTATCCACACATGGCATAAAGAGAAATATTGTAATATAAAAAGAATCTTTAAGCTTGCTGATAATGTAAATTAAGCACCAGATACTACATAAGAATCAAGTATCACTTGAAATGAGGTCCAAGTAACCTTCTTTTGTCTTCATGAATGCTTTTTACTGCTGTATATATATATATATATATATATATATATATATATATATATATAAATTTCTGTATACCTAGAACTATAAACAAAGTGAACATTTAAGGAAACCAAAAAACCTAGTAAGTTTCTTGTTAACTACTACAGTAAAGCGTAGAAAATTGATTATTATATTATTTTTCATAAACATGACATTATATAAAATTGCTTTCCATTATCCATCGATTGTTACATTTTCCTTTTGCAGTGAAATGTGCAGTCCTAACTGTAGTTTTTGTTTTGATTTCTTTATTCTTTATGTTTCAGTAAGACTATGATATGATGCAATTTATGGTTGATCACTGTTAATACCGTGAACTTGGTTGATCATTGATCATTGATCATTTTCTTAATGTTTTTTTTTTCTTTTCCAAATGTATAGTTGAATCTTTATGGAATGTATGTGTTGATCACTGTTTTTTTTGCTGTTTTTTTTGTTTGTCTCTGCTCAAACTTCTGATTTCAGTTTTGGGATAATAATGTGTATTTCTTGTTCTATTAAATTTATATCAGTTACTCGAGAAACAAGTGAGCGAGTTAATAGACTCAGGGTACTAACCTTTGATAGTCCAGGGTAATTTGGTCTTTTTAATAATATACCTTTTTTTTTTTGTTTTATTTTAATGTATCGCGGAAGGTAGGCAGATTACACAAGATATGGCTATGATTGGGATTGTACCTGAGGTATTCAAAGAAGAAAACTATGAGTTTTGGAAAATATGCTTAAAGAGTTATCTAGTTGGTCAAGGCTTATGGGATATTGTCTCAAGAGAAGCCAAATCGAAAGAGGAAGAGGCTACACAAGAATGGCAAATGAAGAATGCTCAGGCTTTACATGCTATTCAACTCGCTTGTGGATCACAAGCTTACTCCAAGTACAAGAAGAGCACACATCTCTCTGCTAAATCCGCTTGGGATCATTTGGCTGAGATGCGTCCCACCCCGACAGATCATTCTAAAGTTACACATGACGAAGATGTCTCTGGTGCACTACTTGCTAATTATAGTATTTTATTAGTTTTTTTGTGGTGAGATGTGTGGGTTAGTTAAAAGTGGGTTCGCATCGAGATGGGATTTTCTTCATCATGGTGGGGTGGGGTCAAAATGGGCCACGTCAACCCGTAACCACTTCTTTGCCCATGTCCAAGACTTTTTCTATACATACGTAATGCAATACCTATGATTACAAAAACCATATTATTGTAGACAACCTTCGACATATTTAATATGTTCTACTCATTTTTCATGTTCCTGCCTTTCTTGGACCTATTTTTTTAACCCATTGACCAGTTTAAAGAAAAACAATGCCAAATTGACGCGTGAGCACATGGGTCAATATTGCTACCTTTAGTTCTTTATATTAAGATAGTTTAGGTTTTCATTACTCTAAAATAATTATTGAAATGGTCATAGGGGTCAAAGAGCACCTTCAATATGAAGACCTATACAAAGCTGTTGAAAATGATGACATTGTACAAGTGAATGATATCCTTAAGAAAGACCCAAATGCTGGAAAAGCAATTGTTTCGTCTCATGGAGATACAGCTCTCCATGTTGCAATCCTCTCTGGAAAAATGAAGATTGCAATGGAGTTGGTGAAAAAGATGCCACCAGAAGGATTGCAGATTTTCAATGATTTTGGTGCCACTCCTCTATCTCTTGCTGCAATAACTGAAAACATAGAATTGGCTAAAGCCATTGTGAACACTAATGAGAACTTGGTCACATTAAAAAAGGAACATAATGGCGAAAGTTCTCTTCCTGTTATTGTGGCTTCAATGTATGGTAGAAAGCGAATGGTTCACTTTCTCTACTCCAAGACTCCAAAGCACTTGTTGGACCCGAAGAAAGGTTTGGATGGTGTGTTGCTTCTGAATAATTTGATAACTGCAGACTTATTTGGTGAGTGAATTTCTTTCGATTCATTGAAAACTTTGGTCATACTACAGAAAAAAATATAACATTGTTGAAGAGTACTTCTCAATGTTTCGTGAATCCCACAAAAACGGGCAAACGGAGGAGATTCTCATACTCAGGGAGGGCGAGTCTTTTTTGACTCCAATTTCCATGGGCTTGCTAGGATATCTCCCTGAATGTTTTTCCGACCCTTTCACTAGCCGCCCCTAAGATATTTAGCTAGTGAGGTTCGAACATGAGACCCCTTATAAGGATATGATGCCTTACAACTAAGCCACCTTGGGGATGGTTTAGCGAATCCCACAAATTGGTACTAAGCCATTCGGAAAAAAAGGGAAAAGAATAAGAAAAGAAAATTATATACTTTATATGCTGCAGATATTGCTGCCATGCTACTCAAAACCTTCCCACAGCTAGGAGTCATCGCGGATCACCATGGCGATTATGCTCTTCATAAATTGGCACACAAGCCTTCTGCATTTGCAAGTGGAAGCACATTTTCATTTTGGAAACATTGGATCTATCGCTGTGAGTAATTACTTTTGTTTTAATCACGGTCTATAAGCAGTGAATAAGAAACTTATTAACCTAATCATGCTTGTATACATTCTAAATAGGTGTTCGTATACATTCTCCATGGGATGTTGAAACCCAAAGAACTGAGAAGTTAAATGGCTCTGAACATGAAATCAACATCTCTAATGAAGAAGAACTCATCAATCCCCGACATAGCTTACTACATCGGGTAGGGTGGATCCTGCTACAATTTTTCGGTATGCAAGTCATAGTTTGGAAAGTTTTGTTAAGAAAAATTGCAAAAAATATAGTATTCCATCTAACTATGTCATTATTATTAACTTGCAGTACCCGATATCAAGCATTTGCATGATAAAAAGTTGGTAAATGATGAAGCAAGTAAACTCCTCAGCTGCATTTTCCAGGAAATAAAAGGCATTAGTCACTCACAGCTTGAACACATTGAAATCGACAAAGCCGTGCACGTTGCAATCAAACATGGGATAGTTGAGTTTGTTGTTGAGCTTATAAAATACAATCCTGAATTCATATGGAGGAAAGACAAAAAAGGAAGAACAATATTTTCACATGCAATCATTCTTCGCCAAGAAAAAATATTCAGTCTTTTTTATAAACTGGGGACAAAGAAAAGTATAGTAGCAAGTAGGCATGATCTATTTCAAAACAATTTTCTACATCTTGCAGCAAAACTCTCCCCTCCAGCTCAACTTGAGCGTGTTTCAGGAGCTGCCTTGCAAATGCAACGGGAACTGCAGTGGTATAAGGTAGAACAAATCATCTTTTTATTTCCCTATGGTAGCTTTTGGAGAATAAGAGGGTACATGTTTACGATTGCTTATTTATAAGTGTTTATTTGCTCAAAAAATAAAGAGTTGGAAGTATACTTGCTCCGTATTTTAAGTGTTTATTCTTTCTAAAATAAGCATAAAAGCAATTTTTATAGATGCGTTTGGATCTGCTTACCTGCTGTCTAAATAAGCAGATTAACGCTTAAATAAGCAATCCAAATACCCCCTAATTCCGAAATATTTGAACCAGCTTTATTCATTTTAACCTATAAAATTTAGGAGATCGAAAGCTTAGTTCAACCCAAGTACAAAGAGCAAGTGAATGAAATCCATATGAAGCCTCACTCTTTATTCTCCGAAGAACATAAGGAGCTAGCAAAAGAAGGCGAAAAATGGATGAAGAACACTGCCGGATCAAGTATGATTGTTGGAACACTAATTGCTGCAGTCATGTTTACAACCGCCTTTACTATACCCGGGGGAAACGACGATAGAACTGGCCTCCCCATAATGTTACGTAGTGACAGAAACACGTTCATGACTTTTATGGTATCAAATGGACTCTCACTCTTTGCATCATCCACATCAGTGTTAATGTTCTTAGGAATCCTTACTGCACGATATGCAGAAGACGATTTCCTCGTCTCATTACCCACCAAATTGATCTTTGGAATTGCATGCCTTTTTTTCTCGATAGTCACCATGATGATTTCATTTGCTGCTGCTATGTTCCTAATGCTCCATAGGACTTTACCATGGGTCTCTATACCTCTTGTAGTTTTCTCTACGCTCCCTGTACTTCTCTTCTCTGCACTTCA
Organism: Gnaphalium uliginosum; assembly: GCA_963930675.1. Classification (NCBI taxonomy): domain Eukaryota; kingdom Viridiplantae; phylum Streptophyta; class Magnoliopsida; order Asterales; family Asteraceae; genus Gnaphalium; species Gnaphalium uliginosum. Next base: position 28,976,493 of record OZ005681.1, on the reverse strand, counting down.
GTTTCCTCTCCTAATCGAAATGGTTTTCCGTACATATGGCTCTAGAATTTTTGACAAACATTAAAAAGGTGGCACCTTCAGCAAGAATCCTCTGGTAATGGTCATAATGACTAACATGATTGTAACTTTTAAGTTTGAGTGTGAGTTTTATCATTATTGTAAAAGCATACTGGTTTATTCAATAAAAGAATTAATTTATATAAGATTTGTGTTAACGATAATTGTTGTATAACAGTTAGCTTAATAATAATTGTACTTTAATTACCTTCATAGAATAGGATTATGTACTCTGTATAAATCAGCTCTCTATATCAATGAATAAAAAACAGAAAATATTAATCGGGTATTTTATTTCATGGTATCAGAGCCAAAATGGCCTGAACCTCGCCGGAAATCTAGTCTGTGCCGGAGCTACCTCTGCCGGAAACCTATAAGTCACCGGAACCCTAATCCGACATCCCCAAAATCTGAATCCCAATAATCACCTGTCTGTCTCCTGAATCGTAGTAAACTGCTGCTCCGGTTTCCTATTAATCCTGTACTAGCCGTCATCATCACAGCCGCTGTCAAAACAACTTCGCCGGAACCCTAGACGTCGGCGCTATTAACTCCAGTCTCCTCCTGAAACCCTAGAAACTTGTTCCAATTAATAACTACTACTGATTTGTTGTTGATTTATCACTGAAATTAGTAACTAAACCCTAATTTTGGGTTTACTGTCCTGCCGGAACAATAGTCCATCATTATTTCTGCTGCTGGTATCCAAAACCCGACACTACTGGTACCTGTTCCCTTGTTATTACTGTCAAAAATACCTGCTGTAGACCTGTAAGTCTGTAAGAAAAAGATAATGACAGGAGAAGCAAAGACCAGTGTTGATAGTATTCCCGGAATAATCAATTACTCCAGTGTTCTTAAAATACCCGTTAAAGTCAATTCCACGAACTGGGCTCAGTGGAGCATGTTTGTTCAAACAGGTCTTGAAAGCTTGGACAAAGATGCTTACTTGAGTCAAGATCCTCCGAACCCTAAAACTCGGGAATGGAAGCTTGATGATAGTGGAATTCGAATGGCGTTATGGAATGCAATTGAACCACAGGTTTTAAGTATTGCACAAAACTATACTACAACAAAGAAGATGTGGGAACATTTACAGTCCTCTTTCTCAGCAAAGGACTCGTTGTCCCATATATATTCTGTGTTTGGATCTTATTTCAGATGTGAGCAAGGTGACTTAGATCTTACCGAGTATTATACCAAGCTCTCAAAGCTCGGGAATGGAAGCTTGATGATAGTGGAATTCGAATGGCGTTATGGAATGCAATGGAACCACAGGTTTTAAGTATTGCACAAAACTATACTACAACAAAGAAGATGTGGGAACATTTACAGTCCTCTTTCTCAGCAAAGGACTCGTTGTCCCATATATATTCTGTGTTTGGATCTTATTTCAGATGTGAGCAAGGTGACTCAGATCTTACCGAGTATTATACCAAGCTCTCAAAGCTTGCAGATGAGTTATGTGTCCTTTTCCCTGTCACTCCGGATGTCAAAGTTCAGGAGGAGCGGTTAGCCAAAATGGATGGGATGACATTTATTTCTGGTTTATCAGCGAAGTATTCTAGTGCTCGTCCCCTGCTTTTGAGTCATTCAGCCTCTCAGTCTCTAGCCTCGAAATATCATCTGGCCAGAGAAATGTATTCAAACAACTCTGTTGGGCAATCATCCAGTACCGACACATCTGCTTTTGTGACCACTAGTGCAAGGAATTCGACCAAATGAGGAAATAGGAAGAATGATCCCAACAAGAAAATTCTGTGTCACTATTGCAAGGAATACGGGCACACTAAGTACAATTGCCCGAATCGACCACCTGGATCTCATCCACCTCCACGTCCACCTCGTGCTCAGATAGCATCAACTGATGAGGAAGATAGCTATCAAAACCAACATGAAGCTTCTGGGCAGGTAGCATCCACTCCACGTGCTAATACAGCATATTCAGGTATATCTTCAACCTGTTTTTCTGCTAGCTTATCATCCTGGATTGTTGATTCCGGTGCCACTGACCATATGACTGGGAACAAAGAACTTATATCCAATATGAACACTAATGCAACACACAATCCAGTTAAACTTGCTAACGGTTCTTCATGTCCAATTATTGGTGTGGGATCAAGTAGCAATCTCCCAAACTTAAACTTATCATCGGTTCTTTATGAGCCTAATATCTGTTTGTAATATTACAAATGAACATAATTGTTATGCAACTTTCTTTCCTACACATTGTTTTTTTCAGGAACTGGGGACGAACCGGTTGATTGGCACAGGTTTTGAGTCTCAGGGTCTCTATCGCTTGTCTGCATTGAAGTCTCCATCAACACACCTATGTGATTATTCAAGTGTTCGAGAAGCTCATTGTCAGTTGGGGCATCCTTCATTACCTGTTTTGAAGCAACTAAGACCCGACTTTTCATCTATTCATGAGTTTACTTGTGAATCTAGTCAGTTAGGATAGCACACCCGTCCTCCCTATCCCCTTAGAGAGTCTAGTCTAGTCTAGTCAAGTCAGTACTTTATTTCAGTTAATTCATTCCGATGTTTGGGGACCTTGTCCAGTGACTTCAACCAATGGTTTTAAGTATTTTATTACTTTTGATGATGATTATTCGCGAGCAACTTGGGTTTACTTATTTAAATAACGCAATGAAATATTTTCTATTTTTCATGAATTTTATGCTTATGTTAAAACTCAGTTTGATGTTTCCATCAAAACACTTTGATCTGACAGTGCAAAAGAGTATTTCTCTTCTGATTTCAACAATTTTTTGTCTAAACGTGGTATTATACATGAGTCATCATGTACATATACACCTCAACAAAATGGTATTGCTGAACATAAAACCGCCATTTGTTGGATGTTGCTCGCACTATGATGATTCACTATAATGTTCCACAACGATTTTGGGGTGATCCGGTGCTTACATCAAATTGCTTAATTAACTGCATGCGATCTTCTGTCCTTGAAAATAAAATACCATTTTCGATTCTCTTTCCTAATGGTACCTTTTTCCCATTGCCTCCTAAGATCTTTGGGTGTGTATCCTATGTACACGACCATCGTCCAAGACACAATAAACTTGAACCACGGGCTACTAAGTTCATCTTCCTTGGGTACTCACGAGTTCAAAAAGATTACCGGTGTTACAGTCCAACCCTTCGATGATACTTTACTAGCTCTGATGTTACTTTTAATGAGTCGAGTTCTTTCTTTACAAGTCCTTCCGAGTCACTAACTCCTATTCCTAACCCTTCAGAGTCTCAAGATCTTCCCGTTTACAACATACCAGTACAAACAAAAAGGCAGTCGACTCCGACTACACCAACAGATACTCCATACACAAAAGTGTATGTCAGGTAGTGCCATAGACAAACTCAAGCTACATAGACCCAAGAGAACTCACCCGGCTATCATGACTATGGTAACTCTTCTGTTCCACCTTCTACATCTAAACCTGCACCTTACTCTGAACCACAACCTATACCTGCCCATCACCATGAACCACAATCTACACCTGCACCTCACCCTAAACCACAATCTACACATGCACCTCACTCTGAGCCAGTACCTGATACACTACACCATACAGAAACTTATGACCCACCTGGTGCTCCTTATCTAGATATTCCAAATGCCTTTCGAAAAGGCACAAGAACTTCTACCAGATATCCTTTCTAAAATCATCTTGAATACTCTCACCTGTCACATGAGTCCCATGCTTACACAACTGTCATTGATAACCACCATGTTCCCAGAAATATAAGTGAGGCACTTAATCACCCTGGATGGTTTAAAGCAATGCAGGATGTGATGAATGCCCTACAGAGGAATCATACTTGGGAGTTGGTACAACTTCCTCATGGAAAGCGTAAGATTGGTTGTAAATGGGTGTTTACGGTGAAACTCAATCCTGACGGTTCACTGCATCGACTGAAAGCCCGATTGGTTGCAAAGGGCTATTCTCAGGCATATGAGATTGACTATGACGAGACATTCTCCCCGGTCGCTAAAATGCCATATGTTCGGATATGTATAGCTTTAGCTGCCATTAATCATTGGCCACTCCATCAGTTGGATGTCAAGAATGTTTTTCTCAACGGCATTCTTGAGGAGGAGGTATACATGGAGGCACCACCGGGATTTATGATTAAGGAGGAGGTGTCTAAAGTATGTCGCTTGAAACATTCATTATATGGTCTCAAACAGTCACCTAGAGCATGGTTTGGACGACCTTGTGAGGTTCTTCAAAAGTTCAGAATGACTCGTAGCTCTCAGGATTATTATTCTGTGTTCTTTCGACACCACCTAGGTCACCGAATCATTCTTGTAGTCTATGTTGATGATATCATCATCATTGGAGATGATAACAACGGTATTTCAGAATTAAAGCATTATCTACAATCTCAGTTTCAAATTACAGATTTAGTACATCTCCGTTACTTCCTTGGAATAGAAGTGTCCCGATCTCCACAAGGAATTCGTTTATCTCAACGGAAGTATGTCATTGATTTACTTACTGAATGCGGGTTATTAGGGTGCAAACCTGATTTGTGGACATCTGATGTGAAAAATCTAGTTATAAAATAAACTTAAAAATACTATTACACAACTAGTTAAGTATACCCTATCGTGTATAGTATAGCTACAATAAGTCAGGTTCGTTGCACAGGGAATGTGAAATTAAGAGTTTTGAGAAATGTAATTAAACTAAAAAAATAAGTAAATGTGGAGATTTTACAACCGAATTGTTGTTTTGCAAGTAAAATTACTAGAAATGTAAAAAAGTAAATTCTGAAGAATCAGTTTAAAAAAGTTTATCTTATGTTTAAAACGACACTTACTCGGACTAGCTTACTAATGATGTCGGGGAGTTTGTTAAAACCAGTTTACCTACGTTGAATTTGCAAATCTAATTAAGCCAAGATTAACGTCCACTTTTCCTACAACTTAAGTTCACTTTACTAACTTATGATTTAATCCAGTAAATAACTTCTGTCAACTTTACTAATTCTCACGTTCAAGTCTAAATGATTATCCTATTTAATATCTGCGCCCGCAATCAATCAACAATCATTAATTGACAAACAATTGTAATGAATTACTAATATGAAAAGGCTCCAGCTAAATTGATCATACAATAATTCACCAATAGGTTAAATCAGTTGGAATTAAACATAAATACACAAGGGTTTCGATTAAACATAAATTATTCAACAATAAACTCAAAGGATTAACACCCCTAATCACTAGTTTACATCATCCAAGCAAGTGAAAGGGGAATTAGCTCATAATAACACTAGAAAGAACAAAATTCATAATTAAAATCAAAGTAAACATTGTTTTGGATTAAGAATGTTAACCAAATGATTAAACGTGACGTTGATCAAGCTTCGTGACCGATTAGGTAGATGGAATGATCTTCAAGAATGGTAGAAAAGCTCCAAAAAACCCATAAATCCGTCCTTAAAATCGCAGGTACAAAAGATACGAAGTTAAGGTTTAATTTTCATATTTATATCAATTTTCAAAATCTGTATCCGATCCAAGTACCCGGTGGGTAGTGAAGTACCCGACGGGTACTTTCCTCTTGATCACACGTGTTGCTTTAGAGTCAAACGGGTACAAGTTTTCGGGTAAAAACATGTCTACCGGAAGGGTAATAAGGTACCCGACGGGTACTTTCGCTCGCCAAATTCTGTCGCACCCCCAAATTACGATGCAGCGGAAGTCGGGTCGGGGCGCGACTAATCATGGATCATTACACAAAGTTAAGGCAAACGACTCTATATGAGACGTTTTGAAAATAATACAAAGTAATTACATTAGTAATTCAACGGTTTACATTTAAGATCTGAGTTCGCGAATAATTCAAGAGATTCTAATACATGGCCAATGTTACAAAATAGTAATGCAAGAAAATCTCTGATGTTTGTAAGCATGCGACTCGAGCTATCGTATCCTGGGGTAGCCCTACTCCTGTTGTGAACCTGAGAATACATACTAAAACGGTCAACATAATGTTGGTGAGTTCATAGGTTTGAAACAGTTATCAAAAGTTGGTAATAATCACAAGATTTAATCAGTGTTGCACGAATGCAAATAAATGTATACTATTGCCATGAGTCTCACAGTTCGACGCTTAACCTAGTTTTTGCCTCGGGCAGACGTGTAATCCAATACACCTGTAACAGTCAAATATTAATGCGTCCGTGGGTCGGCTAGAGCGACTAGCCCGGACGGGGATGTCAATCCCCGATAGATCTATCCAATAATACTCGCGCTTATATAATTAACGAACTATGATAAAGTGAGGACTTTTAGTGGATTAAAGGTCTCATGCAATCCGTATAAGAGTTGTTTCAGTTACTTGTGATTATAATAAACAGTGTATGTAATCTCACCCCATAGTATAAAACAGTAAAAGTGGGGCTATGAGACTCACCTGAGTCTTGTAAGCGTGCGTTTAAGTTAATAAACGTTTGTCCACAGTGTAACCTTCTGGCGCCCTAAACGCACAAGGTTATGTATGAGTGAATGTCTCAAAAGATCATTCATGCTAGTTGTCCACTCAACTAGTTATGTCCAAGTGTTTGTTCATTGTTTGCGTTTAGAAAATATGTATGACCCGTTGGTGATGTTTTGTAATAATAATTCTCGAAGACATTATTATTATGTTTGTTTCATTTTATACTTAATAGAGTATATGGGTTTCATATACGTAATAAGTTATATGTGAACGTTCGTTATTACGCGTGTACGGTACTTTGTGAAAACATATTTAGGATAAGTCTGTGTTATGCGACACAATGGTTGTGTCGCTATAGGTTGTGGCGACATGAGGGTAGTGTCGCTGATGGTGAAGTTAAGATAATTTTTGCGACATAAGCATTGGTGTCGCAGGTCATGATTTTTCATAAGTATGCGACACAAGTCATTGTGTCGCTAGTTCCAGCGACATCGAAATTAGTTGGCGACACAAGGCATATTGCGACATTAGGTTAGTACTGTTTGAGATTTAGCGACACAAGCGTTAATACTGCCAATTGAATTATTGCGACACTAACTTAGTGTCGCGAGTTAGTACTGCTTTATGATTTAGCGACACAAGCTTTGTGTCGCAGATTAGTACTGCTGTCATTACGATTTAGCGACACAAGCCTTGTGTCGCAATAACTCTGGGCCTTCTGCGACACAGACGGGCTGTGATGTTTTTGATTTTTCGGGAACTTGCTCAAATGTGCTCGGTTTGACCCGAAACTTTTAGAGAAGTCTTAAATATGTTATTAGAGCTTAGAAAAGTCATCGTTACGTTCCGTGGTTGACCCGAAAGTGTCGTTTCATATCTATTGCAAAAACAGTCCATGAGTTTGTTTTCTTAGTTTTTGGGTTGTTTTCGGGGTTCGTTTTGACTAACCAAAGTTTCAAAGTGAGCTCCAAGAAAAATCATAGTTGTCCCTACATATCTTAGCTACTTCCAGTAAAAATTTCATAACTTTTGGTCAAGTATAGCTCACGAATTCGTCCAAGGATTAGGCAAAGGTCCAGCAGGTCGGTTTTTGGACCTTTGCTCAGTGTTTGGTTCATATCTCACGATTTACAAAGCTTCAGAAAAAGTGCGAGTACAATTTTGAAAGGTAACAGAAAAAGAAAACTTTTCCAAGTGGTTTCAGTCGTTTTGGAGTTGTAGATCTCGAGATATGCTTTCCCAAAGTTGGTCAATTTTCCTGTTCAAAATGGCAGTCCAGACACATTTTCTTGTAAAATCGTTTTCGTATATCAAATGACCTCAGAAAATCATCAAACCACTTGGGTTCGAAAGTAGACTTCTTGAAATTGATTTTAGACTCAAGAATCGTTCGATTTGGTTAAGAAATGAGTTAGATATCATGTGTCAAAGTCGGGTTAAGTTTTTGTCCGAAGGTTAATAGCTTTACCCGAAAGTTTTTAGCATTATCTTTTGGTTTTCGGTTTAGATCTTGGACATAATTAGTATAAACGAACTTCTAACATGTTTATTAACATCATCCAAGGAAAATGAGCAAGGTTTGAAGAGATTCTTACAAAGAAAACTTGATTTAAAGTCGAAATGAAGCAAAAAGGGCTGCTGCGGTTCCGCTCCTTGTTCTTCGCTTGACCTTCTTCTTCGTGACGTTGTAGATGATATTGGTGGTGGCTAGAGCTCTTGGAAGGGGCTGGGAATGGTGGGGGTGGTGGTGGTTAGGGCTGGGTTTGAGAGAGGGTGGGGAATTGAGAGAGAAAAGGAGGTTTGATTGTGTGAGAAGTGTGAGAATTTGAGTGAGAATTTGGGGAGTCAAGGAGAGGGGGAAAAGGGCCAAGGGTTTTGGGCCGGTCATGGGAAGGGCTGGGCCGACATTGGGCTTGGCCCAATGTTGGTTCTTGGGCTCGCGTCTTGCTTTTCGATTTCGTGTTACGTTATTCGCTCGGTTAACGTTAAATCGCGCGTGTTAGATATTAATTGTTAATATTTTGTTTTTGACATAAGATTGAGATTTTTAAATGGACCAAATATTTATCAATACATTATTTAACCTCTTCAAAGTGTTTGTCGGGTTTCGTTCGGTGTCGAGTTCGATTCGCGCGTTTTCGTCGCGTATGGTACGTTTTGTACGAAACGTAGAACGTTTTAGATATTATCGTAATAATATAAGTCAAATAACAATTATTTGTCATAAGTATGTCATTTAATAAAATATTTTTCACCAACGTCCATATTTATTGTGTCGGATTCCATCCGCTCGAATTTGCGTAATTTACAGTTAATTACGTACGTGCGTATAATACAATATACAAGGTGCTATCGTAATTAGTCCTATTTCACACTAATTACATGCAATAATGATCTATGATTAATCACTAATGACGACCTAATTTGTCGGGTGTCACAAATTCCCTGGCCACTTTCCTTTGCAATCTACCCGTTTGGACTCCATACCCGTTCGGCCAAGCATACTTACCCGGCGGGTTACCTTCTTCTTCACAATTTCTGAGCTACTTTCTTCACAAAGTACGCGAATGGCCTTCTACTACCAGGTTGGTAATTACAATACTACCCGGTGGGTAGTTAGTACCCGACGGGTACTTTTGCAATTTTCTCAACTTTTAAACGCTTACCGAAATCACTCCAAATCTTCATCGGTTGAACTCTTTTCATCGTTTCTGCAACAATTGTATCTATATTACATTCCAATTAAATAAGTACCGAAAGTTCTCGGAATTAACTATAAAATAAGTACAAAATTAACGATATCGCGTGAGATAAACGTGTATAAAATGAGCAATATCAACAGCCCAATGCTCGCTTCGGGAAAACTTCTTCCTAAGGATGGAAGTCCTATGAAAGATTCGGAACGATACAGAAGATTAGTTGGGAAGTTGAATTATTTAACAGTCACTCGACCAGATATTTCTTTTTCGTTAAGTATTTTAAATCAGTTCATGTTTGATCCATACACATGCCACTGGAATGCAGCTCTTCGTGTTTTAAGGTATCTAAAAGCTACACCGGGCTTGGGAATACTTTATTCGGATCAGGGACATTGTCGCGTAGGTGCATTCACTGAAGAAGGAGACGGAAAAATATCTAGTTTCTCAGATGTAGATTGGGCTGGTTGCCCCATTTCTAGGAGATCAACCACCGGGTATTGTGTGTTTGTCGGTGGTAATCTGGTTTCATGGAAAAGCAAGAAACAACACACTGTCTCACGATCTAGACCAAAACTAGAGTATAGAACTATGACAGATGTATCATGTGAGATGACATGGGTTAAAAGACTTCTAAGGGAGCTAGGAGTGGCTATTGACGACTTAATGAGACTTTATTGTGATAGCCGGTCAGCCATCCATATAGCTAAAAATCAAGTCTTCCATGAAAGAACCAAAAACATTGAAGTTGATTGTCACCTGATTAGGGACCACATCGTGGGAACTAAATCGAACCCTCCATCTATTCAGCCCGTGCATATCAGGACTCAACATCAACTTGCAGACATTCTTACGAAGCCACTACGCAAACCACAAATAGATTTTATCTGTAGCAAGTTGGGCATGATGAATATCTATGCTTCAACTTGAGGAGGAGTGTTAAAGATACTTGTTGTATAACAATTAGCTTAATAATGGGCATAATCACAGTTGTATTATTATTGTACTTTAATTACCTTCCTAGAATAGGATTTTGTACTATGTATAAATCAACTCTATTTCTCAATGAATAAAAAAAATAAAATATTAATCAGTTATTTTATTTCAGTGTAAAATCTTTTCTATCCTCACTCTAAATGTAGAATGTCACAACATTAAAATAAACACATTTAACAACACAAACACATACACTTATTCACAAAGAATACAAGAACTTGTTAAAGTAATACCTGGTATGTATATAGGTGTACCCCTAGATGATGAGCCAATTTCACTATGTAATCAGAACAATATAACATATGGTAACATGAATGTGATATCTACAATAAACCCCTTTAGCACACTTCTATGGTCATACTCTTCTTTTGGAAAGGTTCCTTGAGATTTCCTCTTCTGACGGGATAAAACCGTGTTTATGTAAGCTACAACTTCTCTGAGTCTTGTTTAAAATCAAAGTCTATTGACTTGAGAAATATTTTTGTATTGATAATCAAAGTCTAAAATATTTTTTTTATTCCACGAAACAATGCTTTGTTTGTAAGTGAAATTGTTGCTTTGTTATGAAAGAACAGCTTCATGGGCATCACTCAATGGTAAGTTCGACATCCAACAAATGAGACAGATATATATACTATTTCTCCTGTGCAAAATGCCAATTTCTTTGTTAGTCAGTGGAATCAGAAGTCGAACACTCAAGACCCAAAATGCACCTTGAAATAACATATTTGGTGCTTATGTTTAAGAAATAAAGATTTCTTTTTATTTCTACTTCTCAAACCATTACATGATCCATTTTATAACCTTTTCTCAAGTATAACCCTAAACACTCTTGGCCTTTCTCAGTCATTGATAAGAGAACTTGATCCCACAAACTCTTGATTAATTGTCATATACCACATTGATACCACTATGCTAAACGCCTAATTATCTCAAAAGTAAAATAAATTGTCAAGACTTTTCATTACAAGACTTTAACAACTCCTGGATCACCAAAGCTCTAGCCTTATTGATGGTCAAAAGGCATAGATACACATGCTCCTCAAGATCCTCTACTTGTTTCCTAAACTTAACATTGCTTTTCTCGAGTTCCCTCAAAACTTGAAAGCAAATCCTATCTTCCCCACAACCCATTTCCAAACACAACTCTACCATCCTTTGGTTTCTCTCAATATCATCATGAAGGCGATTCACAAGCCGACTTATCGTATCAAAGTCCCTATTCAAAATATAAGTACCCTTCATAGCTACATCAAGCTGATCTCCAACTCTCCTCAGAAACCGACTTTTCAGAAACTGGAAGTTTCCAAGTTTCCTTTTTAATGTCTTCAAGGGTAGACTAAAGATTATTGGTCCCACGACAAGTGCAGTTAGGGTATGGGCCGCTAAAGCTATTGCGGCAACTGCAACCACACTACATGCAGTAGTAACACAAATATCTGAAGCTTTGTTAAAAAAATTGATCAGCTTTATCTTCCTAGCCACCTTTGTCCTCATTACTTTCATCTTCTGTAACGCTGACGAGTTCTTACTACAAATCACCTCAAAATCTTGTTTGCGAATGTTAAAAAACGGATTGTTATGAGTAATGCGATTACATAGCATTGAATCACTGATACCCTTAGATTGAGAAGGATAATCTTCAAAAACTGCATCCAGAATTTGTTGAATTGAGGTATGACTAAACTGAATTTGGATGATTGACTTTATGAGATTGGCGCACATGTTTGATGCTTCAGAACTAATATCAAAGTACTCGAGTATTAGGTCTTTTATTTCAGATGTTTTTGAGATGGTTTTAGATTCGAGAACTTTAGCTAAGGTTTCTTGATTAGGTTCTAGGAGAACTTTGTGATGACAATAAGATTGTATCATAGACAGCGATGAATCATGCACAAGTGATTGAGCTTTCGAGAAGAAATCAGCAAAAGATTTGCTTCTTAATGCCCCTTGATACTCTTCATTCACATTAATGCTTTTCTTTCGATCTTTGAGTTGCTTATCTAAAATGAAAACAATTGAAAAGAAACTGTTTATTCATCACAACGAAAATGAAATGATATCTACAAAAGAGTAAAGACATGTACATATGTATATGTATATGCATATGCATCCAAAGATAGCCATACCTTTGTTTTTCTTGATGGTTGTGAATCTTGTACACAACTTGAATTTCGATACCAGAAGCCGTTCCATATATTTGATTTTTTTTTATTATCGGCTTCTGTAGTTGGGTATTCGTTATTATTACTACGAAATATGCTTTATACCTTATAAAGGGACCAAACGACATAAATAAATCCAAAGCTAGATTGTTTGTTGGATTATGTTTGTTTGCTTACCGAAGCAAAACCGTTTCAAAGTGAAAAAAGGTGTTTTTAAGGTTGTGTGATACGTAATCTATTTCTATTTTTCATGTCATCTTATCCAGGAAATAAATATTGGAGACAATAGTTGTACATGATGACATGATACATTTTATTCCCAGTGAGTAGATATGATTTGGATGTATGATGTGTGTAAGCTATAACCAACTAAGTATTTTGTCAAATACGAATACTCCAAATAATTAATAGTTTGATTGTTTAAATATCCATATATATTTTAGGTCTATATAAAAAGTAAAAACCTTATGTACGGTATACATTATACAAGTTTAGTACTGTTAAGAATAAATGTAAGATTAAAGTTTTAAATTCATCTTTTAAAATTTAAAATAAACAACATTAGTCCTTGAATTTATTTGTAACAGTACCTAAATTTTGATACCGTGTACAGTACACACAATATTCCCATATAAAAAAACTCTCATATGAACATTATCCTTTATATTCAATTTTTGAAATAATATCATGACAAATTACTCAACATGAAACGTCCGGAATTCACCGAATTTAGTAATTAACGATTTACAATATTATTATATTAATGTAACGGATAAAATATGCATTTAATATACTTTAGGACTTAATTATTATAATCAATTTGTATGAAAAGTGTAAGGAATTCGCTACCTCGAGACCAAATTGTGAAGAAATAGCCGACGTGGGGCTAAGAAACGAAGATTGGAAAGGTTGAGGGCTAAAGCGGCAAAATGGCATACTAGATAAAAGGTTGAGGGCTAAAGCGGCAAAATGGCATACTAGATAAACTTAAATAAAACTATATTAGAAGTCCAAATGCCTTAAAATCTCTGGAAAAGTCATTCATGGAGTGGGAGGAGGGAAGCAAGGAGATTTCAGGGCTTTTTGATTAAGAGGCGTTCGGCTTCCGATTTCAACACGAAAGTTGTAGAGACTCGCAATGTGATTAACGTACTAAAAGAAGAGAATAACAAGATGCTTATAAGATCACTAAATAAAGTTATAAATCTCTGTTAATTCTTTTTTAGGGTTCTTGTTAATTAATTATGAATTAAACGAATTATTAGTAAATTAGACGATTTGGTGATGTTTCAGAACTCAGTTGTATTTAAATAATCATATAAAATCTAATATATGTCCAATTGATATGAAATTTGGTATGTGGGTAGAACTTTATGTTTTCTACAACTTTGAAGTTTTAAGTTTTTTCTTATTCGGACGCTAAATGGGTCAAAATGGTCATTTTATAAATCTGGGCAGATTGATGACAAATCTGTGATATGATTATGTAAATATTCATGTAAAATAGAGTTTAACTCTAAAAGGTCTGACTTTCTGGAACATTAGGTTGATGTGTGGTTGAGTGACCTGTAAGTTATTGTAAATTATGAATGAGTATAAACGGGTCAAATTATTGGGTAGTTGGAGATGTGCAAAACTGAATTACTAATCGATTGTTGTTGGTTTGATTAAAGAATGATTAGATGATCAAAGTATGAAAGAATGAAAATACTAATGTTCATAGCTCTAAATCAGTAGCTAAAACCTATGTGATCATTGGATAATATAAGTTTAGGTGTTGGGCTTAAATGAGGTCGAATTTGAATGAAAATTGGTCAAAATCGTGTAAGTAAATTGTCCGGTTGTCTCTTGTATTGCACTCTAAGTTTGTGTTTTTCTAATAAAGGTTGAGAAGGTTTGTTTGATGTGGTTAGCTGCGTTGGGGTACTTTCTTAATAAGGTAAGATAATGTTTGCGAAAATCGAGGGTACAATCAAACCTTAAACACGTTTGATTAATACTCAAGTGTTTCAAAAGTGAATGATTAAATAACAAATTCAACCAATTCATGCACTCGTGTTACTTGGGATTTGTTTAGTATAACATGCGGGTCGGGTTGATTATGGGTAGTTACTTAATTCCCTATTATTGTTCGTATTTACATGCTTATGACGAGTTCGATTATGTCAGCTTATGTTTGATGTTGTCGTTTATTAATCGTGTTATTGTACTGACGTATTGATTTAAGTTGCTATGACGATGTTGCTATTGTTTTTATTATTGTTGTTATGCATAATTGTACGCATGCTATTATAGTTAGTATAATCAAATTTGCATGCCCAACGACGAGTTCGATTATGTCGATCAATTGATATTGATGTTGTTGTTGTTACTTGAAGATTTTGTTGTTATTGCATGCGGATCAGATTAATCATAGGTTCATAATCCATTTCATTGATAATATTTGAATGTCAAATCTTGGGTTGGAATATGCTGATATTTTGATGTCGTTGTTGTTTGTTGAGAAGTTAAGTATGTGATGCAATAGAGTTAGTACACCAGAACCTTTGCATGATGCTTAGGACACGCGCACGACGTAGGGGCTCTAAATGTGACGATAATGACTAGTGAAAGACGAATTAAGTTAATAACTTAAACATAATTGAGTTCGTAGAGATATCTCGAATGATGGCCCGAAAGGGTCTCATAGTGGCTTACCGTGAGGGAGTCACGCAATAGACGACAACGAGCAAATGATAAATTCTAGACACATTCATTTGCCAATGACGATAAGGGTGACCGTAGGGTGACTTAGTTCTCCTACTCACCTGAGCGATACGTGGAGGTTCGCCAGACATGCATAGTATCGACTCGCGTTATGTGTGTATCATTGCGCTATCTCATTCCCTAACGACGCTTGTGGATTGTATTTCCCGTACTTTCCACTATGTCGGGACTAGTAGGTTTTCCCCACTTAATCCTCTGAGACTCCAGGACTACTCCTTTTGGTCGATTGTGGACTAATTCTACCCGAATTGACAGAAATGACGATAAGACGATGAGGCGATAATATGAAAAGATGATAAGACGAGTGTTGAATGACGAGTTCGTAGGCACGACTTTAGGACTTTTACTTGAGTTCTTGTCATGCTATTTGTTTGTATTGTTGATTATTTAGCTACTAATGACGTAATGTTGTCATTTGTGTGTACATATGATTTGTCTTGAATTGTTGATTATTGCTAACATGTGATGATAGTATTATAGTAATACTTTAGCTAATGATGCTTTCTATGTCTTATATTGTTATTAATGTACGACTAGTGTTGAATAATAGAGATAAAGAAGTTTTGATGATTAAGGGTTTTAATTGGTATTTTATATACTAACTCATTATGCCTACCCATCTTTTAAAGATGACACTTGTTTTATACTTGTGGATTGTGCATTCGCAGGTTAGGAAAGTAGGAGTTGAATGATGAGCGAGGCGGATAGTTGGACCGATTCTGTTATAAGCCTTAGTTCGTTAATGAGGTGTTTAATAGGTTAATCTGATTACACATTAATTACGGGTTTAATTTATTATTGTATTTTGATGTGACGAAGTAACACCGTAGACGTTGTAACTAATTGTTTGGTTTAGTTTAATATTTTGAGACTATTTTCGCATTACTATGTTAATTAAAGAAAAGTTTTTGAAACATGTATTTTTAAAATTTAAGGTGTTACACAATATCTCATGAGTTTTTGTCAAAATATCTCATATCTCGATTCAATCAAGTTTTCATGATAACTTGAGATATTTTATCATTTGATATTCACTATGCATCCTAAATCATTCAAACTCTTGCATAGTAGAACCTTTATATTCTAAAATCTATTCAATCACCTCCTTTGAGTTTAGAGTTATTACATATATTCTCATTAAACTTTTGTATTTGAAATTCTTAACTGGTACTATTATCTTCTCAATCTATAATTATATTATTATTTGTTTTATAAATGTTTAATCTCCAACAAGGTTTATTTAAATCCACCTTATTATGTGTTTTTTTAATCTACAATACTATACTAATCACTAAAGTAAAATGTAACGAATTTTAAATAATCACCATCTTCTATTTATTTTATTTATATATTGAAAGAAAAACTATGAAAGAGTTAGAGCCATTAGATGGATGATCAACTTTAATGATTCAACCCTTAATCTACTTAATGACATATTTAATCCTATTTTTATGTGGCTAAATGACTATTCTATCCTCAAACATTTACATTATTTGTCCTTGATGTTTCATCCCTAATTCTAAATGACCCTTCCATTATTTATGGAAAATGTCGACTTTCGAAAATCCTGGTAGAAATCGATATTGCATTAAATAATTAGTCATAAACAAAATCCTATAATTATGGGACAACAAATTAAGGGCTCACCAATAGGTGAGGTAAATTGGCCATTCAACTAATGATTTCCTCATCTTTCATATATTGGTATTCAAATTCAAATCACCTAGATATTGCCCTCAACTAACATATCCGTTTCAATGATAAATGATAGAGAGTAATGCTAAATATGGTTAATTACATAGACCTAAAATTAGATCTAATTTTTTGATTGTTTGAATTTTTTCTCTCTTTAATTTTTTGATTAGTTGAATTTTTTTTCTTTTTTAATTTTATTCAATTAATTTCTCAAATCTACCAACTACGCCGTTAGGTCTATATTTAATACTACAAATTTAAGTCTACCAATCGTTTCCTTTGTATTATTTTGTACATTGTTGTAATGATTCTGACTATACGATGGATTTTTCAGGGGTTAATTAAGACTAGAGCTCCATGCAGGTCTGAGCAGTACAACCAGGTTGATTTTCTTCCCTTCTTCTCTAACAAGTTCTATTTGTTATTCACTTATTCTGCTTCAATTTGTTTAAAAAGAGGGTTATTAGGTAATGATTCAAATTATTGTACTGTTTCATAATTGACTAGCTTGATCATTTAATTTTATTAAGTGCAGATCAAGAAGTCTGAGATCCTAGAGGGGGGTGTTTTGCGTCTTGAAAGTATTAAATTTTAGCATAAAATAAGAAACAACCCCAAATTTACAAACAAGCTTGCATTACTAATACAAGACTTGTATGCTAATTATGTGTTTTACACTGAGCATGTGGTACATGCATCTTCTGAGAGTGTTGCATACTACCTTGTGCATAAATGGATTCTCTTTTTACAACATCATAGTGAATTCATATTTTTGCCTATTTATATTTGCTTTTTCCAGGAGCTTACCTACCAGGCTGGAAGTGTGCAAATACCAAACATCCATACGAAGAAGTGATTGGCGGGTCGAAGGTTAGCAAAACATAAAATATTGGTGTCATCTATTAATTATTAGAGATGGTTCGCATGTAGTTAAATATTAGTCACATCTTAACATATGGTTGACCGGTTGTTGTACATTGGATTATATGCAATTATGGATTCTTGGTTACCACTGATTGGATGAGTTTGCTAATTTCTTAGAGGTGGGGAGGAAAGGACCAGTGACATTATTGATAAGATTTGCTAGAGATTCAGCAAGTCTGTTGGAGAGGAAAATATCTACGAGTATGAAGAGAACCAGCTTGCGGCTGCCCATAAATTGGCTCAGAAAAGAATTTGATATATGCATTAATACGCAAAGAATTAATAAGAGTTGATAAAATATTTTGGACCCATAGTATATGCAATCATTTATGTCACGTTTAAAGTTGAATAAAAAGATTGACTTTTGAGTCATAAAGTTAAAGAGTAATTCAGTCATTAAACTGTTTGTTTAAATTTTGTGAACTGGTGAAAAGGTATCAAGTGAACTAAAGAGAGCTACCATGCGGGGCCCAATTGGCTCAAATGTGTGTTTTCACTCTTTTTTGTAACCCTTGATAGTTTTAAGGTTTATGATTATTGATTTTATATTTTGATGTTTTACTTTTCTTTTTCTGATTTTGCAGCTGATCAATGACAAGCATGAAACTGCAAAACCGGACATGTTTGTGGAAGTGTCAACGTGTGTAGTGGCCTAGTGGACATCTCTAATTATCGATTTGTTTTATACCAAGATTTTAATTTAATAACCCTCGCAAACGCGACGGGTATGTCAAAACAATAAAAAATTATTATAAAGCATGTATAATAATTACTAAAATAATACAATCCTATTCATTGTTAAAAAAGTTAATAATATTTGCTTCATTATCGTTAAAATCATCAACATTTTAACG
Source organism: Gnaphalium uliginosum (assembly GCA_963930675.1). Taxonomy (NCBI): domain Eukaryota; kingdom Viridiplantae; phylum Streptophyta; class Magnoliopsida; order Asterales; family Asteraceae; genus Gnaphalium; species Gnaphalium uliginosum. Next base: position 28,957,870 of record OZ005681.1, on the reverse strand, counting down.
ATAATGAAGCAAATATTATTAACTTTTTTAACAATGCATAGGATTGTATTATTTTAGTAATTATTATAACTGTAACATGTGAATTTACAAATTGGATGCAAATTGATTTCCAATACGGCGCAATGTGCGGATTCATCAACATTTTGATAATTGATTTCCAATTTGTAAATTCAAAGGTTACGGTTATAAGTATATATTTACTTCTAAGCCGCGTGTACAGTTTGTGCAAAGTGACTACCTTGTAATAAATATATATGAATATATGAATCCTATGCTCATCCCATCCCAATAGTTATATATCAAAACTTGCAAATCAATATCATCTTCAATTGTGTAAATTATGTCCGCCTCTCCCTCGGTACCTTTTAAGATTGCTGCAAACACGTGTTCACGCCCGCATGTACAACACAACTAATCGTTAAGAAATCATTGACAATTTGGTGAAAGGTACAAAAGGACTCATTTTCTAATGCAACTGGACCAAAACAACACAACAAATGACTTTGCATGATGCAAAGGTTTTTCAAACATGGTCTTTGAACATCAGAATTTTTACTTGATTCTAAAATAGGATGACGAACTAACGGTTGTAATGATGATATATGGAACTGCAAAACCAAGCATCTATGTGCTGAACTATAACAATAATGCATTAAGTTATATCAATCTATAGGAAATTATTAACAACTTGCAAACAAATAATTAATAGATATACTGATGTTTCAACTTTAACTGCTGATTACGTAAGTCAAGTATAGACATTTAAAGCAGTAATAGGAGGATTAAAAGGGATAGAAAGAGTATTAAGATGTGAGAGTATTAAGATGACTAACAGGTGAGATTTCAGTCTCTTCAACAACCTTTCTAGTGTTCAAAGGGGAACTAATTGAGGCAGCCTTGATTGAACTCGTAGTAGCTGCAAAAGAGAAGAAAATTCATATCACAATCTTTCCATCTAATAAAACAAAGAAACATGTCAGAAAAGATATTCATATTCATATCCATATTCTTATAGACATTTATCAGATACATAATATGATGAATACTTGACTTGAGTTAATGTAGAGGTGGTAAAATGGGCGGATTGGGTAAAATATCAAAGTGGGTAATTTTTAGTTCAACTAAAACCAAGTCAGTCCGGATAATATAAATGTTGTCATCTTTTTTTTCATAAAGTTTGACTATATTAAGTAATCAACTGCACATGATAAGAAAACGATATTATGAAAAAATAATCTATATTTTATAAGGATATTTAAGAGATTCTAGGAAATTACATCCCCTTTGAGTCAGTTTCGACCCATTGAAGGCATGTAACCTGTTCTATATTAATATGTATTGAAATTAACCCATTTGACCTATTCCATTTCTAGGTGTAATTGACATCTGCCCATTTGACCTGTTAGATGTACACTATAAATCATTTCATTTCTTGGTAAGTGGCTGATATTGCCGACTTGATGCAACGGTTCAAGCACTACGGATCTAAGAAATTAGAAATGCACAAAGAAGAGGTCTGTAGGTAACTGCTAACGATTTAAAAAATGCGAGTCTCTAGACTTCTAACTCATAGTGCACAAATAATTACCTAAATTAACAACGGCAGACGAAAAAAAGAAAGCAAGTGCACTAAGTTTTTATAAGAATATATATACAATGATCTTACATGTTCTATCATCTTGTGGGGAGTAATAGCCCTTGTAGGTTCCCACGGGAAGATCTAAACTGTTGCATGGAGTCTCAACGCCTGCATGCAAATGATTAAAATCATCTTAATCCCTTCTTAGATGATACTATTCTTACCATTTGACTAATATTTTTAACTGTTTGTGGTTCCGTCACCCTGTGAATTGGTCAGCATCACGTTTCCCTTCATGCACCTCCGCCTCTTTCTGAAGTAACAATAACAAATAGTTATGAGGTGAATATGTATAAGATCGCAAAGTCCGTTCATGGAATTAGTTGTGCTTTTCATAAACTATGAGTGCAACTTTCAAACACCAAGCTTTTTGATTTCTTCCATATCCTAATGATGAAAGAAAAATCACACAATGAAAAAAAATAAACTGGAACATCTGGGCACATAGTGATCACCTGGAAAATTAGAAAACATAAAAAACAAAAGGATTAGGAAATGACATTTCATCGAACAGTTTATGAGCATGAGAAATTAATTATGCTTACAACAAGCCTAACAATTAGATATACCTCAATGTAAGCATCATTGCAGCACCTAACATGTTCTTTCAGTGATACGCATTTACGTCTTGATGGCAATTTCCATCCACATTTTAAATCAAATGCATCCACAAATAAATGATTGGTAAAAAAAATCTGCACATTTCTATAATTTATCACTGAATGTAAGTTGCAGGAACAGTGAAATCAACAAATACAAATGATGCTGCAACTTTAGAGAGAAAAGAATAATCGACTTGACCTAAGTTTTCTTGGTGTAACTTGTATTACTATTATATGGAATAATATGGATATGCACATATAAAAATGGTAGTTGGCTTGTTTTAACCTATGATTATGAAGTTTGTTGTATAGTTGCCGTAATCAGTCATCAATAATCATTTTATTAAAATTCTTACTTCTTTCTTTTACAATAATAAACAGATTATGGCCCATCACTACTTACATCAAATTTATTAAGCTTAACATAAAGAAATGCTATAAAGATAACTAAATCCAACCATAAACTTACAAATCGTCCCAAAAATCCTGCAAATCCAGATTTTAATAGTGATAAAGAGGATAGCATATAAACAAAAATTTAAATCAACATTAAATATAACATAAAGAAAACAAAGCCAATTGTCTACAACAAAAATAATCCAAATCCAAAAACAATAATAAAACGATCAAAAGTGTTGTTCATTTTTATATCATGCAAGATTAGCTTCATTCTTTGATCTTTTCCTTGTAACATGAGGTTATAACTTATAGTGATCTGGAGCCATTCATGGGCGGAGTTAGAAATTTTATAGGGTGACAAATTTTTTATTTTTTGTTTTTTTTATCATAAAAGTTTCTAAACTTTCACTAATTATCATAAAAAAATTATTTTTTTCAGTAATTTTAGATATCTTATGGGGCGACTAACCCCATGCCCTCCTATAGCTCCGCCCCGGGAGCCATTCTTGCTCAACTACTAGAACCTTTAAGAGCTATCTATTTAAAATAATTTAACCAATAACGATGAACAAAATGATCCCAGGGGTATCTCAACATTTAAAATAATTGTATTGTTACAGCGTTAGGGGAAGATTTTTTTTATTTTTTTTTTCTTATTTTGGGTGACAATCTGTCACCTGTTTAAAAAGGAGCCATTATATCTTTCATGATCTAGAGCAGATGTGGAAAATTTGATACTCATAAACAGGTTGATTTGGGTTGTGTTTTATCACTTATGGGTCAAACATGTTAAATAAAAATATAATAGATATCTGAAAATGAAGCCTGTCGAAAGTTGGCCTAACTTCATTTGGAAATTGGAATGTATAAGCTTTCTGAACCATTTCATTAAAAAAATTGATTAGCACAATTAATCTTTATATTGTTATAATTTTATTTATGATGTATCTCATCTTTCATATGTACTATGATGTTTACCTTTGAGCATGCTCCTATTATTCAAGATTGAACCTTAACTCGATGAAAGTAATAATCAAGAACTTAAAGCCGTAACTATCCCAATGAAAAAACAAGATTAGCTTAATTTCTCAAATAAACAAGATGAGCTAGATTCCTTGTTGGAAAAACAATTTCATTTACGCGTACATAGGATGTAATATTGATTTTTTCATGGATGATACCGCGAATTTCACAAGTCCTAAACTAGTAGGCTATCTATTACAAAAGACATTGATAATAGTAAACCCTTTAAATTACATAACCTAACATTATGTACTTATTCTTTGTACTAGAACATCAATACGACGGTATACATGTTATTCTACCATTAAATAGGAGTGGAGTTAGAAAATTCAAATGGAGACCTGGGTTAAAAATATTTGTTTATTGATTTAAAATAGTTTTAAGGGAACAAAAATTATACAATGTAATTAATTCCCTTAAAAGAAAAAGTTATTTTTACATAATATGAAATATCTTTAAACAGTTATCCCATTTTAAATCCCTCTATCAACTTATTATATTGGTCCATAATATGATGTGATAGGAATATAGGAATGACTCTTAATTTAGGATATACATAAAAGTAATGAGCATGTAAATATGGTTATATATGTTTGCAAGTTCTAAGGGTATATTGTCGATCCATAAATCCAAAATGCCGAAGAAGAAAATAGCTAGGTCACTTTGTATTATATATGGGTTTAGGGGTGGATTAGAATAAAATCATTGAGGTGAATATTAATACTTTTAAAATATGATTTTTTTTTTTTTAAATATAGTGGCTATCATTAATATAAGAAAGTGTTTTACAATAAAAATATAAATTTTGTTTCACTAAAATTTAAATTTTTTTTACCTGTTAACCTTATGTATTCTTTTTTACTTCACAGATTTTTACAAAGGAATTAACCTTTTGTTTCTTGCTTCACAAAAAAAGTTTTTTTGAACCCAGAAAATATTTTTTGTGAAACCTTTATATTTTTTTTATTCACATAAGTTTTTAAATGTGAATCTTTACTTTTGTTATTTTCACCGTTTTCTCATCTCCATCACTATATATATATATATATATATATATATATATATATATATATATATATATATATATATATATATATATATGGTCCGAATCCAGAGAGAATCACTATTTTCTGGAGAAGCAGGGAAGCTTCACATTCATCAACGATAATGTTAACAAATTCCCTTAATATTCATCATATGATATTATAGGTTATAAAAAATAGTTTATTTATGAATATTAGTAGTTATAACAGCGGTTTTGATTAATATTTATTGGTAAAAATATGATTTTATATGTTTTGATTATCATTCATCATGGACGAATGTTAATGAATAATTTTTCAAAAAAACTGATAATATTCACTTTGGTTAACATTCATTAATGATGAATGTTCGAAAATTCTCTTAATATTCATCATATAATAATATAAGTTATAAAAAGTAGTTTATCTATTAATATTAGTAGGTATAACATCAATTTTGGTTAATATTTCTTGGTAAAAATATGTTTTTTTACGTTTGATTATCACCTATCACGAATGAATGGTTACAACAAAAAAAACGTACATGAAGCGAAAAAAATAAGCGTTCACAACTAAAAATAATTGTGAAAACAAATTTAGATCGTTTTTACCGTTTTTATTTTAACTCTTTGTTTTCACCAGAACTCAACTCTCTCTATCTCTATCTATCTATCTATCTCTCTCTCTCTCTCTCTCTCTATATATATATATATATATATATACATATATATATATATAAGGATCAAGAGGGAAACAATTTTTTAAGGAAAGTAGGAAAGCTAACCATTAAGTACGTAGTCAATTTCGATTGACACGCTACATTATAATATAACTAGCGCACAATGCGGGGGGGTCAACTGCCGACAATCATCAGTTGGTAAAGCTTTGTCGTCATTACTATTGAATACTATCTAAAATTAGTATTAGAGAATATATATTTGTTAAGTCACTTAATTAAGTACTAACTATTAATAGTGTACGTATGACTGTATGAGAGAATCCCCACTCGTGTTTAAATATGTTAGATGGAAATATTCATCCATTTTACGGTGTACGATATGAATTTACTATTTATATGGATGGGTACAAGCAATATAATGTTGCAACTTGAATTGTAAACTCACACATAAAACATTTAACGCAAACACCTAATAAAAATATTAAATGCAATTTTGTGAAACGGGTCATCTACGACTGTGGGGTCATGTAGAAAGAAAACCAATCGGGCCACTATGACCGGCAACAAGTTACAATAGTTAAAGGGTTAATTGAACCAAGATGCTCTAGTCCACGTTCTGATATCCTTTTTTTCTCTCGGGTTAAAATCTCACTATCAACATATTTAGAATGATCAGAAAAAGGGTCAGAAACGGTTACAAGATAACCTGATTAGGTCGCGTATATCGGAGTAAAAATATTTGCCCTACTCGAATAACCTGAACATGGCAAATCTCATTTTTTAACTAAAGGGTTAATTGCTTTGAAATGTAACTAATTATGTTTAATCTTATATATTATGTGTAATTACTATTAATTGATATTTTTGTGACACTCGAATCGCAGTTTCTTTATTACCGTTTAATGTAATATGGCTAGCGCGTTACTTATATAAATCACCACGTGAGATCCATACAAGATTTACGTTAAAATATTACATTCAAATAACAATGATTAAAAGTTGGATACATATTAAAAATGTTAATTTTGTTACTTTTTATTAGCCCTCAAACCCGTGTATATACACGGTTCGTCACATATGTATTTGATTTTTATAATATTATGCATATAATGTATATGATAAAATTATATCGTTTTATATGAATCAGAAAAGATATACAATTAAGTCACATATAGAATTATTTTAGGTATAAATTATGGACAAATCATTTGTGATGTCAACACAAAACATTTATGATGTTGACTAATAGGAAATAAAGAACATATTTACACTTAATATACATAATTAGTCCTAAATTAATACTAACAGCACATTCGAATTCGTTTAATTTGCTGCACGAAATATTTTCCTATATGTTATATCGCTAATTATTTTAGAGGAATTGATTAGTTGACAACAAAAAAAATTAAGGGAAGAACAATGTAGTAGTAATTAGATTTTGTAAATGGTAAGTATTCTAATTATAACTAATTAATTAGATGTTGTAAATGGTAAGTATTCTAATTATAACTAATTAATTAGGAGACACTAGTCTTTTGTAACCTAGCGACACTTAGTAGTTTCGCTAGTAGCGACACTTAGTAGTGTCGCTAGTACTATTTATTTATACAGCTAATCTCTTTGAAATAGTTAGCGGTTTTTAGCACTTTTAAATTGTAAACTGAGATTGAGTTGTGGTGATTGATTATGTAATTCGTGATTGAGCTTGAACGTTAATACGAAAACATATATTTACTCAGTTTTGCAATTTCGATTACTTCGCGTATATATTACTTAATCAGATTCCGCACGATTAGTAATTGATTCAAATCGAGAGCGTAGTTGGACCCACAAAGTGGTATCAGAGCTTTCTATACACAGTTTAGGGGTAATTAGAATCGGTTTACGTGATTGTGATCGAGTTTTAGATTGGTTTGTGTTTTTGGTTGAAACTGCTGTGAATCTGTGATTGAGAAAGAATTGAGACATGAATTGGATAGAATTAGTGATTTGCCAACTACTCGGATTACTTAGTTAAAAAAATCAATCATAATTTGGAGTAAATTTGGAATTTTTCTGACTTTTTGATCAGGCGACACTACAGTTCATCAGGCGACAATTTAGGCGACATTCAATTCGGTTAAATTCTGTTACTGTACCAGGCGACATTTCTAGCGACTCTTCTTTTCAACCGAATCTTCTCTTCAAGCGAATTTTCTCGCGACATTATTCAATGTCGCTTAATACTGAAAGCAACTTTTCTCTTCTAGCGACATTAGTCAGTGTCGCTTAGTACTTTGTTCAGGCGACACTTGTATTTTATACTTTGAATTTTTTTCTAAAAATGGCATTTTCGAACATGAATGCGATGCTTAAGTTTGACAACGAGATCGGTACTTCGAATAAACCTCCTACGTTCCTATGCAATAATGATTATGCTAGTTGGAAAACTAGGTTTGAATCTTTCATTGCGTTTAATGACCCTGACTTGTGGATTCCCATTACTGAGCGATTTGTGCAACCTAGACAAGAGGGGACTTTCCGAGATGTAGATGCGTTTAAGACAATGAAACAAATGTCTGCCGAGGAACGCAAGTATTTTGATAAGGAAAAGAAAGTGTATGCAGCGATTACCATGTGCTTACCATAGGACGTGCTTTCGTGTTTCAAATGTCAAGAGACCTCTTATGATTTATGATTTATGGGAAGCTATTGCTAAGAGATTCGGGGGAAATGATCAGTTAAAGAAAAGCATAATGGACTTATTGAAGAAACAATTCGATTTGTTTGACCATATGAAGAACGAATCTTTCGATGATTTTATTTTCAGATTTTCTCAGCTGATTTGCGAATTAAAGGAGCTTGGAGTGGAGTATGACAACATTGAGGTCAATGAGAAGTTACTGGATTATTTACCATCAAATTGGGAGATTAGAGTGATGCTTATGAAAGAAAATGAAGAAATGTCTACTTGGTCACTTGAGGATATTATTGGAAAATTACAAGCGTATGACATGGAATGAAAAGAAAGGCAACCGGGAAGTTTCAAGTCCCAGATCCCTGTTTGTACAGTGATACTTCAAATAAAGAAACAACTGCCGGGATTGCTTTCTTTTCTGGGCAAGATTCATCGAATGATTTTAACCAGAACGTATCATTGTCTCGGAATTCATGTGCTACTTGCACAAGTTGTTATGGTTCTTCAAAGTCTTCGAGTTCAAATCAGTCAATTCAATTACTGCCATCAAAGTTAACTGAAGATAATGTTGCTCACTTGGATGAAGTCGTGTATACCCAGAATCAAGCATTTATGGCTAATATCTCTGAGGTTGATTCTAATTTTGATTATGATTCTTTTGCCCTTAACTGTTCAAACTGTGTTGAGTTAATTGAGAAACTGATTAACTCAACAGATATTAGGACCATAATCTCAACTTGTTGTCGGATATCGACAAACTCAAGCAGACAACAAAGTCTTGAAAGATAATGAAAAACTTTTTCAAGATAAACTTGAAACTTCACATGTTGAGATGCATGATTTGAAAGTAAAAATTTTAAATCAACAAGGTGCTATTGACAATTACATAACTGAAATCGATTTGCAACGAAAAGAATACGCTGAAGCTCAAAGTGAAATCTTAAATTACAAATGAAAGTTTTCAAATCATTCTACTTCCTCAATGATTTTGAACCAAATTATCCATTCTCAGAAAATGAATACAAAGTCAAAAACAGGTATTGGTTACACTTCTTTACCTCCTCCTTCGAATTACACACCAATGCCGATTAAGGATGAGATAAAGGATTTTGTTCCTATAACTCCATTAGTTGTAGATCCTGTATCTGTTGTGAAAGATGAGAATGTTGAGACAGTGTGTCAAGTTGAAGATTGTGTTGAGTCAACAACAAAGATTGATAAATTTGTTGTCAAGCCTAAAAATTTCATAATTATCAATGAATATGAAAAGGCTTCAAAACAAGAAAAATTTAAGCTTGATGTAGATAATGAGATTTTGAAAACTGTTTTCCACATGAATGTTCAAAGTGTCAAAAAGGTTTCAATACAAAAACATTCAAGTAATCAAAAGAAAGTTGTGAAAATTTTGAAACGAGAACAACCAGTTGCTCAACCTTCAACTGAAAAAGAGTTAAAGTCAAATGGTCAAACTTCACATACTCTTTCATCAACATGTACACGTTCAATTTGTTCAAATTTGATACCTCTGAAAACTCAATCTCTGCGAGTTTTTGTTGAGCGACGATCTTGTTTTTATTGTGGACATCGGGGCCACATTGTCTGAGATTGTTTGTTTCTTTCCAAACAAAAGTAGAAGAAAAATGATCGAAAAAGGAAATTTCAAAGAAATATTCTTCCTAAACCAGCTTCAAAGCCAAACTCATTTTCTTCAAAGTTTGTTAAGAAAGATGAAAATGTTGTGCACATCAAGAAGAAATTTCCTGACCACAACATCTACAACAAACAATTTATCCAACCAAAATTGGTTTGGAAAGTAAAGTGTTTGACAAAGGAATCTTCAAAGTTTGTTAAGAAAGATGAAAATGTTGTGCACGTCAAGAAGAAATTTTCTGGCCACAACATCTACAACAAACAATCTATCCAACCAAAATTGGTTTGGAAAGTAAAGTGTTTGACAAAGGAATCTCCTATTCCTTGCAATGATTTGTCAACTATTCGAAATAATTTTAGAAAACATTCAAAACTGGTTGACGTAATTATTATAGATGATGCAGGACGACCCAAGGCCGCCAAGGCTTGGGTCTCCCTTTCGAACGAACTTTTATCTGTGTTGTAGCAGTCAAGGAGAACGCTTGAAAACATATGGTATGTAGATAGCTGTTCTTCCAGACACATGACCGACAACTTATCCCTGCCTACGGATGTGAAACCAATCAATGGGGGTTATATTGCATTTTAATCACAGGCAATCTCGTGCAACATTCAAAAACAAAACATATTGAAATTGATATCATTTTATACGGGACTGCTATGAAGCACTTAATTGATTTAATCCAAATCAACACTTCTAAACAAAAACACTGATATTTTTACAAAGGCTTTTCTTAAAAATCGATTTGAGGAATTGTTTTCAGTGATTGGGATGAAAAATCTTGATCATGAATGATAGCGACTTGGCATTTCTTTATTTTTCATGTTTTAAAAATACAAAAATATATTGTTTTGTAAAAATTTGGGAAATGATAGTACATCATTAGAATTTGTATAAAAATAGAGTCATGAGTACTATGTTTGATTTGTCGGTAGGCTCAGCTAACCTCAATAAATCAATTTCTCTACTATCAAAATGATAAAAAAATATGGGTTTAATATTTTAAAATAGTTAACTGATTATTTTGCTAAGGATGTGAATTATATTCTTGACATACATACGCCAGTTTCCATTGATTATAAGATATTGATATTAACAAAAAAAATAAAACAATAAATAAATAAATAAATAAATTACGATGAATAATATCTTAAATATGAGCAGAAAGAGCCAATTAAGGCCATACAGGACTCATCTACTTAAGGAGGCATAGTTATGTAACCAGGGCATGTAAGTCCGTTGTTGCTTGTAAGACCTAAACGGTTACAGACGTACTTGGTTTGGGATGTAAGTCTGTCTTAGCAATCCTTAATCAAGTGTGCTAAATTCCTAAATCAGATTAAAAGATACGTAAATAAACGTACATATTAATAGTATTTTATTTTTTTCTTTTGGTGAAATATATGTTATGAGAAGCACAGTATATAGTTGGAGCATATAAGACCGTTGTGCTTGTAAGTCTTAAACGACTACATACGTATTCACTTGATTCTGTTAATTCTCAGAGTCAGATACAATTCAGTGCTAGTTATTGTGACACCCGAAAAATTAGGCCGTCATTAGTGAATAATCATAGATCATTATTACATGTAATTAGTGTGAAATAGGACTAATTACTATAGCACTTTGGATATTTTATTATACGCACGTACGTAATTAACTGTAAATTACGCAAATTCGATCGGATGGAATCCGACACAATAAATATGGACGTTGGTGAAAAACATTTTTATTAAATAACATAATTAGGACAATTAATTGTTATTTAAATTATATTATTACGATAATATCTAAAACGTTCTACGTTTCGTACAAAACGTACCATACGCGACGAAAACGCGCAAATCGAACTCGACACCGAACGAAACCCGACAAACATTTTGAAGAGGTTAAATAATGTATTGATAAATATTTGGTCCATTTAAAATCTCAATCTTATATCAAAATCAAAATATTAACAATTAATATCTAACACGCGCGATTTAACGTTAACCGAACGAATAACGTAACACGAAATCGAGGAAACGAGTCACGAGCCCGAGGACCAACATTGGGCCAAGCCCGAAGCCGGCCCAGCCCAGCCATGACCGGCCCAAATCCCTTTGGCCCACCTCCTCACTTTAAACACACATACACTCACACTCACACTTTTCACAAATAACCAAACACCCTTCTTTTCTCCTAATCCTCTACTCCCTCAATTTCAGCCCCAAACCCACCACCACCACCATCATCTTCAGCCTCTTCCAAGGCCCCTGGACACCACCACCACCATCTACATCGTTCAAGAAAGGAGAAGAAGCAAGAGAAACAAAAACCGAACAGCAGCAGCCCTTTCTCCTTCATTTCGACTTTAGATCGACTTTTCCTTGTAAGAATCTCTTCAAATCTTGTTCATTTTCCTTGGTTGATGTTAATAAACATGTTAGAAGTTCATTTATGCTAATTATGTCCAAGATCTAAACCGAAAACTAAAAGATAATACTAAAAACTCTCGGGTAAAGCTATTAACCTTCGGACAAAAACTTAACCCGACTTTGACACACGATATCTAACTCATTTCTTAACCAAATCGAACGATTCTTGAGTCTTAAATCAAGTTCAAGAAGTCTACTTTCGAACCCAAGTGGTTTGAAGATTTTCTGAGGTCATTTGATATACGAAAACGATTTTACAAGAAAATGTGTCTGGACTGCCATTTTGAACAGAAAAATCGACCAACTTTGGGAAAGCATATCTCGAGATCTACAACTCCAAAACGACTGAAACCACTTGGAAAAGTTTTCGTTTTCTGTTACCTTTCAAACTTGTACTCGCACTCTTTCTGAAGCTTTGTAAATCGTGAGATATGAACCAAACACTGAGCAAAGGTCCAAAAGTCGACCTGCTGGACCTTTGTCTAATCCTTGGACGATTTCGTGAGCTATACTTGACCAAAAGTTATGAAATTTTTACTGGAAGTAGCTAAGATATGTAGGAACAACTATGATTTTTCTTGGAGCTCACTTTGAAACTTTGGTTAGTCAAAACGAACCCCGAAAACAACCCAAAAACTAAGAAAACAAACTCATGGACTGTTTTTGCAATAGATATGAAACGACACTTTCGGGTCAACCACGGAACGTAACGATGACTTTTCTAAGCTCTAATAACATATTTAAGACTTCCCTAAAAGTTTCGGGTCAAACGGAGCACATTTGAGCAAGTTCCCGAAAAATCAAAAACATCACAGCCCGTTTGTGTCGCAGAAGGCCCAGAGTTATTGCGACACAAGGCTTGTGTCGCTAAATCGTAATGACAGCAGTACTAATCTGCGACACAAAGCTTGTGTCGCTAAATCATAAAGCAGTACTAACTCGCGACACTAAGTTCGTGTCGCAATAGTTCAACTGGCAGTATTAACGCTTGTGTCGCTAAATCTCAAACAGTACTAACCTAATGTCGCAATATGCCTTGTGTCGCCAACTAATTTCGATGTTGCTGGAACTAGCGACACAATGACTTGTGTCGCATACTTATGAAAAATCATGACCTGCGACACTAATGCTTATGTCGCAAAAATTATCTTAAAATTTACAATCAGCGACACTACCCTCATGTCGCAACAACCTATAGCGACACAACCATTGTGTCGCATAACACAGACTTATTCTAAATATGTTTTCACAAAGTACCGTACACGCGTAATAACGAACGTTCACATATAACTTATTACGTATATGAAACCCATATACTCTATTAAGTATAAAAAGAAACAAACATAATAATAAAGTATTCGAGAATTATTATTACAAAACATCACCAACGGGTCATACATATTTTCTAAACGCCAACAATGAACAAACACTTGGACATAACTAGTTGAGTGGACAACTAGCATGAATGATCTTTTGAGACATTCACTCATACATAACCTTGTGCGTTTAGGGCACCAGAAGGTTACACTTTGGACAAACGTTTATTAACTTAAACGCACGCTTACAAGACTCAGGTGAGTCTCCTAGCCCCACTTTTACTGTTTTATACTATGGGGTGAGATTACATACACTGTTTATTATAATCACAAGTAACCGAAACAACTCTTATACGGATTGCATGAGACCTTTAATCCACTAAAAGTCCTCACCTTATCATGGTTCGTTAATTGTATAAGCGCGAGTATTATTGGATAGATCTATCGGGGATTGACATCCCCGTCCGGGCTAGTCGCTCTAGCCGACCCACGGACGCATTAATATTTGACTGTTACAGGTGTATTGGATTACACGTCTGCCCGAGGCAAAAACTAGGTTAAGCGTCGAACTGTGAGACTCATGGCAATAGTATACTTTTATTTTTGCATTCGTGCAACGCTGATGAAATCTTGTGATTATTACCAACTTTTGATAACTGTTTCAAACCTATGAACTCACCAACATTATGTTGACCGTTTTAGTATGTATTCTCAGGTTCACAACAGAAGTAGGGCTACCCCAGGATACGATAGCTCGAGTCGCATGCTTACAAACATCAGAGATTTTCTTGCATTACTATTTTGTAACATTGGCCATGTATTAGAATCTCTTGAACTATTCGCGAACTCAAATCTTAAATGTAAACCGTTGAATTACTAATGTAATTACTTCGTATTATTTTCAAAACGTCTCATATAGAGTCGTTTGCCTTAACTTTGTGTAATGATCCATGATTAGTCGCGCCCCGACCCGACTTCCGCTGCATCGAAATTTGGGGGTGCGACAGATTGGTATCAGAGCCATAGTTATAGCGAACTAGGTTGCATTAGTGGACCTAGACTATAACTTTTAGGTAGTATTCCTCATTAGGCATAACTAGCTCAGGAATTTCATCATTCAATTTTAATTAACATAGCCTGATCAACTATGTACAATTAAAAGGGAGTCGATGCAGGACCTAATCTGGTTATGGTAAATGGGAATACATTAGACGACTTTGATAACATTAGAGGCAGGACAAAAGTATTCCATACTATACTTATTAGAGTATTGTGTGTCATACGTATATATATAGTTCTCACGTACTAAAACTCTGACCACAGAATGGCAGACTTTCCTAATCGCATGACTATCACCGAGGGAGACGAAACTCCAAACTCATCCACCCGTGCTCCTTCAGGGTCCCGTCGCTCACGCACCTGGAGCGATACCAGAGCCAACCAGGCCAGACCTCGGTCGAGAAACGCCGCAGGCATTCGAGTCATAGACCACCGTCAAGCGGGAACACACGAGTGGGACTGGTTGTCAAACGCACTAGAGACCTGGAGACACGAGGAAGGGATCCAGTCAACCGCAGAACCCATGGATATTTCTCCCTACACTCAGGAACCCACCCATCACACTGTTCCAGTGTTAGCTGCGAGACTTCACCGTCACCAGAGGAGGCTCGAGACAATGAGAATGGAGCAAAGAGAATTTCGGGGTGACATGACTCAATCCCTCCAGAACCAGGAGGATATAGCAGAAGTCGTGAACCTCACAAACGACCTAGCAACGGATACGAGGGACGAACTTATGGAGTTGCGGATTAGAATGCAACAATGTGAACAGCGTTCCCAGGAGGCTGAACAGCTCTCGCGAATGCTAGAGCAACGTCTAACGCTAGCTGAGGAGAGTGCGCGACAGGCTGGCAGACTCGCAGAAACGGTCGATCGGATCATCACTCTACTACCACAGGCAGATCGACGTCGGGATTAGTGTAATAATTGTCATGTAACGAACCGGGTAGCTACTTATGTCTCGACCGGACTTAAAATTTTCCGGCCTCTTTTGTAAACTTTAAATTCTGTAAACATTCGAACTTGTATTTTGAATGATATCAAATCTTCCTGCTTAAATCTGTGATTGTCGCTTGTGCTGTTGTATATTACTCCTTCATAAATATACATCTGTGAAAATCATAACCCTCGTATGAACTAACCCACATTTCTTTCAAATCCTTATTTAAGAATCATGCCGCCTAGAAGACAAACTTTCAGCGCTGAAGAACTCGCGCAATTCATCGCTCAAGGAGTGGCCGAAGCATTGGCTGCTCAGGGAGCAAACCAAAATATTGGATCGATACCACATGCCGGCAGTGAAAACACCTCGAATGCTGCCCCAACAACCAAACCTTGTTCCTACAAGAAATTCATGAGCTGCAAACCCTTAAACTTCAAGGGTACCGAAGGAGCCATCGGTCTGTTACGATGGATTGAAAAGATGGAATCCGTATTCCGTATCTGCGACTGCACCGAAGAGTGCAAAGTCAAGTACTCCACCTGCACCTTCTTGGACGGTGCACTTACCTGGTGGAACACCTACATGCAAACTGTGGGGATCGACACCGCCTATCAACTCCCCTGGGAGGATTTGAAAAAGATGATGACGGAGGAGTATTGCCCCATGGATGAACTACAACAACTAGAGGTAGAATTCTGGAACCTCACATTTAAGGGCGACGACATCGCCAGCTACACCACCCGTTTTCACCAATTGGCACTCCTTTGTCCAACAATGGTGGACCCTGAGTACAAGAGAATCGAGAGATACATCTGGGGACTCCCAGCAAAGATCCAGGGAATGGTAACTGCTTCAAACCCTGGAACCATTCAAAGTGCCGTCCGTATGGCACACAGTTTAATGGCCCAGGTGGTCGGCCGTGGGACACCTGCTGCAAGCACGGGGAACCGGTCTGGGGATAACAAAAGAAAATGGGAAGGAAACCCCAACCAACAACAGAACAGAAGACCGGAGACTGTGAGAGCCTATACAACGGGAACCGATGACAAGAAAAAGTACCAAGGGAGCAGACCCTACTGCCCCAAGTGTACCTTACACCATGACGGTCCATGTGGCAACGTTTGTACTAAATGCAAACGACAGGGCCACTTAGCCAAGGACTGCAGAGTTCCCAACACCGCAGCCAAACCCGGTACACCCCGAACCTGTTATGAATGTGGTAACCCCGGACACTTCAGAAATGACTGTCCGAAGCTGAGAAACAACAACAACAACAACAACAGGAACAACAACGCTCGCGGTAGAGCTTTTGTGATTAACTCGGGAGAAGCCCGACAAGACCCTGATGTGGTTACGGGTATGTTTCTCCTCAACAACTTAACTGCATCTGTCTTGTTTGATACTGGTGCTGATAAGTGTTTCATATCCGATGAGTTTAGCTCACTACTCAATATTACTCCCACGACCTTAGGTGCTAAGTATATAGTGGAATTAGCAAACGGTAAACTGATTGAGGCCGACAGTGTAATTCAAAATTGCACTTTAAACTTAGCAAACGAATCCTTTTCCATAGATTTAATTCCCATCGAAATCAGGAGTTTCGACATCATCGTAGGTATGGATTGGTTGTCCAAAAACCGCGCCGAAATCGTTTGCCACGAGAAACTCGTTCGCATTCCTCTCGTCACCGGTGGAACCTTAATCATACAAGGGGAGACCGGGGGATCGAGGGTGAATGTAATATCGTGCATGAAAACTAGAAAATATCTACGAAAAGGATACCCGGCACTTCTGGCACATGTAACTGAGAAGAAGTCGGAGGAGAAGCGGCTTGAAGATGTGCCTATCGTCCGAGACTTTCCTGAAGTCTTCCCCGAAGACTTGCCTGGCCTCCCACCACCCAGACAAGTCGAATTTCAAATCGATCTAGTGCCCGGCGCAGCACCCGTGGCACGAGCTCCGTACCGTTTAGCCCCTTCCGAACTTCAGGAGTTATCTACTCAATTGCAGGAACTCTTGGATAAGGGATTCATTCGACCAAGTTCCTCACCGTGGGGAGCTCCGGTCCTATTTGTGAAAAAGAAAGATGGGTCCTTCCGAATGTGTATCGATTACCGAGAGTTGAACAAGCTGACCGTTAAGAATCGGTACCCACTTCCCCGAATCGACGACCTATTCGACCAACTCCAGGGATCGAGTGTTTACTCAAAAATCGACCTACGGTCAGGTTATCATCAATTGCGAGTTCAGAACGACGATATCCCAAAAACCGCATTCCGAACTCGATACGGTCACTACGAATTCCAGGTCATGCCATTTGGCTTAACCAACGCACCGGCTGTATTCATGGATCTTATGAATCGGGTGTGCAAGCCATATCTCGACAAATTCGTCATTGTGTTCATCGATGACATCCTGATTTACTCTCGCAACGAACAAGAACACGGCCAACACCTGAAAACCATTCTTGAATTACTCAAACGCGAGGAGTTATACGCCAAATTCTCCAAATGCGAATTTTGGATCCGAACCGTACAATTCTTAGGGCACGTCATCGACAGTAAAGGGATACATGTCGATCCATCGAAAATCGAGGCCATTAAGTGCTGGCAAGCGCCCACAACTCCAACCGAAGTACGTCAATTCTTAGGACTCGCTGGATATTATCGGCGATTCATTGAGAATTTTTCAAAAATAGCTCAACCTTTAACCGCACTGACTCAAAAAGAAAAGAAGTTCGATTGGACTGACAAACAGGAGTCGGCATTCCAGCTATTGAAACAAAAACTTTGCAGCGCACCCATCCTGTCATTACCCGAAGGCAACGATGACTTTGTGGTCTACTGTGACGCCTCACACCAGGGACTTGGTTGTGTGTTAATGCAACGAGAAAAAGTCATAGCTTACGCCTCCCGACAACTCAAAGTCCATGAGAAAAACTATACGACTCACGTCTTGGAACTAGGAGCTGTGGTATTCGCACTTAAAATCTGGAGACATTACCTATATGGTACCAAGTGTACTATCTTCACTGACCACAAAAGTCTTCAGCACATCTTTGATCAGAAAGATCTGAACATGAGACAACGTCGATGGGTCGAGCTACTTACCGATTACGACTGCGAAATCCGCTATCACCCAGGCAAGGCGAACGTTGTGGCCGATGCCTTGAGTCGAAAGGAACGAACTAAACCGCTGCA
Source organism: Gnaphalium uliginosum (assembly GCA_963930675.1). Classification (NCBI taxonomy): domain Eukaryota; kingdom Viridiplantae; phylum Streptophyta; class Magnoliopsida; order Asterales; family Asteraceae; genus Gnaphalium; species Gnaphalium uliginosum. Next base: position 28,939,243 of record OZ005681.1, on the reverse strand, counting down.
AGTTCGAGCCCTCGGTATGACTGTGCATAACAACCTCACCACTCAAATCCATGCCGCCCAACTCGAAGCACTCAAGGAAGAGAACGTGAAAAGCGAAGCCCTTCGAGGCATGAGTAAACAATTCGAAATCAGATCCGATGGAGTCTGATACTTCTCTAACCGGATATGGTTACCAAACTTTGGAAATTTACGAGATTTGGTGATGGATGAAGCTCACAAATCTCGATACTCTATACATTCTGGAGCCGACAGGATGTATCACGGCATCAAAGAGTCGTATTGGTGGCCCAACATGAAGGCCGACATAGCTACTTACGTTAGCAAGTGCCTTACCTGCTCAAAGGTTAAAGCCGAATACCAGAAACCCTCCGGATTATTGCAACAACCTGAAATACCTCAATGGAAATGGGAGCAGATCTCCATGGACTTCATCACCAAACTGCCGAAAACACCGAGCGGTTGCGATACCATTTGGGTGATCGTCGATCGTCTCACCAAAACTGCTCATTTCCTGGCAATCAAGGAAACTGACAAGATGGAGCGTTTGACTAGCATCTACATAAAAGAAATCGTCGCTCGACACGGCGTACCCATCTCGATCATCTCAGATAGAGATAGCCGTTTCACTTCTCGCTTTTGGCAATTATTACAAAAATCACTAGGCACTCGTTTGGATATGAGTACTGCCTACCACCCCAAACCGATGGCCAAAGCGAACGAACCATTCAGACCCTAGAGGATATGCTACGAGCTTGCGTAATTGACTTCGGTAAGAATTGGGAAAATCACTTGCCTCTATGCGAATTTTCGTACAACAACAGTTATCACTCCAGCATAAAGGCTGCACCTTTCGAGACACTCTATGGGCGAAAATGCCGCTCACCTCTCTGTTGGACCGAGGTGGGAGATAGCCAACTCACCGGTCCCGAAATCATACATGAAACCACTGAGAAAATCGTAGGTATCCAAAACCGGCTAAAAGCCGCACGTGATCGTCAGAAGAGCTATGCTGACGTGAGACGCAAACACCTCGAGTTTCAAATCGGGGACAAAGTACTGTTGAAAGTGTCACCTTGGAAAGGTGTCATTCGTTTTGGTAAACGTGGAAAGCTTAACCCTAGGTACATCGGACCGTTTGAAATTCTGGAAAGGATTGGTCCGGTGGCATATCGACTGCAGCTACCTCAAGAACTCAGTAGCGTGCACAACACTTTTCACATTTCTAACCTTAAGAAATGCCTGTCTGATGAGACACTTATTATTCCGCTCGACGAAATCCAAATCGATGACAGGCTTCATTTCGTTGAGGAACCTGTGGAGATCATGGACCGAGAAGTCAAACGTTTGAAACAGAGTCGTATTCCCATCGTTAAAGTCCGATGGAATTCCAGGCGTGGTCCTGAATTCACTTGGGAACGGGAAGACCAAATGCGACAGAAATACTCACACCTTTTCACCGATACCACACAAACCACGGCAACAAACTAATTTCGGGACGAAATTCTTCTAACAAGGGGAGAATGTGACACCCGACAAATTAGGCCGTCATTAGTGAATAATCATAGATCATTATTACATGTAATTAGTGTGAAATAGGACTAATTACTATAGCACTTTGGATATTTTATTATACGCACGTACGTAATTAACTGTAAATTACGCAAATTCGATCGGATGGAATCCGACACAATAAATATGGACGTTGGTGAAAAACATTTTTATTAAATAACATAATTAGGACAATTAATTGTTATTTAAATTATATTATTACGATAATATCTAAAACGTTCTACGTTTCGTACAAAACGTACCATACGCGACGAAAACGCGCAAATCGAACTCGACACCGAACGAAACCCGACAAACATTTTGAAGAGGTTAAATAATGTATTGATAAATATTTGGTCCATTTAAAATCTCAATCTTATATCAAAATCAAAATATTAACAATTAATATCTAACACGCGCGATTTAACGTTAACCGAACGAATAACGTAACACGAAATCGAGGAAACGAGTCACGAGCCCGAGGACCAACATTGGGCCAAGCCCGAAGCCGGCCCAGCCCAGCCATGACCGGCCCAAATCCCTTTGGCCCACCTCCTCACTTTAAACACACATATACTCACACTCACACTTTTCACAAATAACCAAACACCCTCCTTTTCTCCTAATCCTCTACTCCCTCAATTTCAGCCCCAAACCCACCACCACCACCATCATCTTCAGCCTCTTCCAAGGCCCTTGGACACCACCACCACCATCTACATCGTTCAAGAAAGGAGAAGAAGCAAGAGAAACAAAAACCGAACAGCAGCAGCCCTTTCTCCTTCATTTCGACTTTAGATCGACTTTTCCTTGTAAGAATCTCTTCAAATCTTGTTCATTTTCCTTGGTTGATGTTAATAAACATGTTAGAAGTTCATTTATGCTAATTATGTCCAAGATCTAAACCGAAAACCAAAAGATAATACTAAAAACTCTCGGGTAAAGCTATTAACCTTCGGACAAAAACTTAACCCGACTTTGACACATGATATCTAACTCATTTCTTAACCAAATCGAACGATTCTTGAGTCTTAAATCAAGTTCAAGAAGTATACTTTCGAACCCAAGTGGTTTGAAGATTTTCTGAGGTCATTTGATATACGAAAACGATTTTACAAGAAAATGTGTCTGGACTGCCATTTTGAACAGAAAAATCGACCAACTTTGGGAAAGCATATCTCGAGATCTACAACTCCAAAACGACTGAAACCACTTGGAAAAGTTTTCGTTTTCTGTTACCTTTCAAACTTGTACTCGCACTCTTTCTGAAGCTTTGTAAATCGTGAGATATGAACCAAACACTGAGCAAAGGTCCAAAAGTCGACCTGCTGGACCTTTGTCTAATCCTTGGACGATTTCGTGAGCTATACTTGACCAAAAGTTATGAAATTTTTACTGGAAGTAGCTAAGATATGTAGGAACAACTATGATTTTTCTTGGAGCTCACTTTGAAACTTTGGTTAGTCAAAACGAACCCCGAAAACAACCCAAAAACTAAGAAAACAAACTCATGGACTGTTTTTGCAATAGATATGAAACGACACTTTCGGGTCAACCACGGAACGTAACGATGACTTTTCTAAGCTCTAATAACATATTTAAGACTTCCCTAAAAGTTTCGGGTCAAACGGAGCACATTTGAGCAAGTTCCCGAAAAATCAAAAACATCACAGCCCGTTTGTGTCGCAGAAGGCCCAGAGTTATTGCGACACAAGGCTTGTGTCGCTAAATCGTAATGACAGCAGTACTAATCTGCGACACAAAGCTTGTGTCGCTAAATCATAAAGCAGTACTAACTCGCGACACTAAGTTCGTGTCGCAATAGTTCAACTGGCAGTATTAACGCTTGTGTCGCTAAATCTCAAACAGTACTAACCTAATGTCGCAATATGCCTTGTGTCGCCAACTAATTTCGATGTTGCTGGAACTAGCGACACAATGACTTGTGTCGCATACTTATGAAAAATCATGACCTGCGACACTAATGCTTATGTCGCAAAAATTATCTTAAAATTTACAATCAGCGACACTACCCTCATGTCGCAACAACCTATAGCGACACAACCATTGTGTCGCATAACACAGACTTATTCTAAATATGTTTTCACAAAGTACCGTACACGCGTAATAACGAACGTTCACATATAACTTATTACGTATATGAAACCCATATACTCTATTAAGTATAAAAAGAAACAAACATAATAATAAAGTATTCGAGAATTATTATTACAAAACATCACCAACGGGTCATACATATTTTCTAAACGCCAACAATGAACAAACACTTGGACATAACTAGTTGAGTGGACAACTAGCATGAATGATCTTTTGAGACATTCACTCATACATAACCTTGTGCGTTTAGGGCACCAGAAGGTTACACTTTGGACAAACGTTTATTAACTTAAACGCACGCTTACAAGACTCAGGTGAGTCTCCTAGCCCCACTTTTACTGTTTTATACTATGGGGTGAGATTACATACACTGTTTATTATAATCACAAGTAACCGAAACAACTCTTATACGGATTGCATGAGACCTTTAATCCACTAAAAGTCCTCACCTTATCATGGTTCGTTAATTGTATAAGCGCGAGTATTATTGGATAGATCTATCGGGGATTGACATCCCCGTCCGGGCTAGTCGCTCTAGCCGACCCACGGACGCATTAATATTTGACTGTTACAGGTGTATTGGATTACACGTCTGCCCGAGGCAAAAACTAGGTTAAGCGTCGAACTGTGAGACTCATGGCAATAGTATACTTTTATTTTTGCATTCGTGCAACGCTGATGAAATCTTGTGATTATTACCAACTTTTGATAACTGTTTCAAACCTATGAACTCACCAACATTATGTTGACCGTTTTAGTATGTATTCTCAGGTTCACAACAGAAGTAGGGCTACCCCAGGATACGATAGCTCGAGTCGCATGCTTACAAACATCAGAGATTTTCTTGCATTACTATTTTGTAACATTGGCCATGTATTAGAATCTCTTGAACTATTCGCGAACTCAAATCTTAAATGTAAACCGTTGAATTACTAATGTAATTACTTCGTATTATTTTCAAAACGTCTCATATAGAGTCGTTTGCCTTAACTTTGTGTAATGATCCATGATTAGTCGCGCCCCGACCCGACTTCCGCTGCATCGAAATTTGGGGGTGCGACAGATTGGTATCAGAGCCATAGTTATAGCGAACTAGGTTGCATTAGTGGACCTAGACTATAACTTTTAGGTAGTATTCCTCATTAGGCATAACTAGCTCAGGAATTTCATCATTCAATTTTAATTAACATAGCCTGATCAACTATGTACAATTAAAAGGGAGTCGATGCAGGACCTAATCTGGTTATGGTAAATGGGAATACATTAGACGACTTTGATAACATTAGAGGCAGGACAAAAGTATTCCATACTATACTTATTAGAGTATTGTGTGTCATACGTATATATATAGTTCTCACGTACTAAAACTCTGACCACAGAATGGCAGACTTTCCTAATCGCATGACTATCACCGAGGGAGACGAAACTCCAAACTCATCCACCCGTGCTCCTTCAGGGTCCCGTCGCTCACGCACCTGGAGCGATACCAGAGCCAACCAGGCCAGACCTCGGTCGAGAAACGCCGCAGGCATTCGAGTCATAGACCACCGTCAAGCGGGAACACACGAGTGGGACTGGTTGTCAAACGCACTAGAGACCTGGAGACACGAGGAAGGGATCCAGTCAACCGCAGAACCCATGGATATTTCTCCCTACACTCAGGAACCCACCCATCACACTGTTCCAGTGTTAGCTGCGAGACTTCACCGTCACCAGAGGAGGCTCGAGACAATGAGAATGGAGCAAAGAGAATTTCGGGGTGACATGACTCAATCCCTCCAGAACCAGGAGGATATAGCAGAAGTCGTGAACCTCACAAACGACCTAGCAACGGATACGAGGGACGAACTTATGGAGTTGCGGATTAGAATGCAACAATGTGAACAGCGTTCCCAGGAGGCTGAACAGCTCTCGCGAATGCTAGAGCAACGTCTAACGCTAGCTGAGGAGAGTGCGCGACAGGCTGGCAGACTCGCAGAAACGGTCGATCGGATCATCACTCTACTACCACAGGCAGATCGACGTCGGGATTAGTGTAATAATTGTCATGTAACGAACCGGGTAGCTACTTATGTCTCGACCGGACTTAAAATTTTCCGGCCTCTTTTGTAAACTTTAAATTCTGTAAACATTCGAACTTGTATTTTGAATGATATCAAATCTTCCTGCTTAAATCTGTGATTGTCGCTTGTGCTGTTGTATATTACTCCTTCATAAATATACATCTGTGAAAATCATAACCCTCGTATGAACTAACCCACATTTCTTTCAAATCCTTATTTAAGAATCATGCCGCCTAGAAGACAAACTTTCAGCGCTGAAGAACTCGCGCAATTCATCGCTCAAGGAGTGGCCGAAGCATTGGCTGCTCAGGGAGCAAACCAAAATATTGGATCGATACCACATGCCGGCAGTGAAAACACCTCGAATGCTGCCCCAACAACCAAACCTTGTTCCTACAAGAAATTCATGAGCTGCAAACCCTTAAACTTCAAGGGTACCGAAGGAGCCATCGGTCTGTTACGATGGATTGAAAAGATGGAATCCGTATTCCGTATCTGCGACTGCACCGAAGAGTGCAAAGTCAAGTACTCCACCTGCACCTTCTTGGACGGTGCACTTACCTGGTGGAACACCTACATGCAAACTGTGGGGATCGACACCGCCTATCAACTCCCCTGGGAGGATTTGAAAAAGATGATGACGGAGGAGTATTGCCCCATGGATGAACTACAACAACTAGAGGTAGAATTCTGGAACCTCACATTTAAGGGCGACGACATCGCCAGCTACACCACCCGTTTTCACCAATTGGCACTCCTTTGTCCAACAATGGTGGACCCTGAGTACAAGAGAATCGAGAGATACATCTGGGGACTCCCAGCAAAGATCCAGGGAATGGTAACTGCTTCAAACCCTGGAACCATTCAAAGTGCCGTCCGTATGGCACACAGTTTAATGGCCCAGGTGGTCGGCCGTGGGACACCTGCTGCAAGCACGGGGAACCGGTCTGGGGATAACAAAAGAAAATGGGAAGGAAACCCCAACCAACAACAGAACAGAAGACCGGAGACTGTGAGAGCCTATACAACGGGAACCGATGACAAGAAAAAGTACCAAGGGAGCAGACCCTACTGCCCCAAGTGTACCTTACACCATGACGGTCCATGTGGCAACGTTTGTACTAAATGCAAACGACAGGGCCACTTAGCCAAGGACTGCAGAGTTCCCAACACCGCAGCCAAACCCGGTACACCCCGAACCTGTTATGAATGTGGTAACCCCGGACACTTCAGAAATGACTGTCCGAAGCTGAGAAACAACAACAACAACAACAACAGGAACAACAACGCTCGCGGTAGAGCTTTTGTGATTAACTCGGGAGAAGCCCGACAAGACCCTGATGTGGTTACGGGTATGTTTCTCCTCAACAACTTAACTGCATCTGTCTTGTTTGATACTGGTGCTGATAAGTGTTTCATATCCGATGAGTTTAGCTCACTACTCAATATTACTCCCACGACCTTAGGTGCTAAGTATATAGTGGAATTAGCAAACGGTAAACTGATTGAGGCCGACAGTGTAATTCAAAATTGCACTTTAAACTTAGCAAACGAATCCTTTTCCATAGATTTAATTCCCATCGAAATCAGGAGTTTCGACATCATCGTAGGTATGGATTGGTTGTCCAAAAACCGCGCCGAAATCGTTTGCCACGAGAAACTCGTTCGCATTCCTCTCGTCACCGGTGGAACCTTAATCATACAAGGGGAGACCGGGGGATCGAGGGTGAATGTAATATCGTGCATGAAAACTAGAAAATATCTACGAAAAGGATACCCGGCACTTCTGGCACATGTAACTGAGAAGAAGTCGGAGGAGAAGCGGCTTGAAGATGTGCCTATCGTCCGAGACTTTCCTGAAGTCTTCCCCGAAGACTTGCCTGGCCTCCCACCACCCAGACAAGTCGAATTTCAAATCGATCTAGTGCCCGGCGCAGCACCCGTGGCACGAGCTCCGTACCGTTTAGCCCCTTCCGAACTTCAGGAGTTATCTACTCAATTGCAGGAACTCTTGGATAAGGGATTCATTCGACCAAGTTCCTCACCGTGGGGAGCTCCGGTCCTATTTGTGAAAAAGAAAGATGGGTCCTTCCGAATGTGTATCGATTACCGAGAGTTGAACAAGCTGACCGTTAAGAATCGGTACCCACTTCCCCGAATCGACGACCTATTCGACCAACTCCAGGGATCGAGTGTTTACTCAAAAATCGACCTACGGTCAGGTTATCATCAATTGCGAGTTCAGAACGACGATATCCCAAAAACCGCATTCCGAACTCGATACGGTCACTACGAATTCCAGGTCATGCCATTTGGCTTAACCAACGCACCGGCTGTATTCATGGATCTTATGAATCGGGTGTGCAAGCCATATCTCGACAAATTCGTCATTGTGTTCATCGATGACATCCTGATTTACTCTCGCAACGAACAAGAACACGGCCAACACCTGAAAACCATTCTTGAATTACTCAAACGCGAGGAGTTATACGCCAAATTCTCCAAATGCGAATTTTGGATCCGAACCGTACAATTCTTAGGGCACGTCATCGACAGTAAAGGGATACATGTCGATCCATCGAAAATCGAGGCCATTAAGTGCTGGCAAGCGCCCACAACTCCAACCGAAGTACGTCAATTCTTAGGACTCGCTGGATATTATCGGCGATTCATTGAGAATTTTTCAAAAATAGCTCAACCTTTAACCGCACTGACTCAAAAAGAAAAGAAGTTCGATTGGACTGACAAACAGGAGTCGGCATTCCAGCTATTGAAACAAAAACTTTGCAGCGCACCCATCCTGTCATTACCCGAAGGCAACGATGACTTTGTGGTCTACTGTGACGCCTCACACCAGGGACTTGGTTGTGTGTTAATGCAACGAGAAAAAGTCATAGCTTACGCCTCCCGACAACTCAAAGTCCATGAGAAAAACTATACGACTCACGTCTTGGAACTAGGAGCTGTGGTATTCGCACTTAAAATCTGGAGACATTACCTATATGGTACCAAGTGTACTATCTTCACTGACCACAAAAGTCTTCAGCACATCTTTGATCAGAAAGATCTGAACATGAGACAACGTCGATGGGTCGAGCTACTTACCGATTACGACTGCGAAATCCGCTATCACCCAGGCAAGGCGAACGTTGTGGCCGATGCCTTGAGTCGAAAGGAACGAACTAAACCGCTGCAAGTTCGAGCCCTCGGTATGACTGTGCATAACAACCTCACCACTCAAATCCATGCCGCCCAACTCGAAGCACTCAAGGAAGAGAACGTGAAAAGCGAAGCCCTTCGAGGCATGAGTAAACAATTCGAAATCAGATCCGATGGAGTCTGATACTTCTCTAACCGGATATGGTTACCAAACTTTGGAAATTTACGAGATTTGGTGATGGATGAAGCTCACAAATCTCGATACTCTATACATTCTGGAGCCGACAGGATGTATCACGGCATCAAAGAGTCGTATTGGTGGCCCAACATGAAGGCCGACATAGCTACTTACGTTAGCAAGTGCCTTACCTGCTCAAAGGTTAAAGCCGAATACCAGAAACCCTCCGGATTATTGCAACAACCTGAAATACCTCAATGGAAATGGGAGCAGATCTCCATGGACTTCATCACCAAACTGCCGAAAACACCGAGCGGTTGCGATACCATTTGGGTGATCGTCGATCGTCTCACCAAAACTGCTCATTTCCTGGCAATCAAGGAAACTGACAAGATGGAGCGTTTGACTAGCATCTACATAAAAGAAATCGTCGCTCGACACGGCGTACCCATCTCGATCATCTCAGATAGAGATAGCCGTTTCACTTCTCGCTTTTGGCAATTATTACAAAAATCACTAGGCACTCGTTTGGATATGAGTACTGCCTACCACCCCAAACCGATGGCCAAAGCGAACGAACCATTCAGACCCTAGAGGATATGCTACGAGCTTGCGTAATTGACTTCGGTAAGAATTGGGAAAATCACTTGCCTCTATGCGAATTTTCGTACAACAACAGTTATCACTCCAGCATAAAGGCTGCACCTTTCGAGACACTCTATGGGCGAAAATGCCGCTCACCTCTCTGTTGGACCGAGGTGGGAGATAGCCAACTCACCGGTCCCGAAATCATACATGAAACCACTGAGAAAATCGTAGGTATCCAAAACCGGCTAAAAGCCGCACGTGATCGTCAGAAGAGCTATGCTGACGTGAGACGCAAACACCTCGAGTTTCAAATCGGGGACAAAGTACTGTTGAAAGTGTCACCTTGGAAAGGTGTCATTCGTTTTGGTAAACGTGGAAAGCTTAACCCTAGGTACATCGGACCGTTTGAAATTCTGGAAAGGATTGGTCCGGTGGCATATCGACTGCAGCTACCTCAAGAACTCAGTAGCGTGCACAACACTTTTCACATTTCTAACCTTAAGAAATGCCTGTCTGATGAGACACTTATTATTCCGCTCGACGAAATCCAAATCGATGACAGGCTTCATTTCGTTGAGGAACCTGTGGAGATCATGGACCGAGAAGTCAAACGTTTGAAACAGAGTCGTATTCCCATCGTTAAAGTCCGATGGAATTCCAGGCGTGGTCCTGAATTCACTTGGGAACGGGAAGACCAAATGCGACAGAAATACTCACACCTTTTCACCGATACCACACAAACCACGGCAACAAACTAATTTCGGGACGAAATTCTTCTAACAAGGGGAGAATGTGACACCCGACAAATTAGGCCGTCATTAGTGAATAATCATAGATCATTATTACATGTAATTAGTGTGAAATAGGACTAATTACTATAGCACTTTGGATATTTTATTATACGCACGTACGTAATTAACTGTAAATTACGCAAATTCGATCGGATGGAATCCGACACAATAAATATGGACGTTGGTGAAAAACATTTTTATTAAATAACATAATTAGGACAATTAATTGTTATTTAAATTATATTATTACGATAATATCTAAAACGTTCTACGTTTCGTACAAAACGTACCATACGCGACGAAAACGCGCAAATCGAACTCGACACCGAACGAAACCCGACAAACATTTTGAAGAGGTTAAATAATGTATTGATAAATATTTGGTCCATTTAAAATCTCAATCTTATATCAAAATCAAAATATTAACAATTAATATCTAACACGCGCGATTTAACGTTAACCGAACGAATAACGTAACACGAAATCGAGGAAACGAGTCACGAGCCCGAGGACCAACATTGGGCCAAGCCCGAAGCCGGCCCAGCCCAGCCATGACCGGCCCAAATCCCTTTGGCCCACCTCCTCACTTTAAACACACATATACTCACACTCACACTTTTCACAAATAACCAAACACCCTCCTTTTCTCCTAATCCTCTACTCCCTCAATTTCAGCCCCAAACCCACCACCACCACCATCATCTTCAGCCTCTTCCAAGGCCCCTGGACACCACCACCACCATCTACATCGTTCAAGAAAGGAGAAGAAGCAAGAGAAACAAAAACCGAACAGCAGCAGCCCTTTCTCCTTCATTTCGACTTTAGATCGACTTTTCCTTGTAAGAATCTCTTCAAATCTTGTTCATTTTCCTTGGTTGATGTTAATAAACATGTTAGAAGTTCATTTATGCTAATTATGTCCAAGATCTAAACCGAAAACCAAAAGATAATACTAAAAACTCTCGGGTAAAGCTATTAACCTTCGGACAAAAACTTAACCCGACTTTGACACATGATATCTAACTCATTTCTTAACCAAATCGAACGATTCTTGAGTCTTAAATCAAGTTCAAGAAGTATACTTTCGAACCCAAGTGGTTTGAAGATTTTCTGAGGTCATTTGATATACGAAAACGATTTTACAAGAAAATGTGTCTGGACTGCCATTTTGAACAGAAAAATCGACCAACTTTGGGAAAGCATATCTCGAGATCTACAACTCCAAAACGACTGAAACCACTTGGAAAAGTTTTCGTTTTCTGTTACCTTTCAAACTTGTACTCGCACTCTTTCTGAAGCTTTGTAAATCGTGAGATATGAACCAAACACTGAGCAAAGGTCCAAAAGTCGACCTGCTGGACCTTTGTCTAATCCTTGGACGATTTCGTGAGCTATACTTGACCAAAAGTTATGAAATTTTTACTGGAAGTAGCTAAGATATGTAGGAACAACTATGATTTTTCTTGGAGCTCACTTTGAAACTTTGGTTAGTCAAAACGAACCCCGAAAACAACCCAAAAACTAAGAAAACAAACTCATGGACTGTTTTTGCAATAGATATGAAACGACACTTTCGGGTCAACCACGGAACGTAACGATGACTTTTCTAAGCTCTAATAACATATTTAAGACTTCCCTAAAAGTTTCGGGTCAAACGGAGCACATTTGAGCAAGTTCCCGAAAAATCAAAAACATCACAGCCCGTTTGTGTCGCAGAAGGCCCAGAGTTATTGCGACACAAGGCTTGTGTCGCTAAATCGTAATGACAGCAGTACTAATCTGCGACACAAAGCTTGTGTCGCTAAATCATAAAGCAGTACTAACTCGCGACACTAAGTTCGTGTCGCAATAGTTCAACTGGCAGTATTAACGCTTGTGTCGCTAAATCTCAAACAGTACTAACCTAATGTCGCAATATGCCTTGTGTCGCCAACTAATTTCGATGTTGCTGGAACTAGCGACACAATGACTTGTGTCGCATACTTATGAAAAATCATGACCTGCGACACTAATGCTTATGTCGCAAAAATTATCTTAAAATTTACAATCAGCGACACTACCCTCATGTCGCAACAACCTATAGCGACACAACCATTGTGTCGCATAACACAGACTTATTCTAAATATGTTTTCACAAAGTACCGTACACGCGTAATAACGAACGTTCACATATAACTTATTACGTATATGAAACCCATATACTCTATTAAGTATAAAAAGAAACAAACATAATAATAAAGTATTCGAGAATTATTATTACAAAACATCACCAACGGGTCATACATATTTTCTAAACGCCAACAATGAACAAACACTTGGACATAACTAGTTGAGTGGACAACTAGCATGAATGATCTTTTGAGACATTCACTCATACATAACCTTGTGCGTTTAGGGCACCAGAAGGTTACACTTTGGACAAACGTTTATTAACTTAAACGCACGCTTACAAGACTCAGGTGAGTCTCATAGCCCCACTTTTACTGTTTTATACTATGGGGTGAGATTACATACACTGTTTATTATAATCACAAGTAACCGAAACAACTCTTATACGGATTGCATGAGACCTTTAATCCACTAAAAGTCCTCACCTTATCATGGTTCGTTAATTGTATAAGCGCGAGTATTATTGGATAGATCTATCGGGGATTGACATCCCCGTCCGGGCTAGTCGCTCTAGCCGACCCACGGACGCATTAATATTTGACTGTTACAGGTGTATTGGATTACACGTCTGCCCGAGGCAAAAACTAGGTTAAGCGTCGAACTGTGAGACTCATGGCAATAGTATACTTTTATTTTTGCATTCGTGCAACGCTGATGAAATCTTGTGATTATTACCAACTTTTGATAACTGTTTCAAACCTATGAACTCACCAACATTATGTTGACCGTTTTAGTATGTATTCTCAGGTTCACAACAGGAGTAGGGCTACCCCAGGATACGATAGCTCGAGTCGCATGCTTACAAACATCAGAGATTTTCTTGCATTACTATTTTGTAACATTGGCCATGTATTAGAATCTCTTGAACTATTCGCGAACTCAAATATTAAATGTAAACCGTTGAATTACTAATGTAATTACTTCGTATTATTTTCAAAACGTCTCATATAGAGTCGTTTGCCTTAACTTTGTGTAATGATCCATGATTAGTCGCGCCCCGACCCGACTTCCGCTGCATCGAAATTTGGGGGTGCGACAGTTATGCTCTTAATAGATATATATTTTAGGCAATAATATTTTTATAATCAATGGTTAGTGGTTAAGTCAAGTTATGATGTCCTGAAATCTCATGTCTTAACAAAATATGACGTGCTATTATATAAAATGGATCTTTTATCATTGATTTTGGGGACATTGTTTTTATGATGTTTGTTTGAGTTTAAGAGGACAAATATACTGACAATCGACTTAGGCTTGTGAAGTTCTTACTAAAAACTTGTTTTACTGATATGATCTCAAAGCAAAACGATTTACCAAAAAGATTTTATTGTTCTATTTTAGTGTAAATTCTAAAAGAAAATCCAAAACTATTTTATGTTTGTTTGATTATTTTTTTTTACTTCTCGTCACTTATCATGATTGATTTAAGTTTTTCTGAACAAGTTTTATCCTTGCCAAGTTTGAAAAAACAAAATTCACAAAAGAAGTAATAGCGACACTTGAGACAATCTGCTGTTCCGTGAAAGAATTCTGATCAAAATGATAATCCAAGAGATGATCAAATGATGATGATAATGATTCTCCGGATAATCAGAATAGTGAATAGCCAGATTCCTCAAGACAAGAAAGAAGTTAGAGGAAAATTTGAATTTCGGAAGGCAACGGTGGGAAAGAGAATGATTTACAAGAAAAGAATTAACCCAATAACTAATAAACCTTGGGTTAAATTGGTTTATCCCCCCATTCGATCACTTACTAAGATTCCTCTGAGCAAATATCCTCTAGATGGTCTGAAAAATTTCAACTGGTGGTGGTACAACGGGGTGACGGGATAAGCAGTTATTGAAGAGAAAGAAAAGGGAGAAGTGTTATATGCCTACGAGCTTATAAGCTTGATCCATTTCTCTGCATCAGACTTAGAGATTCTACATAAGAACAAGATCTTATTTCAAGATGAATGTAAAGCTGATGCAATGAACTTTCAAAGGGTTGCAAACATATGTGTGAAGAAAGGAATACATGATGGAAGTCAACTTCCGCATGTATGGAACTGGAGACTAGAAGATTTCTACAAGTTGTTGTCAAGGAGGAGTTTGTTGATGCATAATAGTTAGAAAATAGCTTAATTTTGTATTTAGGCGACACTAGTCTTCTGTAACCTAGCGACACTTGTTAATGTCGCTAGTAGCGACACTTGGTAGTGTTGCTAGTAGTGTTTATATATATAGCTAGTCTCTTTGAAATAGTTAGCGGTTTTTAGCACTTTTGAATTGTAAACTGAGATTGAGCTGTGGTGATTGATTTTGTAATTCGTGATTGAGCTTGAACGTTAATACAAATACATTTATTTACTCGGTTTTGCAATTTCGAATACTTCGCGTATATATTACTTAATCAGATTCCGCACGATTAGTAATTGATTCAAATCGAGAGCGTAGTTGGACCTACAATATTAGATGGCATAAGTCCGATTCCTATCTTTAAATTCGTATACATACACTCGACATATAATATATAATTTTGTTTTTCATTAAAAAAATTTTGTATCATTAAATTAAATTGAATTATCGTCGTAAGTTAAGATTCGTGTATACATATCAATCATTAAGTAACATGTAATTTCAAAGACACCAAATATGTATGTAAATATAGTAGAGGATGTGGTTATCGTGCTATATGTCATGTAATAACAAAATATATTACATTGAAAATTAAAATAATAAAATTATATGATCATTTACCTTAATAATAATAACCTTAGGAGACTTTTTAATTTTTTATCGTGAATCATGATAATGTATAAACTAAACAGCTTTTTATACATCATAATTGGCTACTTTTGTTTACTAAAAAAGATATAAATCATGTTGGTTCGTAATAGTATTTAATTAGGATTTCTTTCTATAATTGATAAATATGAATTATTATATATGAGACTATAGTTTAATTAATTAATATGCCAAATTAAGTTGCATTCATGGAGGAAGTCAAACTACATTTTAATATTATTAAAACTTGTTACAATTCTAATTGGCTAATAAAATTCATGATTTATGATGTTATCGTATTCTATATCATATTATATTGGTTAATTAGATTTTTGATGACATCATAAACTCCTATATTATATTTAAGATTATGAATCCTTGTGATATATCAATTGTATACAAATAAAATTTTAACATAAGTATCGTTGATTCAATGGGTTGTTATAATTTATGAATCCTTGTAGATATATCAATCGTATGAAAATCAATTTTTTACATAAGATTATTTTAAAATAAATTCATTTAATTAATAACCTAAAGTGTGGGGGGTATAATGTTTAAATTAAGAAAAATTAAGGGGTTTTGATATAGTCAAATACGAGATCTTTTATTTGAATATATTTCCTTATTTTAATCCATTTCTATTATATTTATTTGATTTTAGATACTCATTTTCTTAATATTTACAAATAGGACTTAAACATGGAGCTTGGAGCAAAAAGAGCGAAATTTGAATCGAAAACCGAAGAAAAGATAAAAGCTGAGTTTTCTACGAGACTTCACTGTTCGGGCCATAACTTTCTCATCCGGACTCCAAATAACTTGAATCCAAAGTCCACGGTTACTAAACTCATTGGGCTACAACATATCAAAAATTCAGCCCATTTGGACAATTTTAAGTCAACCTCCGGCTGACTTTTCTCAACCGGCGGTTGGAAGGTCGGCCATAATTTAATAAAAGGAAAATAAACCCCAATTCGGCAAGAATTTGAAAAAAGAACCCTAATTCGATTGAAGACACTTTTTGGAGGTTTTCTGGATGACTTAGAGATGCGAGTTCACGAGGGTTGACTACGTTCAAGCTTTCGACACGCGGTTCGCGATTCGGTTTGCGCAATCTTTATCCGTATCGATTTAAACATGTTCGATTATTGGATATTGGTTATGATTTATTGTAATCTGATCATGAACTAATTTAATATTGTATTCGCTTAGACGAAAAGACCTAGATTGTGGTTTGATTATTTATCTACGTTTGGATTAATTGTTCTATGCTAGTTTATTATGTTTACTCGTGGATCCATGGTTGTTTGTTGAATAATAATTGTCTACTTAACGTGACTAATAGATCTAAGTTATGACGGACATTCGCTTAGGTTTATGAGTTATTTGTGATTATTTAACTTGTTGGGTAATCATAGCTTGAAACTGTGACCGGAGATAAGTTAAGACCAATAACAATTGTTAATCTATAACAAACAATATCAAGTGTAGATTGCTTAGGTGGACAACAATATCAATAATCGTTTTGAAATGTTTATCACGACTCATAATAACTAAGGAATGAAAATTTCCTTGTGTGCAAGGTGGTCTTAAACGCTACCTGATTGTTGCTCGATGAATCTCACAAAAATATTAAAATTATATTATACTTAGTTTATAAATATACTATACTTAGTTTTCAATTGTATATAATATTAAATTTTGTTGTTGTATTTTTAAATGGAAGACAATTATTCTTGTATTAGTCATTCTTGTTGAGAAACAATTAATATAATCTGTCATATTCTAAGCTATTTGCAAAGTGTTGAACAACCAGACAGCTCAGGGGGAAATATTGTGCTGTAATGCAGATGATTTGAGAGAGAAGAGACGGAAAAGCAAAATTTTAAAGTTTTCTTTCTTTGATGATCCCGATACACCAAAGTGTGGTGAGCTGCCAGGTCCTTCAAAGACTTTTGGTATGCCTACTATATCTCAGAGGGAGTCTGATAATCTACTGAGACTTCATAAGATCAAGATCATTTGGAACATCTAGAAGATTTTTAGAAGACCTAAAGATAATTGAAGATATGAAGATTACTGAAGATTTTGAAGAACACTTCTAGAAGCACTTGTCAAGGGGGTGTTTGTTGGTACATCTCGGGTATGACAAGATTGTTCTAGAAGATTATTGACGAAGACATCTTTGAAGATTAACGAAGAAATCTAGAAGACCACAAGAAGTTATCTAGAAGCTATTGTCAAGGGGAATCTGTTGGTGCATATTGTGTGACAACAGCCTTCTAGATAGTTAGATAGTTAAGTAGTCGTTAAAGTTCAATTGCAATCGATAGAAAGTGTATGTAGCGAACATAGATCTAGCAAACATAAGGTTAACGAACTTGGCTAGCGAACATATGTGGGTTGGGTTCGTGGACCAGCGAACATAAGCAAGTTCGCTAGGCCCAAGCCCGGCGAACTTGCGCGAACATGTTAGGTTATATCTGTTTGTTCGGTTTAAGGGTTGGGTGTTAACAAATATAGGACTTCAGTTGTAGAGAGACGTATATACAGATAGTATAGGTCTTAGGTTTGATTGTAATCATCGTTATAATCAATATAAGAATCGTTTGAAAGTGAATCATTGTGTTATTACTCGTTTGTGTCAATTGATTGTGTTCAGGAATTCCGCACCTGAATACGGTTCATAACCTTGTTATCGATCCAGTGATTGTGGACTTACACTATTAAGTTCTTGTTGTGTATAAAAAAAGAGTATTTTAGTCATTTTACACGGTAGATACACGGTAAAGGGACCAAGACAAATGTAAACTTCCTAGACTTATGGTGTGATAAAAAGGTTGATGAACGGTTTTTCTAAATCTACATTAGAGATCATTAACGGCGTTTACTCAAATTTCTTTTAAAAGGAAAAAAAAAAAATACTTTTCTTAAAATTTTTTAGGGAAAACTTTTATTGCTCATAAAATATTATAATCAAAAACTTATATCTAACCTTTTTTACTCACATTACCTCTTAATTGGTTTGATTTAAAAATGCAACCAACTAGGCATGAAGCAATGGTCGTCGATGTATAAGCTTACCTTCTTCCAATGAGATTAAAAATAAACTAATAAGCCATCATTGGATCTTGACCTAATATTTATTGGTTTACAGAAATTTGTTTTTATACGGAAGCAAATTACAACGGAATATTGCCGGCGTATCTTAGATGTAAAAAGCTTTTTTACAATGCACATAATTTTCTTTCTGAGTGTTGATAATTTAAGTATCGTTTTTGATAAATCTACCATAATTGTGCATTATAGTTACGGTGGATTTATCAAATTTAATGGTGAAAATATCACAATTCTAGCTTTTTATAGGAAAACTTTTTAAAAAAGCTTTTACTCCAACCAAAAAAGTTTTTGAAAAACTTTTCTTCAAAAACTTACACTACTCTACAAGCTTGAGACATATCAAACTTTTGAAAAGAAAAGTTTTTCCTCCAATGAGAAAAAAGTTTTTCTAACGATTTTTTTACAAAAAAGTTCTAAAAAGCCTTTATCGGATGTACTCTCGGAACTCATAATATTTCTTAATTATGACGTATTAGAATGCTTGGTCAAGCTAGTGTTAGTGTTAGTAGACCAATTAATATATAAGTTGAATGAAGCCATTAGTTTGTAATACTCAAATCCTATCATTCACAAAAATGGTACAACTAAACATCAATGAGCTTAGTATGGCAGTTGCCACCCTTTCAGTAGTCATATTAGCTATTTTATGGTTGTACAAGTTGACATTTTCGAGCTCCACATCGTCATTACCACCAGGTCCACGTTCCTTGCCAATTGTTGGCTACCTTCCATTTATTAGTCGTGACTTGCACAAGCAGTTCATCGACATGGCTCACACCTACGGTCCCATTTTCAAATTCCATTTGGGGTCCAAGCTTTACGTGGTGATAAACACCCCAGAATTAGCAAAGGTGGTGCTTCGTGATCAAGATGAGGTCTTTTCTAATCGGGATGTTACAATAGCTAGCTCGGTAATATCTTACGGAGGTCAAGATTTAGCACTTTCTAGTAACAACTCTAATTGGCGTAACCTTCGTAAGATATTTGTTCATGAGCTTTTAAGCAACAAAAATCTTGAAGCATCTTGTTCTTTTAGAACGGATGAAGTTAGAAAAACTATCAAAAATGTTTTTAGTAATATTGGTAAAGAAGTGAACATTAGTGAGATTACTTTCTTGACTGAAATGAACGTTTTAACGAGTATGGTTTGGGAAAACACGTCGTTAGAAGGTGCAAAAGGTATTCATCTTGCAGAAGAGTTACAAATGGTGGCTTCAGACATCGTTGAGATTATTGGACAGCCAAATTTGTCTGATTTCTTCCCAATTATTGCATGGTTTGATCTACAAGGTATCGAACGCAACATGAAGAAGACACTTGATAAAATGGATCAGATTTTAACAAGAATCATTGAAGATCGAGTCATATTTAACTCAAAAAGGTCACAAGATGGAGATGGGCATGAAGGGAAGAAAGATTTCTTACAAATATTATTGGATCTCAAGGACCAAAAAAGTCCAACATCACTTGGCAAAACCCAATTAAAGGCACTTCTTTTGGTAAGCTTTTTACATCCTTATAAAAGCCATTATGAATCAAAAGTCAAAGATGACTCTTACATATAGTTGACCGTCCTAGCGGTAGGCCTGTCAATGGATGAATCATATCATTTGGATTGTATCTCGATCCGAACCATTATAGTGCGATTCAATAGAATGGATCCATGATCCATCCAAATAGATCCACTTCAAATTTGAGTTTTTCAACAACACAAGTTTTACTTTCACCCCAACCAAATAGATCCATTTAAATTTGTTTCCTTAATTTTTAATATTAATAGCTCATCCTGAGACCCTCCTAACTGAACTGGGTTTTTTATTCTTCTGTTTTGTTAACGGAACCAAACAAATAAAACTCCAGTTATTCGACTTGATTACGGATCATGATTTATAACGATGGAGTTTAACCTGAAAAAATAATCTAAATTTTAATTTATTTAATACTCAATACTCAATTATACAACCCCTAATTTTATACTTTTAATAACCTAAAACATCAATGACAACCCATATGAACTATCGTTGTTATTACTAGTCTAAGAACACACACTACTGCAACCCACAACCTTAAAAGAACCAGAGCATAACACTGACTTTTGTGTTTTCAGGATACTATGATTGCAGGAACGGAGACAACGGCAACACTTATAGAATGGGCGATGGCAGAAATTATAAAAAATCATAATGTGATGAAACCGGTTCAAGAGGAATTAACAAAAATTGTAGGAGCAAACAACATAGTAAAAGAATCCCATATCCCTAAACTAGAATACTTACATGCAACTATTAACGAAACATATAGGTTGCACCCTGTGATCCCTTTCCTACTGCCACGAACGCCAAGCAAGGATTGCAAAGTAGGTGGATACACCGTCCCAAAGGGTTGTACCGTGTTTTTGAATGTTTGGTCAATCCACCGAGATCCTAAGTACTGGGACAATCCCTTAGAATTCAATCCTGAGAGGTTTTTAGAAAACAAATGTGATTATAATGGAAATAACTTGAAGTTTTTCCCTTTTGGATCAGGAAGAAGAATGTGTGCAGGTATTCCATTGGTTGAGAGAATGACAATGTTAATCTTGGCTTCACTCTTGCACTCATTTGATTGGAGTTTGCCGAAGGGTATCGAAGAGCATGACCTTTCAGAAAAATTTGGCATTACACTAAAGAAAAGAAAATCACTCTTGGCTATTCCGTTTCAAAGGTTGCCCGATGTGAGCCTCTATAACTAATGTATGAGGTAGTTTGTAAAAGAATTTATGATTCAACGAACAGCTCGTGAATCGTTTGACAGGAAGTTCGTTCATGTTAGTTTATCTGGTAAAGTTTTGGATATGAAGATGAATTTCTGTTTAGTTATTTGGATCTTGCTATCTTCTTTTAAAATAAAGAATTAGTATATGACCTACATTTAAATGAATTTTAAATTACATTTCTTTTCAATTTGATCTTGATTAAACGATGCTCAAAGTTTTGCGAAGTTTTCCACCGTTAATTTCCTAAGGTTGACGTTTGTACGTGGTAATTAAACTAGAAGTTGTCGTAAACGTAATTACTCTTTTTTAAGAGTTGAACCCATGATGAAACTTATTGGCATCCAATGATCAACTCTAAGGTTATAAGCTGTTCAAATTTCTCTCTTTTTTTTTTTTTTTTTTTTATCAGAGTGATTCACTGAGTTGTTACAAACACCATGCCTACTTAAACTCTTGATGACACACTCTCAAGAATAGATAATTATCATGTGTTAGGCATGAACAAAACTCGGTTTCCCGGAAAACCGGTTCGGGTTGAAAAACCGAACCGGGTTTTTTTCGAAAGTCAAAAACCGGTTTTTACAAAAACCGGTTTGGAACCGAACCGGTTTGAGGGGGAGAAAAACCCTAACCGGTTTGGAGCGGTTTGGAACCGGTTCAGGTTCAAAAACCGGTTTCAAACCGGTTTTCCTATATAATTCGGTTTTTTTTCGAGCGTTGAGCGTTTTAGGGAAAACCAACGTATTCTTCAAATTTTTTCCGATAGAATGTTAGTACATTAGGTATGGAAACATAACTTAACAATAACTTAAAACAAAGTCTTCTAAATCTTCATAAAAATATTATTGAAACCAATAATTCTATATAATTCAATCTTATTCGAGCGTTAAGCGTTTTAGGGAAAATCAATGTATTCTTCAAATTTCTTCCAATAGAATGTTAGTACATTAGGTATGGAAACATAACTTAACAATAACTTAAAACAAAGTCTTCTAAATCTTCATAAAAATATTATTGAAACCAATAATTCTATATAATTCAATCTTATTCGAGCGTTGAGCGTTTTAGGGAAAATCAACGTATTCTTCAAATTTTTTCTGATAGAATGCTATTACATTATGAATAAAAATATATCTTAACAATAACTTAAAACAAAGTCTTCTAAATCTTCATAAAAATATTATTGAAACCAATAGTTCTTCATAATTCTTCATAATCTTCAAAAATCTTCAACTTTTATTAATCTTCAATTCTTCTAACATCTTCAATTTGGGTAGTCTTCAAAAGTCGAAATCTTCTTCGGAGGAAGCCTCTCGCGAAGCTTGATCGAGAACAATTTCTTCATCGGAAAGTGATATTGCCATACCCGCTTCCACCTCGATATCGTGTATATCTCCTTCGTATTCCAATTCACCTTCAAGACTTGAAACGTTTTGTATACGTTTCGCGGCGTCTAAGTGATCCTTCAAGCATATACACATCTCTAATGAGGCCGGTGTGAGTCTTGTTCTTCGTATGGATAGTACCCTGCCACTAAGAAAAAAAGCGGATTCCGAAACTACCGTAGAAGCTTGGACGGTTAGTAAATCTCGGGTCATGATGGTTAGAATGGGAAATTGATATTCCCTCCCTTTCCACCAAGCCAAAATATCAAAATATGCGAATTCTTCGGGTCCCATTTAGGCTAAAAAATCCGTTCCGGGATATCTCCCATATTCGCTAGTGGCCCTTTGGTCACCATCACCCCTTGCCCGTTTATGGTTTTCTTCTCTTAAACTATTATATAAATTAATCATTGGATCTCGGGAAGAAGATGATGAAGCAAACATTGTGGAAGCCGAACTAGAAGAAACCATTGTTGTTGAACTATATTTTTGAAAATAATGACCAAATAAATCTTTAAAAGATTTGTTAAAATAGTCTTTTTTATTTTGTGAAAAAAATGGATCCTCATCATTCAAATCCAAATCGTTACAAATGTTATCGATAAGTAATTCCACCCCGGAAATGTTCAAACATGGGTTTAACGCGGCGGCACAACTAATTACCGGTGACATTTCTTTAAAATATTTCTTAGTTTTGCTTTCATGGGAGCCACCATTATTGCATATACATTACCAAAAAATTCGTATTCGCTTCGTTTTGAACTCATTAAAAATATTTGATTAAGTACCAAATGACTTGTGGGATAATAAACACCCGATAATAGAGTAGTTGCGATTTTAAAAACTTTGAGCAATTCGGTTATCTTTTGAATAACCTCCTAATAGTCGGAGGAAAATGATGTTGCAAGACCTTTTTGAACAAGTTGATCATGAAAAACGTATCGCGTTGCCGTAAACCGCACATAAACATGTTGTAAGTCGAATTCCATCTTACGGGCATGTCCCAATTAGGGGTTAAAAAGATGGAATCCGTTTCCTTACATAATCTCATATAATGTTTGTATCTAGCCTTACCCGAACAAAATATATCTTGTAACATAATTTTATACGCGTTTTTTACTACGCTTATTTCTTGAACCACTAGTCCGTCTTGCACAACCAAGTTAATGATGTGTGCAACACATCTACTATGGTAGAAAATGCCTTTCAAAAGTGGTTCGTATTTTAGTATTAACCTTTGAATGGCGTTTGTATTATTAGTCGCGTTATCAAACGAGATTGAAAAAACCTTTTGTTCTATTTTAAACATTTTCATTACATCTCGTAACATGTAAAATAAGTTTTTACCCGTGTGAGGATAGTCAAAGTTTTCAAAAGTAATGGTACGTTTCATCATTTGCCAAGTTGCGGGATCAACCCAATGTGCGGTAACACAAAGGTACGAACCGGGCAAACCATGAGGAGCCGACCAAACATCGGTTGTTAATGATACATTTGTATTTAAGTTTTCAAAACCGATTATTAGTTGACTTTTAGCATTTTTCCACAATTTAAGAGCATCACGTCTAAGAGTAAGACGACTTACATGATTATATCGCGGTTGAAGAGTATTTTGAATGACATTAGTAAGCCGAGGGTTGTCGAAGTGGTTGAACGGCAAAGCTTCTTGAATCACAAAGCCGACAAATGCTTCTCGACACCGCTCCGCTTCGTATGTACCCATCCCGTGACATAGTTGCTTGACTCGACTCGGGATTACTTTTGACTCCATCACAATACTACTTGTAGCATGTGATTTCAAAGTAGAGTTGGAGTCGGCTTTCAAAAATTTCCCGCAACGTTTACAAAATGCCTTAATGGAACCATCCGACAATAACACTTTGTCGTAATTACACCAAATCTCGGGATTTCGTTTGGTTACCAAAACTTGAACAATAGTTGGTGCATTTGAAGAACCAACACCGGCGGAAGTTGAAGAAGATTGAGTGGCCATTTTGATAGCGTTTCGAGAGCGTTTTGAGAGGAGTAGAGAATTTTTTGAGAGTTTCGTACGTAAATCGTAAGCGTTTTGAGTGTTTAAAGACTAGAATTAGCAAGATTGAGTGTTGCGATTAAACCAAACCTAAGGTATCTATTTATACTAGTTTTAAGATGGCAAAATGGTAAAAAAAAAGGTCAAAAACGGCTATATTTCGAAAAAAACGGCTATATTCAATCAGCTCAAAAAACCGGTTCCAAACCGGTTTTCTAACCCGGTTCGGATAAAACCGATTACAAACCGGTTCTCCAACGTTATAATCCAAACCGGTTCCTAAACCGGCGGTTTTTGAAAAAACCGAACCGGTTTTTATAAAAATCGGTTTCAACCGGTTTCGAGTTTTGGTTTTTTTTCCGATTTCGGGTCGGGACTGGTTTTTTTGTCAACTTTATCATGTGTTATAGAACTAGAACCAATTGGGCCAAAATCTCATTAGTTTAGTTTAATGAACCTTGGCCCAGCCCACTTATAATCCAAGAATATAGATTTCTAATTTTCTATTACTGAATGCATACGACCGGCAGCGACCCAGAAAATTTAGTCACTGGTAGCACAAAAAATTTGAAGTTCGTTTCACTTCCTAATTTATTACGTTATTCAAACAGCGAGGTGTACCGTCTAAAAATGAGTGGTAACGCTCTTTAATAACAAATAACTTTTCAACTTTTTTTACACTAACTCGGCTTAATTGACTGGTGTTACGTGACACCGCTAAGAACAATGTAGATCCGACTCTGCGTACAACCTTTGTAAAATATAGCATTATAATAATAAAAATAATTTAGTTCATTGATATATGTGTTTTTCATATGATATATCGTACTTAATGAATAGGATGTTCAAGAAACAGGACAAAAAATCATGTGTTTTTACAATGTCTAAACGCATATAAAATTATAGAATGCAGCCATGAATCCAAAAAAAAAGAAATTAGAAGTGATGCTCAACCTCAAAGCGTTGAAACTGAGAGCTAGTCAAAGCGAGTAAAAATAAAGAAAATGATAACGACATTTCTCAGATACAGCATTAGTGTCGTAAAATATACATAAATATTTTATTTATATCATAATAAATTCAATGCTCATTGAGTATCGGCTAAGGTACACAATTTACATGTTCGAACTATTTAACAGCGTTTCTAAGGATTAGGATTGTCGTTAACAAAGACGTTAAAAAACACCCCCCGAAAACCAATATCCTTTGTTTTTTTTTAGTAGGTGATTTTAACATTGACGTGTGTGTGGTGTAACAAAAAAATGAAAGAAAAAAAACACTTACATAGGTACGTATAGGGAAATGTTCTGAGGAGAAGGTCTTAATTGAGGGGAAGAAAGAGAAATCTTTTTCCCTGCATTTCAGAATAAAATTGTAAGAATTAAAATGCAGTGATGATAAAATACAGTAAAAGTTATAGGTATAAAATGCAGTGTTATTAAAATGCAGTAGTTGTCGTAAATAACAAAACGTTATTCAAAAATGCAATAAAAAAATCTTCTCATCTTTCCCCCTCAAATAGAAACCTTACTCTCGAATCCTCCACCATATTATATTTCATATATTAAAAACAAAAATGGTGCGAGGCTTAATTGTCTTTACATTATGCCACTGAAGATTAGAAGACAAGAACTAAAGACAGTTAAGTTTAACGCTTAATGTTAAAATACCTGGAAAGAAAATAAAAAAATAATTGAGTTCATGGGTTGCCATCTGCAATTGCTAGTCCTGTCTGGAATCTTGGTCAGTAAGACTGGTCAAACTTTGACTAAAAACACACTTTGAAAACTACATCTAATTTTTGTTTTTGTTGAGAAAATATAATATTTGTTTTTATAATAACTTATTAATCCATAACTTGTTTCACTTTGTGTTCATTGAAGAACACATATATTTGTAGTTTTATTTTTTAAGACCAATTATTAACATATGGGTTTTGGGTGTGTTTATATTTGTAATTTACATAATTATAAATATCCCTAAATATATGGGATGTATAAGGTCAAAGTCAACTTTATAAAGTTGAATTCCATGGAAGCTTCTTTGAATTGGTCAGAAGAGGTGAATAAAGAAAGCTTCTTGTCAAAGTTCAACAGTTGCAGATGGGGATGTCTTAACTTCTCTATTTTTCCTGCTATTCTTTATTCAACCAACAAGCAAAAACATTTTCTTTTGCTACCTTCAACCCAACCAAGAACTTCAAGACCAGTTATCCCTCAAAATCAATTAAAATAATTTCAGTTCAATCCTTTTCAAAGGAAAGATAAATACAGCTTTGCATAAAATTGGTGGCAAGAACTTGTTCATACAAGATGTAGCCTATTGTTAGCAAAAACTTGTACAGTGACTACCAGCCACTTACTATTGTGACAGTGAAGTCATGATCAGTTACTGTGGTACTGTCAAATACAACAAAGTAATTTCTTCAATCTAAAATCAGAATGTAACATAAAATAACATGAAGAATGCTTGATGGAAAAACATAATTCAAATGATCAATAGAAACATAAGACACCCGAGGGCAATCATGAAACAAGAAGATCCAATTTAACTTGATCTAAACAAATATATATTCAAGCTAATAACTTGAAGAACAAACTTTCGAATGGTTGGCTTTTCAAACCATCATATTATGCTTTATACTCGAAACAAATCATCGTAAATAATAGAAACAAGAGAAACGCTACATTCTGAACAAAAATACCAAATATATATTGTGTTTAACATTTACATTCCCACATTACTTTCAAGATCGCTCATTCTAGCAGTAAAGAGTGTTTTTTTAGATTTTCAAATAAACGATGATTTGTATGCGACGTAAAAAAAACTAATACAAATGGATTGAAAAGGCTCAAACCATTGATCATTCACTTCCTCTAGTAATTGAATCAAGCCCCTGAGTTCTACTTTTAACAATTCGATGAAATACGTCCCTTACTTGCTTCTCCAGTGGATCCAATCCATTCTTCAAAGCTCCATAAACAATCCTCAATTCTTCTACTCGTTTTCTAACCTCTTCTTCTTTCGCTTCGCCTATTGGAAACTGGATTGAATCGGTTAATTCGTTCATATAACGAGCTGATTGCTCAATCCCATGAATCTCCTTCAAAAGCCCACAAGTATTCCTCCTTTCCCTTTTCTTGGCCTCATCCAATATTCTCTCGTGCAACAAGAGAATCGGGCTACTCCAACTGAAGTTTTTAGGCACATTGAAATGTAGTTGTAACCCGCGATCTTGACAAGGGATTGCAGCCACTAAAGCCCACATCACGAATAAAAACACATAACTCATCGTATAAACACCCACAGCAAGTCCATTAGTGGCAATGATCTCATTAGTTTTTGGAGCAACAATGTTGTTCCCAATCGCTTGGAGTTGTTTAGAAGCCGACCAAGACCTCGACACACTCCAAGATAATGATCTAAAATTCTTCAAAGAGTTATGCCTTTGAGAATCCTTCTGATACCGCCCAAATGATCGGTTTCTCTGACCAATATTCGTGCTTGATTCTTTTTCATCAAGCATCCCAATTGCTAAATCAATCAAGGCCTTTTTTGCTCTACGAAACTGACCTTCACCAAGACTTCTTTCATTATCTAAAGCACATAAAACAATTTCCAATTGTTTCTTCCACTGTCTAATTTGCTCAATTCCATCTCTAATTGCATTACAAACATCCAAACCCTTTACACTTCTTTCAAAATAATCAGATACTAGTTTATCCATTGGTTGTTTACTCAATAAGGATTTATTATTATACAATATAACTTTAAATTCCTCTTGACAACACAAGAAAACATCTAAAAGCTTTGAAATCCAGGAAACAGATAACAGTTCATTTGAATCAGCTAATGATAAATCATGAAATTTTTGAGCTACCTGTCTTTGAAAAGCTTCAACTTCATTATCTTGATTTGGGGTTTCATGATCTATGGAATGAACCACTGGATCACGTTTCATACTAAGAATTGAACGCCCAAAATTTGTGAAATTCGGTGATGATGACCCTTGATACTCTGTTCGCATTTTAAACTCACATCAACAATAAAACCCCACAAACTTTTATGTGATTCAAGTCTGCAAAGCACAAAAAGATTGAATCTTTTTTATATTTTACGGAAAATGGTGAAATGGGTTGTGAGAAAACTGATTTGGGGACAAAACCCGGAAATTTTTATGATAAATTCAAGACTGTAGAACACAAAAAGATCGAAGCTTTTTATGCTTTTAATGGAAATGGTGAAATGGGTTTAAGAAAAATGAGTTGGGAAAAGAAACCCAAATTGTGAAAAGTGAAATTGAGGTAAAAGAAGAAGAGATTGAAAATGAAAATGGTGAAGAATGTTAGAAACCCTAAAGGCCTAAAGTGTTTTATATATGGGAGTGATATGGATTATGAACCGCGTATATTATGGTGTATTGAATGAAAGTGTACTACTTTTTGATAAATAAAAATGTAATATTTAAATTCGGAAATTGAGACCTTTTCTATATTTTGATTTGGCTTTATCCTTTTCTCAATTCTTAATTATTTATGAATATTTTAATATTTGATACTTTACATGAAGACAAATATATTAGTTGAAGGTCATGTGAATCTAGAAGATGATCATATATAATTGTTCTATTCTCTTTATAAATCATTCTACCGAAAGTAAGCAAAATAGTTCATTCACCTAGAATGACTTATAAAATACTTCTCATGTTTATTTTTCCTTTTCACATAGCCTCAAGAATTACGAATAGTAATCAACTTTTCGTAGTTGATAAATTATGATTAAAAATTTAATTAATATTTTAATATTGACTATTTAACTAAATGTGATTATGATTTTAAGATGGTTGACGGTTGACGGTTTTATAACGGTCGGAAGAAGTTGACGATTATTTTAGTGATAGGTGATAGACATTCATAACCCATGGGACTACTTAGCAAAATCCTTAAGATAACTATTTCAACATTTAGTTGGATACAATACTTATTCGATACCAAGTGGTATATGTATTAACATTTAGAAAGAACAACAATATTAAACAATATTATACATTGTTGTATATTTTAGTGCATTGTCGGATTAGTGGACACAGGGTAGGTGATGTGGAGCGTATACCCGACTAAGTTAATAAATACCTGACACAACTAAAATAGTGGGGGTAAGGGGGTCACGCCCCCTTGTGGAGTCCTAAGGGCATCGCCCTTAGTGGGGTCCAAGGGCTGATATGACCAGATTCAATGAATCCGGTTTTAAGACATGGACATTTATATGTCCTTAAACTGCCGCTTTTTGGTTATCTTCTTCATACTGTATATCTGCAAACATAGAAACACACACATTAACGCTCTGCGATATGATTTTGTACCAAAACCATATCGATTCTTTGGTTTTATCCTAAAGTGAATTTCGTCAACCCATACACGTTAGGGTCGAAATATCTCTTTTGTAAAGTGATCCACACGACTCTTAGGAATTATCCGATTGAAATCCCACCCTGATTACACGAAATCCCCAACAATCAAAAGAGATATTTACGTTGATTTCAATGGCGAAATCTGTGGAGGATATGACTTCCAAATTTGCAAAACTTGACAAGTTTGATGGGAATGATTTTAGGAGATGGCAAAAGAATATGAAATTCTTGTTGACTTCAATGAAAGTTGTGTATGTTCTGAGTACACCATGTCCAGTGGAAAGGAAACGTTTGATCAAAATCGTAAGAGATGCAAGTGGAAAAATGATGATTTCATTTGTCTTGGTCACATCTTGAATAATATATCTGAATCACTCTTTGACATATATCAGAATATAGAATCTGCAAAGGATTTATGAAATGCTTTGGAATCTCAGTATATGACAGAAGATGTTTCTTCTAAGAAGTTTCTGGTTAGTAATTTTAATAATTACAAGATGCCCACGTTCTGTTATGGAACAATACCATGAATGCCTTCGGATACTTGGAAAGTTTGCACAACACGATATGAAAATGGATGAATCAATCCAGTTTTCATGTATAATCGATAAATTGCCCCTTCATGGAAAGACTTCAAGCATGACTTGAAGCATATGAAGGAAGAATTGACTCTGGTTCAATTGGGTAGTCATTTGTGCATAGAGGAAGGTCTAAGGGTGGAAGAAAATGAAAAGGGAAAGGGTAAGAAATTGCTGGTCCATCTAATGTCAACATGGTGGAGGAACATAGGGCTGCAAAATAGAATGATAAATGAAAAGGCAATTAAAAGTATCATGATAACAATGATGATCCTAATAAGAAGTCTAAAAAGACTTGTTGGAAGTGTGGTATGGCTGGACACTTTAAGAAGGATTGTCGGGTTAAAAAGGTTGGTAATAAGAATACCAATGGTGCTAGCACAAGCGGATCGGGTCAGGGGACTAAGGACCACCACCCGAAATAAGGTCAGAATTTGAACAATGACTTTAATTTGGTTAAAATTACGTGTCATTTATTTATGAATCCTTTTATGTGCAAGATGATGATGTTGCTTGGTTTGATGATTCGGGTGCCACTACCCATGTGTGCAAGCATAGGCATTCGTTCAAGACATATGAGCCTGATGATGATATATTGCATCTGGGAAATGAATCAACAAGTGTTGTTTGTGGTCGTGGAAGTGTTGTTTTAGAATTCAGTTTGGGAAAGACAATTACATTGTTTAATGTTATTCATGTTCCTACGATTCGAAAGAATCTTGTATCTAGTGCTTTGTTGAACTTAAGTGGTTACAAGCAGGTTATCGAGTCGAATAAGTTTATCTTGTCCAAGAATTGTGTGTTTGTGGGATTTGGCTATTTATCTAATTGTGTGTTTAGACTTAATTAATAATTATGGTGGTGTTGATTGTGCATATTATGACAGGTTCTTGTATAAACGAGTCAATGTTGTGGCATGCTAGATTAGATTATGGTAGATTGATGAAAATGTCAAAAGATAGGTTAATACCGGCTTTTGACATTAACACTGAAAAATACAAAATATGTATGTTAACTAAAATCACTAGACAACCTTTTAAAAGTATAAAACGTTCTTCTGAATTGTTGGAACTTGTGCCTAGTGATTTATATGATTTGCATACTACACAATCTTTAGGTAACAAAAAATATTTTATCACTTTCATTAATGTTGCTTCTAGGTTTTGTTATATATGTTTTTTATTGCATTCTAAAGATGAAGCCTTGGATAAATTTAAGACATACAAAACTGAAGTAGAATTGCAATAAAATTCTTTGATTAAAAGGCTAAGAACGGATAGGGAAGGTGAATATATTGATCTCGATTATTTCCAATCCGTTGATATTATTCATGAGACTACTGCTCCGTATACTCCCTAATAAAATGATAAATCGGAGAGGGAGAATAGGGTTCTTAAAGAAATGGTTTATACCATGATGTCCTATTCTTGTTTAAGTGATGGATTTTGGGGGGAATCTATGTTAACGACTTGCTATTTGCTTAATATGGTTCCTAATAAAAGGGAGCAAGGTTACACCTTATGAAATTTGGTTCAAGAAAAATCCAAACTTGAATTATCTTCATGTTTGGGGTTGTAAGGCTGTTGTAAGACTTCATGAACCCAAGAAGAAGAGTTTGGGAGAAAGAGGTATATATTGCATCTTTGTTGGATATGCTGAGCATTTCAAGGCTTATAGGTTCTATGTCATTGATCCTAATGATTCTATTTCAATTAACATTGTTACTGAATCAAGAGATGAAATATTTGATGAGAACCGATTCTCATCCATACCTAGACCAAAGGATATGGTTTCTAGTACTAGTGGAACTAGTGAGGTGGAGAGTTCTGAAATGGTTTTAGACAAGTAACTTGAACTAAGGAGAAGCAAAAGGAAAAAGAAACAAAAATCATTTGGACCTGATTTTCAATTGTATTTAATTGAAGGTTCTAGAATGGTGTTTCTATTCGATATCCATATTGCTTTAATGTTGAGGAGGATCCAAAAATATTTGAAGAAGCAATAAAGTCTCAAAATGGTGCCTTTTGGAAAGAAGCAATCAATTATGAGATGAAATCCATCACGGGTAACAACATGTAGGTGTTAGCTGATTTACCACCTGGTTGTAAGCCATTGGGTTGTAAATGGATCTTCAAAAGGAAGATGAGAGTTGATGGAACCATTGAGAAATTCAAGGCTCAGTTAGTCATTCAAGGCTTTAAACAAAGATGAGGAATTGACTACTTTGATACTTATGCACTTGTTGCTCGGATTTCTACTATTAGATTGTTGATTGTTTTGGCTACAATACACAATCTAGAGATTCGCCAAATGGATATGAACACTGCATTCTTACATGGTGATCTGAATGAGGAGGTTTATATGAAACAACCTGAAGGCTTTGTTATGCCTGGTAATGAGCAAAAGGTGTGCAAACTTGTTAAATCCTTGTATAGATTGAAACAAGCATAAATAATTCGATGAGGTGGTCTTGTCAAGTTGATTTAGTTTGATCAAGCTGACAAGTGTGTATACAATTAATTTGATAACTCTGGTAAAGAAGTGATCATTTGCTTGTATGTTGATGACATGTTGGTCTTTGGCACAGATCCGGAACAAGTCAATTTGACTAAAGAATTCTTGTCATCAAAGTTCTCCATGAAAAGATATAGGGGAGGCTGACGTGATCCTAGGTATTAGGATTAAACGTGAGAATAGGGAAATTTCTATTTCACAATCTCATTACATTGAGAAAGTGCTAAAGAAATTTAATTGTTCTAATTGTCATCCTGTGAGTACACCTATGGATCCTAGTTTGAAACTGATTGTTAATACCGGTGAAACAGTTTCACAACTTGAGTAATCTCAAGTGATTGACTATTTAATGTATGCTTTGACAAGCACAAGGCCGGAATTGCTTTTGTAGTAGGTAAGCTTAGCAAGTATACTAGTAATCCTAATGTACATCATTAGCAAGTTGTAAGGTAAATGGATAAAGGGGAAAAATACCCCGGCAAATATTATTAGAATAAAATGGTAATCAATACAAGTACAAAGAATGTGGTAGAACCACATTGACTTAATCTAACAGACGGAAAGACTAAGTGCATACACAAGACAGGCCTTGAGTATGACAACCAGCAAAGCCCAACTATGAGGCCACACAACCATGAGGCAACAACAACAACAACAAGACTCTAGCCAAGCAATAAACCACTGCGTCCGCATGAAGAAAGGATTAACTTGACGAAGGACTCACCCCTTTCGGGATCTTCCATCTCTCCATAGTGCGGAGAGCACGAAACGAGGGTTTGAAGGCAAAGGAAACCAGCTTTAACCTTATCGTATTGATGATTGCGTCAGCCACCTTCTTAAAGGACCTTCTGCCTTTGTCAAATAGCCGAAAGTTCCGTTCTTGCCAAATGAAGTACGTTGATGCCGCCAGCACCAGACGGGCGACCACATGGTCAATGTTTTTCGAGCTTGTGGCAGATAGGAAGGAGGGCATAAGAACTTCAAGACAGTCAGACATAACTTGCAACTTCGCATGATTAATAACCCTGAACCAAACCTGGGAGGAGAATGAGCATTCAAAGAACAGGTGAGCATGAGAGTCCTGGCAAGAACCACACAGCTGACAACGCAGCAGGGCTAAGTCAACCGAAGGGCCAACATCCCATTGCCTCATACGGTCTTGGGTCTTCAGTCTGCCTCTTAATACGAGCCACAGGTGAAAAGCATGCCTAGGAATGCAAGAAGAAAATCACACAACAGGAGCCCAGTCCACCACGCTACCTCTTGGCCGAATGGATTCCCAAACCTGACCAGCCCGAAAATCGAGAAACTCTCCGGCCGAGTCGCGCCACAGAAGCTTATCAGGCAGAGAGGAAAGAGTAGGCACCTCAATCTGAGAAAGATAAGGGTACCTTTGGCGCCATTCGGCCGGCCATCTCCAAGAGTCACCGTCAATGAGATCAACAACAGAATCAGAAATTGAGAAACCCGAGCGAGTAATATCACGGAGGCTGGAAAAGATACGGGCAATGGGACATTGGTGACACCACGTATCATACCAAACCGACACAGACCTCCCATTACCAATCTTATACCAGCAATACGGCCTGACGACCTCCCTGATACGTAGGAGGCTTCGCCAACCCCAGCTCATACTACTCTGAGCAGGGACATCCCAGAAGCTGCGGTCACGAAGTTTGTAAGCATATACCCATCTGACCCAGATGGAATTCTTTCTGGAGAGGATACTCCAAATGTGGTTGGCCATGAGAGAGATATTCCATTCACTCAAGCGACGGATCCCCAAACCACCTTCACGCTTTGGATGGCATACGTCATCCCATGCCACCTTAGCTTTACCAGCCTTCATTGGGCCTTGACACCACAAGAAGCCCCTCATAAGCTTCTCAATATCATCTATAATAGAGGCAGGAAGAATAAACATAGAAGCCCAATATCCATGAAGAGATGTGAGAACAGAGGAAATTAATTGGACACGGCCAGCAAATGAGAGAGCCTTATTCTTCCAATCCCCGATCCTATTCTGAACCTTCTCCACCAGAACTTTACAGTCAGATTTGACAAGCCTTGAAGAGATGAGAGGTACCCCGAGATAACGGACCGGAAGGGTGCCTTCCTCAAAAGGCATGATGTGGAGGATACTTTGCCGCACATAGTCGGGGACATTACAAAAGAAAGCAGTACTTTTCGGGATACTAGGGATCAAGCCCGAGACTTCCTTAAATTCCTTAAGTGCAGAATGAAGAACCGTAGCAGATTCCAAATCACCATGCGCAAAGAGAAACAAGTCATCTGCAAAACACAGGTTAACAAGCCCTAGATTTTCACACTTCGCATGGTACTTAAAGGAGGTAGAACCGTCTACCTTCCTCCGGATAAGAAGGGTCAGCACCTCCATCACTAGAGTAAAGATATAAGGAGACATTGGATCCCCTTGCCGCAGACCTCGTTTTCCTTTAAAGAACTCATGCACACCTCCATTAATACTCAGGGAGTAGGACGTGCTAGACACACAAGTCATGATCAGATTCACCATAACCGGGTGGAAGCCAAAGCCATGAAGGATAGTCCTGAGAAAACCCCAATCCACAGTATCGTAAGCTTTCTGAATGTCAATCTTAAAAGCACAGCGAGCAGCACCATGATTAAGGTGGTAACATCTCATAAGCTCCTAGGTTAAGAGGATGTTATCTGAGATACTCCTGCCAGGAATAAAGGCAGACTGATTGTCACTCACAATATCTTCCAGCCCATCCTTGATACGATTAGTGATCAGCTTACTGATGCACTTATACAGGACATTACACAAGGAAATAGACCGAAAATCATTGATTCGAGAGGGGGAGGCAATTTTCGGGACAAGGGCAATAACAGTATGGTTGATTTCTTTTAGGATCTGGCCATTGGTAAAGAAATCACGAACTGCAAAGAACATGTCGTCACCAATGATATCCCATGACCGTTTAAAGAAAGCAGCCGAGTAACCATCAGGGCCCGGGGATTTACAGTTGCCAATAGAAAATAATGCCGCCCTAACTTCGTCCTTGGTAACAGGACGAATCATCAGAACAGCCTTGGATCTCGAGAGTTTACGGGAGAAAACCCCCAAAGTATCCAGCGGAGTAGAAGCACCAGCACATCCCAAAAAATTCTGGTAATGGTCAACAAAGGTCAGGGGCACTGAGTCACCCTCATGGACAACGTTATGCAAGTCATGCACACGCTCAATCCGATCCCTATTAGCTTTTTCCTTAACCACGTTATGGAAGAACTTGGAATTACAATCCCCCACCCGAAGCCATTCAATTTTTGCTTTCTGTTTCAGGAACCGTTCCTCATCAAGAATCGCCGCATTGAACGCACGAAGGTAAAGGCTCTCCTCCTCTCGCAGAGCATGAGAGTTGGGATTAGAGTCAAGAGCTTTTTGAATTTCATCC
Source organism: Gnaphalium uliginosum (assembly GCA_963930675.1). Taxonomy (NCBI): domain Eukaryota; kingdom Viridiplantae; phylum Streptophyta; class Magnoliopsida; order Asterales; family Asteraceae; genus Gnaphalium; species Gnaphalium uliginosum. The sequence goes on along the minus strand of OZ005681.1, from coordinate 28,902,627 downwards.
AATTCAGTACGAAGCTTATCGACTTTCTTATGGAGGTCACCCTGGTCCCTCATCAACTTTGCAAGGGGTTTTTTAAGTTTCTTCAACCTTCTGGTAATCCGAAACATAGAATGCCCTTCTAGGTTCTCCTTCCACGCTTCCATAACAATATCTTTAAACTCTGGTTTATGGGCAATCAGATTAAAGAATTTAAAGGGCTTAATACGGGGTTTTAGAATCACGGGCAGGGTAAGCACCGCAGGGGAGTGGTCAGAGATCCTGTAGGGCTGAAATAAAGCGCGAGCCCCAGGGTAAGCTCCCAGAAACTCCCCGTTGCACATGATACGATCAATCTTCCTCAGAATACCCGAGTCTGACTGAGGCTTCTGATTCCAGGTGTAGTGAAGCCCCGTGGCCGACACATCGACAACCCCAATATCCTCCACACACTCCCTAAACTCGCGCATAGAAATAGTGCACCTGGAGGAACCAGCTGAAGAATCTTCCAAATTAAGAATGGCATTGAAATCACCCAATAACAACCAAGGCTTTTTACGGGCAAACTGGCAATGCAGACGAAGATTATCCCACAACTCCCTTCTATGGGAATAGGAATTACCCGCATAAATGAAAGAACAATAGAAAGACTGGTCCCTATCCCGCATCCGGACTTGACAATGCATGACCTGATCCGTAAAAGAGATAATCATAAGATCAACCCGGTCAGGATCCCAACCAAGAATAATGCGGGATCCACTAGCGCTCCTAGACGAGTTAGAAGACCAGCTCCACTTTCTGAACACCTTAGAACATATACGATTGAGATTAGAGACATGGACATGGGACTCTAAGATGGCACAGATGCACAACTTGTTCTCACTAACCACCTGCTGAACCTCTTTTTGTTTGGGGAGACGGTTCAAACCCCTAACATTCCACGAAGCGAGACTAACCATGGAGACTAGGGGCCCTGGGAGTGCTTGCCCCCTCAGAAAGAGATTCTTCCATAGGAAGTTTCATATACACAGATGTCTCATTATAAATTTCCTCAATGTCTGATTCAGATTCATCAGCCGAAGTACCACAACCAGAGACCGCCCCTTTAAACTTACAGGGCTGGTTTGGGCCATTTCTATTATCATCCCGGTTGTGGGTTTTCTTATCTCTTGGATCATCCTTTTTCTCCTCGTCACTTAAGGCACCAAAGCGGTTTCCCAAAGATAAGGGTTTCGAAGCGCCCGAACCAGACTTGAGAGTTGGTTTCGGAAAAGGGGCCTTTGGAACCGGTTTGGAGGTAGTTCCCAGGTCTTTCACCTTAAAAATCATTTTAGGCTTTTGTTTCTGCACAGTGAAACCATCAAGGGGTTTCCCACCGTGTTTTAGCGGGCCTCGGGCCGTCTTCTTGGGGGCAACAAATTCCGAGTTACTTGCCTTTTGAGCGTCAGCAACCACTACATTCTAGGGGCATTCAGCATCTTTGTGGCCAAAAATTTTACATCTATTGCACCTAGGCGGGCGCCATTCGTACTCAACCCTAACCGTATATAGGGTCTTGCCATTCCCCCCGAGCTTGGGGATCGCCACCGTGACCGTTTCCTTCAGCTCGGCCCCCGAAATGACCTCAACCATGGCACGAGCAAAGTTTGGTCGACCCCAAGCCTCAGTACACATTGTACTAGTATAGGAGTCGAGCATAAGAGGAGTCCCAACCTTGGTGGCAATACCGCTCAGCCCCACCTCATTAAAGGCCAAAAGCGGAACATTATGGAGCTTAATCCACACCGGCACTCTTGTAAGATCCTCCTTAGCTAAATCAGCATCAGAATCCCATTTTCTTAACATAATAGGAACCATTCTAATCATCCAAGGACCCCCCTCAAGAACCTCATTCATACCATGCTCTGAAGAAAATTTGAAAAAGAAGAAGCCATTGGAGTGCATCATAACCTTCTCGATTCCGAACTTCCTCCAAGCATTCATCACATAGTTTTGGACCACGGGAAAAGCTAATCTCTTACCAATGAAGTACCCGTACAAAGTGTTCGAGTACTTTTTACTTGCTTCAACAAACGTGGCCAAAGGGATCTCCACATCCACATCACTATCATCATGAGCCTCTAGATTCAGAGCACGGAAATTAACCTTCTTCTTAACAACACGATCAGCAGCCTGAGCATAAGATTTCACCCCAAGGGTGGGTTGTTTTTGACCCGATTGTCGAATAACAACCGTGGCCGCTTTGAGTCTGTCCAACCCACGGGTAGCAAACGAGCTGCCGCTAGTTTTGTCAAGAAAAGCATTAGAGACGGGGGCCTGTTGAGTAGCCCCCCCTGGATGACGGTCGCATCAGCACCTATTTCACCCTTAGGACTTGGAACGCTAGCGTCACGACCCTCCGTCACCTCTTTGCCAGAAACATCGTAGAAATCAGGGATTTCAGAGGGGTATTTAATACCAACCTGATTAACCACATTTCCAAATTGGCTGGTATCACCCGCACCCGAATTGTCATGGCTAACAGAACGCGAATCAGGGAATTTACCAAGGTCTTGCACCCCAACCTGATTCGCAAACACATTAGAGTACATATTTTCTCTCCACGCTCCAATCCCATCACAGTGGATTACGCGGATCGAACTTCGCGGTAAGTTCGCTGGGGGTACAGGGACAGCGTGCCCCGTACGAAAAATTTCAGGATTTTCATCCTGAGAAACATTGATTTTGTTCATGCGACACTTTGAAGTGTCGCTAATTGTGTCGCTAGCTACCGTGTCGCAAACCATAGTGTCGCAGACCTTACACCCCGAAATTAGGTGAGTGCGACACTGAGATCTTGTGTCGCTAACCAGGTTAGTGTCGCAGACCTTGCAACCCGAAATTAGGTGAGTGCGACACTGAGATCTTGTGTCGCTAACCAGGCTAGTGTCGCAGTCACTTGTGTCGCTATGAAAATTAGGGTTAGGGTTACACCTAGTGTCGCCCTTTGTGTCGCAGTAAGCCGGGCACCCATCTTCAACCTCTTGCAACGGCGCCTCCGGAGACCCTGCAACTTCGGAATCCGGAGCAAATTCAAACGAAACCGAACCCTCTATCTCACTTTTACTTCTCAAAACTGAACCATTAGAACCTTTCTTTTTCTTTTTCCTGTTGCCTGAATTAGTCATTGCGAAAGGAAAGAATCGCAGGCGGCCCGAGATCCCACGGGCAACCAGAGACCGGTAGCCACGGGAAGAGGAGGAAAAGCAAAAAACCGGTCCTGAAGAACACGCCAAACGGACTAGAAACTACAATGCATGTCTGAAATTGCTTGACCACCGAGACCCGCCGGAAATCTTTCAAGCTCACCGGAAATCGCCCAACCCTTTCCAAGGAAAGTGAGTAAAAACTAATGAATTCAGTTGTAAGGTAAATGCTTATGTATTTGAAGAAAACTATGGATTATAGTTTGCACTACAGGGGATATCCTTCGGTGCTAAAAGGATATTGTGATGGTAGTTGGATCACTAATACAAAAGATCAATATTCTACTAGTGGATGAGTATTCTTGCGTGGGGGAGATGCCATTTCGTGGGCTTCCAAGAAGCAAACTTACATAACCAACTCAACTATAGACTCTGAGTTCGTGACATTAGTAGCTGCTGATAATGAAGCTGAATGGCTAAGGAACTTGATATATGAGATTCCATTGTGGTTAAAACCTATATCACATATCTCTATTCATTGTGATAGCGCTGTAACATTGACCAAGGCTTATAGTCAAATGCACAATGAGAAGTCTAGACACTTAGGCGTTAGACACAATATGATTCATGATTTAATCACGAATGGGGTGATATTAGTTGAATTTGTGAGATCTCAACATAACTGAGCTGATCACTTGACGAAGGGGTTAGCTAGAGACTTGGTAGATAAGTCTGCATTAAGAATGAGATTAAAGTCTATTTAATTTCTATTGGTGGAACATCCACTTCCCTTTTAATATAATATCAGAAGTTGAATTCAGTTTGAAAATCCTACACTTAGAGCACATTGTGAATTACATATCATCTCAAAGGTATGTGCTCAGATTTGTATGAGGGTTAGGTTGAAGTATAACTTCTTAATAGTTCTTTTAAAAAAGTGCAGGTACAACTGCATGAAGAAAAGAGCTACCTATGTATATGTGAAGTGTGGCCACTTCAAGAAACTTAGGACTTTAGGTTTGTATGCACTCATGAGTGGATAAGGACACATGTCATGTATAGTGTTAGGATTTAGTTATATGTGTAAAATTGAACTTATGTGTATATTGTCATCATGTATTCAAATGGGTTAAAGGGTCTAGTTCTTAAAACACTCCGATTCTCGAATAGTTGAAATGTGTAATATACTAAGGTGGAAATTCAATATGCGTGACATTTACATTTATACATAAGTTTGTTTTTGTGTTTGATTTTTTTTATGCAAGGCATGACACTAAAATGGGGAGGAATGTTGTATATTTTAGTGCATTGCGGATTAATGAACACGCAGTAGGTGATGTGGAGTGCATACCCGGCTAAATTACTAAATATCGGACACAACCAAAATAGCGGGGGTCAAGGGGGTTGGCCCTCTTGTGGGGTTCTAGGGGCAACGCCCCTAGCAGGGTCCAAGGGGCTGATATGACCAGATTCAATAAATTCAGTTTTAAGACATTGACAATTATATGTCCTTAAACTGATACTTTTTGGTTATCTTCTTCATATTGTATATCTACAAACAAAAAAACACACACATCAACGCTCTGTGATATGATTTTGTGTCAAAAACGGATCAATTCTCTGGTTTTATTCCAAAGCGAATTTCGTGAATCCAAACATGTTATGGTCGAAATATCTATTTTGAAAAGTGATCACACGACTCTTAGAGATTATCCGATTGAATCACAGCCCATATTACTGGAAATCCTCAACAAACATTGTGATGTATAAGTTGTTATGCTTTGAATATAATATAAAAGTTGTACAATTTTAGTAGAGAAAACTTTTAGGTTTGATTTAACATACAATCTTACATTAAAAACAAAGTTTTCATAGTTTTTAAAAATCATATAAATAGATAATTATACTTATAAATTGAAACAAATGTTGATTTGGAACACATAAACTAGTGTACATGTACATATATTTAAATTTATAATAATTACGTTACATTACAGAATGAAAAATTTAGAAATTGTACGCAATTTTTCAATGTCCATTCAAGTGTTGCTAGAATAAAACTAGTCAAGGATTGCACTAAAAACCTAAAATATTTGTAGAATCTTAAGAACGGCTTATATAAATTTTCAAAATTGTTATAATTAATAATTACATAGATGCATAGAGGTGGTTCAATGTACAATGCTAAAAAAGTGAAGAATGGAAGAACCAATATGATTGCTCAATTTCTTTAAAACCCAATTTCTACTCATATATTCAAAATTAAATATCTCACAAACGGAATGATCAAAAATTATAAAAATTACATATTTGAAATCAGCATCTTTTTCTCGTCGATTAGAGATCTCACAAGCTATACTTTCGACAATTTTTTTTTATTTTTTTATTGGGTCGTAGAAAATGTGACTTTTATAATCACATATGATTTTATGTATAATCACATGTGATTTTATGTATAATCACATGTGATTTATGAGTTAATAAATTATTTTTATGTGATTTTAAACTTATAATTGTAAATTTGATTATTCACATGTGATTATAAATAGTGATTTAAAACTTATAATTTGATTGTAAATATATTCACATGTAAGTGTTAAATTACATGTGATTTATTGTTACAAATTTCACATACCCATTAGAAAATGAAAAAAAAAAGTTCGTCGAAAGTATGTCATGTGAAATCTTTAATTAAAGATAAAAAGACGTTGATTCTAACGGTGTAATTTTTATAATTTATGGATATACGGTTTGTGAGATATTTAGCTTTAAAAAAAGAAGTGGAAATTAGTAATTGAAATGAGGCAATCCTATTAATTCTTTCATTCTACATTTTTTTACCATTCTACATTGAACTTTTCTGTAGATGAACGAAGTTTTGATCGAATTGTAAAAGTTGAAAATTGATATAAATAACATTTTTTTGATAAATACATCTAATAAAGATGCTTTAATTTGGGATGCATTTGTACATACATGAATTTCTCGATTTCTTTTAAATGGACAGTGATACAAAACTTTAACAAACATTTTAACAAAAATTAACCAACTCATGATCGTAGCTCACATACTCATGGTAAAGTATATTCTTAAAAAGTATATAACTTTTGATATGATGAGGACACTTATTAATAAAAGGGTAATTTGAAGAGTACCTCTGATTCTCGTACCATATTTTAATGGTAAGCGTCTGTCCCACCCACAAGAAACATCAATGTCGAGCAAATCACCTGCCACCCACACATGCTCAGACACAGATTTGAACATTTGACATGTCAGTCACACATGTGTAATCTAGACATTTGTGTTGGCGATACCACTTGAGCTATGCCCAATTGATCCGCACTTATTCATATTGATTCGTATCTATAAAATATACTTAAACCATAATACAATAGAAGAATACTGACCCTTAATTGAATTTTTTCAAATCGATCCGACCACCTAGATTAATTCCTAATACTTACACTTAGCACCCTTAATCCCCTATTAAATCAATTAAATATTATTGGGAAAAACAATGATCAAACCCATGTTATAAATCTGAGGAGTCAAAATCTAACTTGTTGTATTCAGGAAAAACTTAGTGATTTCCTGAGTCTGTGTTTCTGAGTCTGTGCTTCACAGACTGAAGAAATGTTTCTGAGTCTGTGCTTCACAGCATGAAGAATTCTCACAGACCGAAAGCCGCGCTCTATTTGAAGACTTATGAATTCATCATCTGAAGAATGAAGATTGAAGACAGAAGACTTCACAGATTGAAGATCACAGACTGCTGATCACAGATTGAAGATCATAGACTGATGAGCAAAGACTGAAGAGCACAGATTGAAGAACAAAAGTACATCGTACAAACGAAGTTCTTCGTTCCTTTAGGCTACGGTACAACTGAAGAGATGTTTGAGCAAAGTCAAACATCGAAGAAAGGTTTTCTTCTCAGCAAAGAAACCTTTTACCTTTTGCTTTTTCTATTTCCAAGAAAAGCAAAAAGGGAAGAGTGCAAAGTTGCCCAAGATGAATTTGTTATTCCTTGGACAACTGACGGAGCTGGATAAAAGAGTTGATACTCAACTCTATAAATAGCAGCTCAAAAGCACTTCAAAACAATCCAAGACAATTAGTATACAAGACCTTTAAGCTTAGGCTAAAAGCATTACCACACTTACTGTTAAGTTTGTAGTGATAATTGTATCATAGTATACTACTTGGATCGTATTCAAACAATCTGTGTGTGTTTGAATACTCTGTCTTGTTTGTAAGACAAACCATTTATTGTGAATAAAACTTTAATTCATAATATATTCTATGCTTTAATTAATCTTGTATTCCGCTTTGATTAATTAACCTGTTTGATATAACTTAGATATAAACTAATATATTAAATACTTGTTATTTAATCTGTATCTAAGTTTTGGGACCTTCAAGACCTAACAACTGGTATCAGAGCAAATAAAGATTTAATTATTAATTATATCTTTAACGATCAAAAGGAACCCAGTTTTATCAAACTATCTTCAAAACCCATTTTCTCTACATTTTCTTCTTTGAAAAATGACTTCTTCTATTGCTGTGGCTGGGAAGGGAATTTCAATCTTCAATGGTGTAAATTTTACCCATTGGAAATTGAAAGCTGAATGGTTTCTTGCTAGCATTCATAATGAAATGCTTAGAGTCATTCAGGAAGGACCCATTATTCCTGGCAGAATAGTTCCTGCAATTTTAGATGCAAATGGTATTATTGTGACACCTGAAAAATTTGTTGAGGCTGCCAAAAATATCTGGACTGATCTAGACAGGCAACTATATGCATTATATTTTAAGGCCAAATCCATTCTGGGCAATGCAGTTACTGAGCCTATCTTTGCTAAGATATCTGGCTGTAAAACTGCTAAAGCCATATGGGATATGCTAACTGACCAATATGATGGTGTAAGCTTAGTACAATCCCAAAAGAAGAAGAATCTCATAAGAAATTATGAGAACTTCTCGGCTGGCCAAAATGAGTCATTAACTGATATTCATACCAGATTTCAGATCTTAATCAATGATCTTGAAAGGTATAATATCATCAAGGGACAGTTTGAAATCTGTGCAAAAATTGTTGATGTCATTCCAAACACTTTTTCTGAAGTTATCACTTCATTAATTGTAAGTGAAAAATTGGAGACATATGATCTCTTTGGCTTGTTTGGTCTTCTACTAAATTTTGAAGAAACCAAAGCCAGAAAGGATCTAAATGCCAAAAGGATTGCAAAAGATCCATCTGCTGCCCTTGTTGCAACAACAAGGAAAAATAGAGAACTTTTCTCTAGAGCAGATTACCATCTTACTCTTACAGACTCAGAATCAGATGATGAAACTGAGTCTCTAGAAGCTGAAATGGCATTGCTGTCCCAAAGGTTAGAAAAAGCAAGATTCAAAGGTTCAAAAGGAAGGCCAACTTTTGATCCTAAGAAAGCTACTTGCTATAAATGTGGGCAAGTTGGTCATATTTCTTCTGACTGCAGAGTGAAGATTGCAGAATCTTCAAGTTCTGATAAGTGGGAAGAAAAGGCCAAGAAGTACAAGAAAAAGTACTTCAACTCCAAGAAAATTGGAGAGAAACAACAACCAAAGAAACTAGAGAAAGCTTTGGTTGTTGAACAATGGATAGATGAAGAATCTTCATCATCTGAGGATGATGAAGATATGTGCTTAATGGCTATCACAGAGAGCCAGTTTGACAAAGATGTCAAATTTGCAGAAAAAGCATGTGTTTATCCAGACTGGGACAGAGGATCTGCTTACAATGTAAATCATTTTAAACTTTACTATAGTGATGCAGAAAAACAGAAAATGTTTGAACACATCTATGTAGATTTTTTGAAAAGACTGGAAGAAATACAAAATTTAAAAACCAAACTCAGTCAAGTTCAAAAAGATCTACAATCAAAAGTGAATGAAATAAACCAAAATAAACAGTACAAACTTGAGCTTGATGCTCAATATGACCTTTTCAAAAAGATCAAGCTGGAAAAAGAAGCTTATAAAAACAAAGCTGATCATTATGAAAGGATCTGTAAATCTTGGTGTATTTCATCACTTAAAAATGTGGACTGTTTATCCAAACAGATTCCAGCTCAGATACAAGCGGTCATAGGTGATGAGTTTGATCTTAAAAGCCATTTACTTTCATAAATAAACTCGAAACCTACTATATTTGTACCTGAAATTTTATCTCATACTTTTAGTCATATTGTGGGAGATAAAGTTATATTGACAAATGCCTTTGTAAGACCAAAAATAGTTGCTAAAGAACTAGTATATGAGACAGAGCCAGACTCTGAAGACACAGACTCAGAAATCTCAGTCTGTGAAACTTCTCAATCTGAATTGCCTGAACTTATAATCACTAATGAATCTTTAGAAACTATAGAACTTGAAAAGAAAAGATTTGTAAAAGGCAAAGTTAGTATTCCCAAAGTACAATCTTCAAATAAACAAAAAGAGGTAAAAGGAATTAAGGATAAACAGAAAGGTTGCAATATGTTTGAACCTTCCGCATCTCAGTCTGTAGCTGGTCCAGACAAAAATATGCCAAAGGACAAATTTAAAGGCATAAAACCAGCAACAAGGGAGTTAAAAAGATCTCAGTCTGTGAGATCTAACTGTCAGTCTGAAAAAATTAATTTTCAGTCTAGTAAATTTAACTCCAAATCTGTGTGTGTTAACTCTCAGTCTGACTGTCAAAAGTCTTCTTTTAACAACCATACTGAGACTATTAAGCTACTTAGTGAAAACTTAATGAAGTTAACCACAGATTTTAAAACATTTGTTGAGACAAAGCAGGATTTTAACAGAGGATCTAGCGCAAATAATAACCAAAAATCCAAAAGGACCATTATGTTGGACAGAAAATGTTACAACTGTGGAAATCTGGGACATGAGGGTATTAAATGCACAAAGTCCATTTTTAAACAACCAAAGGTTGCTTTGACTAAACAAATGTCAACTACAAACGACAAAGTCAAAACTAGAGAAGTTAAAAGTCAACTTTACACGCTTGGTTCCAACAAAGCGGTTAAAGATTTGACTTCAACCAACTCTAAAGAACCCATCAAAAGATGGGTTCCCAAAAGTAACTAATTGATTTTGTTTGTCTTGTGCAGGGTAACAAAAAGTGGTACCTAGACAGTGGATGCTCAAGACACATGACAGGTTCTTTGGAGAATTTGTCAGAGTTTGTAGAAGAAGAAGGTTCTTCTGTCAAATATGGGGACAATTCTGTTGCGAAGACAAAAGGTTATGGTGTGGTGAAGGCTGGCAACATCAGAATATCAAAGGTAGCCTATGTTGAGGGATTAAAGCATAACCTGCTTAGTGCAAGCCAAATTTGTGATGATGACAGTGAAATCAGAATCAGAAAGAAGGCTGTTGTTATCTATAATTCCAAAGGCGAACCTGTGTTAGTTGCCAAAAGAGAAAGAGATATCTATCTCTTGGATCTTTCTTCTGCAGAAAACAATGTAGAGACTTGTCTCTATACTCAGTCTGTGCTAGAACTAAGCTGGCTATGGCATAGGAGGTTATCCCACCTGAACTTCAAAAATATTAACCTCCTGTCAAAGAAGAAATTGGTTAGAGGTCTGCCTGATGTTACATTTGCAAAAGACAAACTTTGTCCTGCATGTACACTAGGAAACAGACCAAGAACCATTTTCCATCCAAATTGTTAGCTACAATTGATCAACCACTGCATATGCTCCATATGGATCTATTTGGACCCATGAGCATTGGCAGTTTGGGTGGAAAGAAGTACACACTTGTGGTTGTGGATGAATACACAAGGTATACTTGGGTTATCTTTCTTAAGGCAAAAAGTGATGCTCTTGATGAAATTATTAATCTAATCAAGAGGGAAGAATTGCAGAAAGATGCATCTGTCAAACAACTCAGGAGTGATCATGGTACAGAATTTTAAGAATTCTACTCTCATTGAATTCTGTACTGACAAAGGCATTATTCAAAACTTTGCCTCTGTCAGAACTCCTCAACAAAATGGTGTTGCTGAGAGAAGAAATCGTACACTCATAGAAGCTGCAAGAACTATGTTATGCCATGGTCAAATGAAGATTTATTTTTGGGCAGAAGCAGTTAACACTGCCTGTTATACCCAAAATAGATCTATTTTGGTCAAAAGGCATGGCAAAACTGCATATGAGTTGTATCATAAGAAGGTTCCAACCATCCATTATTTCCAGACCTTTGGAAGTAAATGCTATATTCTCAATCAAAGGGATCAATTAGCAAAGATGGAACCTAAGTCTGATGAAGGAATTTTTGTTGGCTATTCATCTATCTCAAAGGCTTACAGATTCTACAACAACAGAAGGAATAAAATTGAAGAAACCATCAATGTCACCTTTGATGTTTCGTCTGCTAATAATGAACATGTTTCTCAGTTTGATGTTCATTCTTTAGAAGAATTATCTGTTGTGGGATCTGAATCTCAAATCCCAGTTGTTGTTCTCCAACAACAAGACTCCCGAAAGTGATAATGAAGATGCTCAACCTGATCATTTAATGACAGTACCTTCATCAACTGAAGATGAATCTGTGTCCAGAGATTCAAGATCTTATGATACAAGTGTTCAGTCTGGTAGTCTTCAGTCTGAGAACTCTACAGACTCAGACTTGCCCCCTGTTGAAGATAATGCAGAACTCAGTCCTGTTACTCTTCCACTAAATGAATATGATTTATCATCCAATGGTGAATCATTTCTAGGCATCAAAGAACACAGGTATCATCCAATTGAAGAAATAATTGGAGATTATGTTTCTGGTGTACCAACAAGAGCTCAAGTGTCAAACTTATCTACTGCAAATTTCTGTTTCTACACAAACTTCCTGTCAATCATTGAACCAAAGAAAGCTGAAGAAGCATTGAAAGATGATGATTGGGTTGAGCAATGCAGGAAGAGTTAACAGAATTTGAAAGAAATAATGTTTGGACCCTAGTTCCTGCTCCAAAAGGCATAACCATTATTGGAACTAAATGAGTTTACAGAAACAAAATGAACAACAATGGAGTGATAATCAGGAACAAGGCAAGGCTAGTTGCTCAAGGTTACAAGTAGGAAGAAGGCATTGGTTATGATGAAACATTTGCCCCTGTAGCCAGAATTGAAGCAATAAGGTTATTCTTGGCATATGCTGCATTCAAGGACTTCAAAGTTTATCAAATGGATGTCAAGAGTGCATTTCTGAATGGTAACTTACAGGTTGAAGTCTATGTGAAACAACCTCTAGGTTTTGTAAGTTCAACTTTTCCAAATCATGTCTATAAATTGAAGAAAGCACTATATGGACTAAAACAAGCTCCAAGAGCTTAGTATGACACTTTATCATCTTATCTTATGAGTAATAACTTTACTAGAGGATCAATTGATAAAACTTTGTTCTTCAAAAGGAACAAGGCAGATGTCATACTAGTCCAAATATATGTTGATGATATCATATTTGGGTCTAGTGATGTAAAATTATGTAAATGGTTTTCAAATTTAATGTCAAAACAGTACCAAATGAGTATGATGGGTGAATTAACATACTTTCTTGGTCTACAAGTACATCAGAAACCTGATGGAATCTTCATAAACCAAGGCAAATATGTTAATGACCTACTCACTAAATATTCTTTAAAAGACTGTTCAACAATGAAAACACCAATGAGCATTGCAGATAAGTTGGATAATGATCAGTCTGGCAAGCCAGTCTGTCAAACCACTTATAGAGGTATGATAGGATCCCTATTATATCTCACTGCAAGTAGACCAGATATCATGTTCTCAACATGTTTATGTGCTAGATATCAATCTGAACCTAAAGAATCACATCTCAAAGCTGTCAAAAGGATTTTTAGGTACCTTAAAGGTACTCCTAACCTAGGTCTTTGGTATCCCAAAGACTCTGGTTTTGATCTAATTGGTTATACAGATGCAGATTATGCAGGTTGCAAATTAGACAGGAAAAACACCTCTGGTGGATGTCAACTACTAGGTGGAAAACTAGTCAGTTGGTCAAGCAAGAAACAGAACTCTGTTGCTACATCCACTACAGAAGCAGAATATGTAGCTGCTGGTAGTTGTTGTGCCCAATTGCTGTGGATACAACAACAACTAGCAGACTATGATTTGGAATTTACAAGAACTTCAATCATGTGTGATAACCAAAGTGCCATTGCCATCACTGAGAATCCTGTATTTCACTCCAGGACAAAGCATATTGAGATCAGACATCACTTTATCAGAGATTGTACTGAGAAAGGTAAAGTGATTCTCAAATATGTGCCCACAAACGACCAACTAGCAGATATCTTTACTAAACCTTTGAATGAAGATAGATTTTTGTATCTGCTTGGTCAACTAGGAATGCTCAACCCCTAGTAAAACTTTTGAATCTGTGTGATTCAACTCTCAGTCTGTGCCTGCTTTTCAATCTGTATGTCTGTATCTTCAGTTACATACAACCAAAAAGCACAGACTAAGAGATATTTTGTAAATATCCTAAAGAAAATACCAAAAAGATTTTACAACTCTGTTATTTTTTTTTCGGTCTGTCTGTTATATGGTTCAGTTTGTGTGACGTCTTCCAGACTCACTGCACAGACTAATAATATACATTCAGACTGAGCTCTTTTTCTTTTTATTTTAATTAATCTTAATTTTATTTTTTTTATTTATTTTATTTTTATTTTTATTTTTACTTTTATTTTATTCATAAAAATAAATAAACAACAATATCTTTGCATTTAATGCTAATACCATTTTTATGGTAATAATCATTAAAAGTGTTGACGCTTGTTGTCTATTTATTTGCTCAATACAAAAAGTGCACGCGCCTTAGCTTTACTGTTACAGGAAAAGGGATAAACCGTCAAATGGGTTCCATTTAACGGAAATTTAATTTCTTCAAATACCCATTTCTGTTTTCCCTCTTTTTCTTTCACTTGTACTTGCACACCAAAAATACACAGAGTTTGTAAGCCCTAACCTAAATCACTCAACCATTTTCAAACTCAATCTCAAGAAATCATCATTAAAAATGGCTGATCAATGGGTTTACACGGCACCTACCAACATCGCTGCGGCTAAACCCTTTAAACAGGGTAAACAGGTAAAACTCTGTATAAATAATCAAGTGGCTACCATTTCCATCCCTGATTCTAAAAAGAACCAAGGATTTGAGGAATTAACAAACTTTATGTCTGCTCATCCTTTAAGGGGAGCATTTTTCAACACTCTTCCTCAAATATATCTTGATTTTCTTATGGAATGGTGGTATACTTGCTCTTCAAATAGTACCAATACTGCAATTACTGGTACTATTGATCATGGTAAACGGGCAGTTACCATTGATCAAGAGCTAATTAGGAATGTCTTAGACCTGCCTATGGGAAATAATTTTGAACCCATTCCAACCAAAGAAGCAGCAAGGGCTTCTATTACTTTGATTGGATATACCAAATAAAAGGCACAATTTTGATGTCAGGATTCACCCCCAAATGGAAATTTTTAATTTCTGGCATCATTAGAAGTCTAGGAGGTAAATCTGGTAGCACAGGGGAGCTAAATGAGTTTGAAACTCAACTGTTGAGCTCATTCATCACTGGTTTAAACATCAACTTTGCAGAGTTGTACTTTCAAGAAATTTTAAAACTGGTGAATGAGTCAAACAGAATTTTTAATGTACCTTTTATAAGGCTACTCTCCTTGTGCATCCAATCTAGATTAACTGGGTCTGTATATATGTCCTTTAATAATAAAGTGGCAGATATACCTGTCCCTGTGCTCACCTATAAAGTGTTTAACCATCCGGTTCCACTTTCTGGAGCACCTATCACTGCTGCTATGCAGCAATGGATTGATCACCCATATGTTGCTTCTGCATCTATGGAGGGTGATAATTCAGGTGATAGTGAGGATACTGAGACCTAGACTGTTGAAGATCGTGTGGCTGAAGCAGAGCACACAGACTCCATTAACACAGACTCAACTCAGTCTGTGCACTTGGAGTCAGACTCAAACATTGCTGAGTCTGTTCCATCTTCAACAGAAGATGAAGTTAGTAATTCTTCTTCACCTGAGGAGATGGATATAGATAAACCTTCTTATCCTAGCCCATCCTCACCCACAAAAGAGAGTCACAAACAAACCAACTCAGATGAGTCACCACTCACTCTGGAGGAATCACCAGACTCAACCCCCAAAAGTATAGCACAAATGGAATCATCATCCATGGAATTGGATGTCAATAGAACACCTTCCAGTGCTGTAGACCATTCCATTAAAGCTCTGCTAGAGTTTGTGGTGCCAATGGCTACCCAACTGACCCAACCTGAACCTAGATTAGTCAGCTTGGATACCCTCATTACTGCTACTACACTGACCCCTGTAGTAAGCATTGAAGAAGATGCTCCAATCCTGAGCACTACCACCTCACTCTTTACCCCACTCACAATGACTGAACCCATATTGACCACTAGTCCTGTACTAGTTCACATTCCAGTGAGTCTTTCCTTACACCCCTCTACACAGATCGCCAATGTCCTAGTCATGTCACAGACTGAGGCACTGATCTCCACTTCTTTGCTTGATGATCTACCATCTTATCACCAGATGGTTAGTGAAGGCATACCAACCTCCACATTCGTTGCCAGTGATATTTTTCCTTTACACCAGGGACTATTTGAGGCAGATGCAACACAATCATTTTCCAATGATGTCTTATCCTATCACCGGATTCGATCTGAGGGAAACACAACTACACCACTCAATGCCTATGATCGCTTTTCCATGCACAGGACACAGAGTGAGGCAAAGAGTACAACACTAAAAGATTCCAGTGATCTTGATATATTAAATTTTTTTTTTTGGAAACGTAACAAACGATATCAACGAAAAAAACGGATCTAATATATTTGTTATATTTAATAAACGTAACAAAGGCTATCAAACAAAAAAAAGGATGCAAGATATTTATTATATTTAATAATTAATAAATACACAAAACCGATTGCAATATAGAACTAGATATCGAGTTTGTAGGCATCTTCTACCTAAATAGATTAACCCCACCCTTCTTTCTCTTTATCTTTTTTCTAAAATAACCATAACCTCATTTTTTGAACCAAAAAGTGGAATAGTCCGGAATTACCACCGCTCCACAATACGACCATGTATCACAGTTGCTCTATTTTGGTAAGTAGGTCATTGTACTATGTTCATTTTATTATTATCATTCACAAAAGAATATTAGTTATGTTAATCAAAGAGAATAAGTAAATAACTTAATTAATAATTAATGAATATTTTTTAAAAAACAGAGATATTTGTAAATGAAATGTAATTATAGAAAATACACAACATTCTGGTCTTGCGACACAGAGCCTGTGTCGCTATAGCGACACAAAGGTTGTGTCGCAATGGGCTGGGCCTGCGACATAGGGCTTGTGTCGCAGGGTCCAGTAGGGTGTCTATATATATCGAGTTGGAATTTCATTTTTTGGTTGATCAAACCCTAAAGAGAGAGAGAGATACGGCAGAGAGAGTGGGAAGAGAGAGTTTTGTGATTTGTAATCGTTATTCTTCAAGTGTTTATATATATACGAAAAGATTATAGAATCGTTGTGTTTGTGTTTACGTTTCAATTGCTTGATTGATTGTTTCCGCCTTTTAATTGAGTCAAACGACAAGTCTAGATCCGTGATTAAGGGAACCAACAAGTGGTATCAGAGCCTTTGGGCGTTTGTTTAAAGATTTGATCGTTAATTGAAATGTTTTCGGTTTGATTCGTGGTGTTTTTGGTGGTTTGATCAACGTTTTGGGTCCAATCAGTTGAATATTTACCTTCTGGAAGTGTATTTCTGGGTTTGTTCATCAATTATCGTTCGAAATTCGTTAGGGTTTCGAAAATTTTCGATTTTTAGGGTTTTTGGAGCTGCTGGCCGCGACATTGCGACACTAGGTGCGACACAAGCCTTAACGACACAAGCAGCGACATAACCTTTGTGTCGTATTTAGGGTTTTCGCGACATAAGCTTGCGACACCAGATCGGATTTTGCGACACTAGGAGCGACACAATACTTAGCGACACAGCCTGCGACACAAGTGTGCGACGCAGACTGCGACACAACCTGCGACATAGCCTGCGACACTAACTTTGTGTCACAAAAAAAAAAAAAAAAAAAAAAAAGTTTGTGTTATCAAATTTTTCGCGGGAAATTTTTCGCATTATCAAATTTTGTTTTTACGCTTAAAAGGTCTTAATTTTAGTTGTGAAAAAGTTTCGTTTTGCTTGGGTAGTTTTCGATATTTTCGAATCAAATTTTGGAGGAAAAAGTCAAAAGGGCTAAATTTGAAAACTAGTCATTTGGTAACCTTTTGTTTTAAAAAAATGTCTCTTCAAAGCTTTAGTCAATTATTAAAACATAACAATGAGATAGGTAGCACTAATAAACCTCCGCTATTCACTACCAATACTAATTATGTTGATTGGCGAATACGTTTTGAGAGTTTCATCTCCTATAATGATCCTGATATGATGATTCCCTTGCTTGAACGATATGTTCATCCTCTTGCTGATGGAGATTTCCCAGGCGTTGCTCCACGAAAATCTGTTAGGTCTATGACTCCAGAAGAGAAGAAGTTATGGGATTTAGAACGAAAAACTCACTCCGCTTTAACAATGAGTTTAGCTACTGACGTAATGAGATTGTTTAAACATAATGACACTGCTTATGATCTTTGGCAAGCCATTGAAAAGCGTTGTGGGGGAAACGAAAAGTATAAAAAGAGTAAACTGGACCTCGTGAAAAAACAGTTTGAGATGTTTGATATATTGCCTAATGAATCTATCACTCAATTGTTTAATAGATACTCAAGATTGGTTAATGAGTTATCTGAGGGTGGAGTTATCCTAGCCACAGAGGATGTGAACAAGAAACTCTTAGGTGCTTTACCTAAGAAATGGGATCAACGTGTCATGATGATGGAAGAACAAGAGGAGGTTATGGCACTGTCATTAGAAGATCTCATTGGGAGACTGCAAGCTTATGCACTTGATATGCAACGAAAAGAAACTAAATCAAGTGCCTATGTTCAAGAGCCTAGCTTGTATGGGGCTCAATCTCCTACTGATGAGAGCACTGGTGGGGTGGCTTTCATGTCCGGTGGTACCTCAACATCTAGTTCTCAAACAGGTGCTTCATCACAGGGAAGAGCATATTATTCTTCCAATACACCACCGACACCGGCTACTGAAGAAAATGCTGCTGTCTTCCAAGCTTTTCTCAGCGCTTATGACAGTTTCTTATCAAAGAAGACCAGTACCATTGATCTCACTGATAGGGATTTTGAACAGATCGACCCTGATGATCTGGAAAGAATGGATATCAGGTGGAATATGGCTATGTTAACTAGAAGAGCCAAAAGGTACTTGCAGAGAACTGGGAGAAAGCACCTGGAAGATGAAACTGATGAAGGTTTGGGTTTCGACAAAAGTAAAGTGCGATGCTACAACTGTCAGAATCTTGGGCATTTTGCTAAAGAATGTGAGAAGACCAAACAGCCCCCATCTGGCTTCACAAAGCCTTCTCCTACTAAGCAACCTGTTACTACCGCTTCAAATGCCTTTCTGATGTTAAACGAAGACGCTTATGATTGGAGTGCTCATGATGATCTGAGCGAAAATAAAGCTCTCATGGCTCACATCTTGAATAAACCCGAGGTACCTATTGAAGAGCCATTATCTTGTGTGTCATGTATCAAATTAACTAACAAAGTTAACAGATACAGTGAGGATAATGAACGCCTTACGTCTGAGTTAGAACAACTTAATAAGGCAAATAAAATTTTAAAGGAAAATGAAATGGCTTTTGATAAAAAACTAAATGCTGCTTTCGAAGAGAGAAAAGCACTTAGGGCCAAAAATTTTAGTCAGCAAGACGCAATAGATAGTTATATGAATATGAAACTGATAATAAAAAAGGAACTTGCTGACTCACAGGCCGAAGTAATTGAATTAAAAAGAAAGCTGTCAAATTTTTCAACATCCTCACTGGTCTTTGATGAGATCCTACAATCGCAAAGGACAGATACGAAGAGTAAGGTTGGTCTTGGTTACCGCAATGTACCACCTCCTTCTGACTATCTGCCAATGCCTTCCAAGGATGCAGCCAAAGACTTTGTACCTACCTTTACAAAGGTAGATACAAAATCTGTTGCTGAGCCAGTGTTTGATACAACACCTGCTGTTAAGATGCCTGAGTTTGTTAAGGCTAACGTAGTGCCTCCAGTTAATATTGAGAAGCCTGTTGAGGTAGAGGATTTAACTGAAGAGGCTCAGATTAAAATTGAAAAGGTTGATGTTAAACCCGAAAATCATATAATTACTAATGAATCTGAAAAGGCTTTTAATAGTAAGGGTAAAAACAAGGTTGTTAATGAATCCGAATCTGTTAAAATCTCAAAGAAGGATTCAAAAGGAAAATCTTCACATAATTCACAATCATCTGTGAATAATCTGAAGAACGAGAAAATAATTAATAAATCTGTTAAAAAATAACCTTCAATATCTACCTGTTCAACTTTAGAGGCCTCTACATCAACATGTACGCATAAGTGTTCATGTTCTGTAAATGCCTCAACTTCTAAGCCTCCCTCAGTAAATCCTCCATTGAAACAATTTGAGGGGAGTCACTGGAAAAGGCCGTATGTGGAAAGGCGGTCGTGTTATCGGTGTGGTCAACAGGGCCACATCATTAGGGATTGTCGGTTATTATCCCTAGATAGGTTTGGTAGAGGGATGCCAAGAACTTCATTTTTTAGAAATTCTTTTCAAAAATCCGTTTCAAGGCGTGGTTCGTTTTCGCCTGTATCTAGTTGTGCATCCAACTCTCCAAAACCTATGGTTAGAGTAAACAAAGGTGTGCCCAGTAGACCTGAAGTCCAAAAGCACAACATTGTTGAAAACAAAATATCTGAACCTAACCAGGTTTGGAAACCTAAATCGACAAACGACATCAATGAAATCATCTGAATTTTTAAAATATCATAAACTCATTGATGTGATGGTTATGGATGATAGTGGACAACCCAAGTCTATCAAGGCTTGGGTGTCTCATAATTACTAATGTTTGTTTGTGGTGATGCAGTCAGGTTTTTGATCGCTCATACTTTTAGTGACTGCAAGGATACGAAGAAGGTTGATTTCAAGGTGCTTATGTGTGGTGCTTATGTGTGGTGCTTATGTTTGAGTGAATGGATGAAATTATGAAGTGATACGAGGTGGTTAATAAGTGCTAAAAGTATTTGAGTTTGACTTGATATGTGACTTGAAATTTTTGTTTCTTTCATGATTATTTATTTGTTTGTTTTTGAGTAAAGAATTTGCTGTTCGGGGGGAGTAATTTTAAAATTACGATTTAAAAAGTCTGAAAAATATGAACAGGCAAATTCTTGAAAAAAGCAACTGCCACTCTTTATACTTGTTAGTATTAAAGAAATGCAATAGTTGCAACATTGTTAAAAATAGACGTTGAATTGTGTCTGTAAACAATTGGGGAAATGATAGTACATCAGGAGACATGCATAAAATGGAATTTTAAGATTTAAGTTTGATGTGTCAGAAGATTTATCTAGCATACTTGAAATATCCTTTATAAATATTAGATTCATCAAATGATGTATTGATAGGCATTTGTTCTAAAGTTACTAAGAAGCTTAACTTTCAAATATGCATATTATTTTATATAAAGACATATTAATATGTATGACACTAAGTTAAAATAAGGGCCGAATTGTCCGAAATATTTTGACGCTTCGTCTTAATATTTGGATGATGAACATGTTATGATCTAAAAATATAAGGTCTTTGCATGGTGTTATCTGGGGGAATATATTAGGTGTCTCCTCTGTTGTATGAAAATACAGACCTGGTTTCATCTAATATATTCTTCAAAAGAACTTAGGTGCGTAGTCTATGTTAACCTATAGACAACTATTACGTACCCGTGGCATTCCTCAAATTCTCAAAATAAAATGTACAAAAGTGCAGAAAAGTTATAAAAAGTTTGCCTCATACTGGTTTGTGTTAAACTATGGTACTCTGTTGTACGAAAGTACAGACCTGTACCCTCTAGTTTAATTGTTCAGACTGGTGTTTGTTCAACCCGAACTATTGCTTATGTGACTCTATTATACGAAAGTACAGACCTGTCACCGCTATCTTAGTTCTAAAGATACGTTCATACCCTCACCTTCTATATAGAAAATACTAACATGTTTTTGATTTCAAATGTATATTTTAATGTGATTTATATACTATAATATGCATGCTAATAATAACACAAGTGATTCATCTTATTATGAGTTGACATCATATACTTAAGTACAAATGTTTAGATGGATAAAATATCAATAATCGTCTTGAACTAATCTTTATAACAGATGATTTAAATATGCTAAGTAAATTTAAAGTGGACAGATATACTGATAATCGAAATAACACTTACTATTTCCTAATAATTGCATGTTATCCTGATATGATCCCTAACCAGACCAAAACAATTCCGTCCCAAAATTATTGTTTATTTATTGCTTTCAGTATTTTAATTCTGTCTTATAAAGAAAATTACAAAAATATTTTATTTCTGAGTTATTTTATTCAAGTTACATATCATGCTCATATTCAAACGATAAGAATTGATGAGAGTTCTCCAAAGACTTTGAAGATAAATATTATTGGAGAAGCTATTGATGAAAGAGATGATGGTCACTGAAGTTGAAGATCTAACTAGTTGTTAGTCATATGAAACTGAACATCAAGATTTTTGAAGACCAAGTTATCTCCATGGGGAAGTTTATTGGTGAAGACTAATTAAAGATTAATTGACCAAGCTGCTGACATGGGGGAGTTTGTTGGTGCATAAATGTGTGTCAGTCAGTTGGTCAACGTTTGTTCTGTTAAAGTTAATTAGTCTGAGTGTGTGAAGTATCAAGTTTGTATTTTCGAGTTTGTAAATGAAATGTAATTATAGAAAATACACAATATTCTGGTCTTGCGACACAGAGCCTGTGTCGCTATAGTGACACAAAGGTTGTGTCGCAATGGGCTGGGCCTGCTACATAGGGCTTGTGTCGCAGGGTCCAGTAGGGTGTCTATATATATCGAGTTAGAATTTCGTTTTTGGGTTGATCAAACCCTAAAGAGAGAGAGAGATACGGCAGAGAGAGTGGGAAGAGAGAGTTTTGTGATTTGTAATCGTTATTCTTCAAGTGTTTATATATATACGAAAAGATTATAGAATCGTTGTGTTTGTGTTTACGTTTCAATTGCTTGATTGATTGTTTCCGCCTTTTAATTGAGTCAAACGACAAGTCTAGATCCGTGATTAAGGGAACCAACAGTTCACTTGATCATTTTGAAAGCTTCTTAATTTAAGAAGATGGATTCTATTTCTACAAGTTTAATAATACGTGTGTATTTCAGTAGTACTATTTTTTTATTTTTTTTTTGTTTTTCTTTTTTTGTTATGCAATTACAATCGTCCCAAATAAGAGACACTATAATTAAAATTTGGTTTATAAATTTACGACCCAGTTATTACATACGGTCCAATGATTAAAACGGTTATGTAGTGAATTGAAATTTCTTTAAGCCTTATCTTTCATTGTTATACGCATACATAATATTACAATTATTAGTTTACATAATAAATATTTATCTTTATAACCGAGAATAATTTACAAATTTGTTAAATGATTATACAGTTAATTGTGTATATTATTTTGCATTGAATTGAAATTTATTTAAGCCTTATCTTTTACATAATAAATCTATATCTTTATAACCGACTCAAAATATGTTATCAAATGTTCTATACTTTATATATATCTAGAATCTTCAACTAATTGTGATAAACAATAAATCTTTACCATACATGTCTACAATCTTCAACTAATTGAGTCATAACATCTTTACGATTACTTTACATAAATATTTATACTCAAATAATTTACATAAATCTTTACACCCGACAATATTTATCAAATTTGTATAAAGATTATGCATATGTAAAAGAATTTGAATCCGGAGTTATTTACAATTACAATTACAACCGTTATCAATGTTTTCCTATAAATACAACCTCTATGATCCCTTCATCATTCACAAAATCACGAAAACAGTTTCACATATGTTTAATCGCATTGTGTAATTCTTCTTCAATGGCTTCTAATGTTGCAATCATCCACATCAATGACATTCATGGAGATAGAGAAGGTTGTAGCATCAAAGTGCAAGTTCTTAGAATGTGGAAGCAGTATTTTCGCAATAACACATCAACGGTTGCTTCTGTTGACATGATACTCGCTGATGAACACGTAAGATTCTTTCCAAATTACGATACATAATAGTAAGAACACACTTATTATAAAACATAATCTTTGCTGAAAACATATTTGATGAATACATAATATTTTTTCGCATGATTGTACATAGGTTCACAAGATACATGAAACTATTAAGAAAAATTTAATTGGTGACTTTAAAGACGATCTAGAAGAAGGTGATTTTTTTGAAATCTGTAACTTTGGAATAGGGTCCAACTTAGGCAACAATTTGCTTGTGGATCATCCAAGTAGAATCAACTTTGTGAAAACAACAAAGGTGAAGAAGTCACGAGCTTTTGAGAAGTTAATTATACCATTTACATTGGTTGACTTTGCTGATCTCATTAACCATAACATCAACTCAAAAGTTGTTGTTGGTAAGTTTTTTAAATAAACTTTAATTTATTTATTATTAGTTTCATAAATATCTAATGTTTTTTTAATTTTTTATAAAATTAAAAAATTGCCCACTATGCGTTGGATTCTTGGGTTCGGATGAAGATATAAGGGGGATGGGGATAGTGCACTGCTCTTTTGTAAAACAAATTTGGTGTAGGTGGGGTGAGAATTTACTAAGTTGTTAAGTGGATTCTTCTTGTGTAAAATGCAGTGTTTTAGGTGTTCTACAGTTGTTATGTATTCAAAATTGGCAAATAAGAGTTGTAAGGATGGTGGAATGAAGTAAAGTTCATAAAATTAATGGTGGTAAAAATTTCAGGGATGTTATGGTTCCAAAAATCATCATAGATTGCTATATAGACAGGTTAATTTATGATCTCGAGAAGCAACAACAACATGATAATTGCTATTGTTTGACTTCTAGAAGTCAAATGGTTGTTTTTGAGTTTGCTTATAGTCAAATAGATGTTTTTGAGTTTCCTTATAACCATATAGACCTTGTGACGGACCATACTATCGAACAAACAAAATATTATATTTGCAAATAAACATTTCTATACAAATAATACTTTCACATCGTTCTCAAATTAATTAAAAAAAAAACATTAAACTCAATAACACATTACTTATATATGTATAAACTTTTTAAAAATAATTCATCAATTTAAAACACATATAAACAATATCTAATACAATACCATCTAACAATCACAAATAAAATTAACATCAACATACATTAAAAAAAACTCATTTTATAAATTCAATTTAAATTTTTCGCATTATCGCGGATCCAGTTATAATTATAGAAAAGTTAAACATGACTTTTACCAAAGACATTATATATGTGGTTAAACAATTTTGACCAAACCCCCATAAAAATAAAATTTATATTTTCGATCGTAGTTGACCTTTTTAAAAACCTCTTCCCGGTTCAATTTACTTTGGACGCAACCCGACCTAACCCAACCCAAGTTGTTCTTATCTTTTTGGGACGTAAAACAAACATCTTTTTACATTAGCAAACTTTAGACTAGAAACTTCTAGATTGTTCCCCACTTATGAAATCGTATCAAAACCAAACCCATCATATCATTACATATATTGTTATTATATTATATTTTGTTTCAATTTGGTTTAAGATTGTTTCAAGAAGATGAACACGACTACTCTTACTTGGTTACTAGCACGATAGAAAACAAGAAGAAAAAAAAAAAAAAACAGATAACAAAAAAAAGGAGGGAAAAAGTGGAATACTATGCGAGGAATGAGCACTTTATATGTCAAAGGCAGCATTCACACGTTTCATACACGTAATATACACACACTACTTACAAAGCAATAGAATGATTATCAGCCGTTGATTTCACACGCTATCAATTCCCAATTATCGATCCAAGGGTGTAGATGCTGACTAGATTATAACATGTACATCCATATAGCGAATTATAAATAGATCTTCACGTATTTGGTGTATTCAACGAAATACTAAACTTACATCAATTCTACAAATAAATACTCACAAAATGACGTGGAGTTGGTTATCAGCCAATCAATTTCATTTATTTTTTCTCTTTTATACTTGTACATTTCTTCAAATTCTTGGTACACGATCGTTTTGTGAAAATTTATTTATAAAATTTATATGAGTCTAATATTTCTCTTTTTCAATACGGTGAATTTCCTTTTGGTTCATGGTTCCGTTTGGTCCATAGTCATAGCGGCGGAGCTTTCTTAGGGCAGGGAGGTTGCATTGCCTTCTTAGAATCCGACTTATAAGTAGTATATATTAAACATGTTAAGATATATTTACAATTGGTTCACTTGGCTTATTAGTTGATTAGAGCTCCGTTTACTAAAGATTTAAACAGCACTTTTAGGTATTATGCTTAACAGCCATATTTAAGTTGATTTGTTTATTCATATGTATAAGTTGTTAGCTTAAGTAAAAGAAAAATTCGCTCAAGTTTATTTTTTAGATTTTGACCCCCAAATAACATGTTCAAGTTTCATCTCTGGTCATGAATCTTGCTTGAATTGATTAAGTGGCATCAATGAGGTCTATGTTGGGATATGTCCGTATCACAAATAAATATATGTCCGAATTATACGTGAGCCTATGGGGTCACACGCGTTAACATGTAGAAACCGCTCATATAACCAATATAAGTTAATTATAATAACTAATTGAGTTATTTAATTAATTTGTGATCATTTAATAAATGTTATTAAATTATAAGGCCAAGGTGAAAGTTATTAGGATTAAATTGTTATTTCTAATTACTTAAAGGGTTTATAATTAATTAATAATAAAAGGATTATTATTAATTATTATAAAAGGAATATGTATTATATAATAACTCAAAATTCTTGTATATATATATTAAACCTAAACCTCATTCTTGGAACACAATAGTTTTTTTCTTTCTGTCTTTCGTGCGCCCGAACATCAAAACCACAAAAGGGTTTTGATTTGTTTCAAGTGTATCACACAAGAGACAAAGAAACTTATTTGGTTATTGAACTAGCATTCGGGTGGTAATCAATAACGTGTTGTGTGTGAAACCATAGAGGGTTTTTCTTTTTAAAACCTCTATAGTTTATTCGTTTATTGAAGTCGTTCCTCATTTAATCCACAACAAGAAAAAGCTAAACAAGTTATTTTCGTTGTGTTTATGTTAATTAATTGTATGCTATACATGATCCTATTTTCCGCCGCGTTTACTCGTGATTATTACTTGTTTAATATGCTAATGTTCTAACAGTGGCATCACGAGCCTTGTATAGTGTAATTAATTACATAAAAGAAAAAATGTAAAATTGGATCTAAAAAACGCTAGATTCGCATGTTTTAGCTTAACTTTACGTTTATATATATAATTACTTGTTGATTGGATAACCATGACGAACACATGCATATTTTTTAAGGATATAGCAATTTGATATGTGATATATCTTTCTTGTTTAAGTGTTAATTAGATACGTGCATATCCGACGATTAATAAATTGTAATATGTATGTTTGTTATAATTTTTAAGTTGCTGATTG
This sequence comes from Gnaphalium uliginosum, assembly GCA_963930675.1. NCBI lineage: Eukaryota > Viridiplantae > Streptophyta > Magnoliopsida > Asterales > Asteraceae > Gnaphalium > Gnaphalium uliginosum. The sequence goes on along the minus strand of OZ005681.1, from coordinate 28,875,595 downwards.
CATGACACCAGTTCACTAAAAAATTCGTAACAAATAAACCGTAAAGAGTTAGGACCTCAAATTTTTATGGTAGATCCACGACACAGTAGGCTACAACTTTGTAGTTTACTGCCAAGGTTGGGGAAGACTCCTTCCTTGTCTAATCGGGCCTGAAGTTAACTGAAACTGTTAATCAGCTTTATGTGTTGTGATATATACTTTTATAAGGCTTACGCAAACGAGTTCCTCGATGTATGTGGTCTGACTTGCCATGGATTTATTCAACGCAAGCGAGAGTCTTATTTAGGTATATATAAAGATTGTCTCTAGTTGGCCTTTACTTAGGTAATCATTGGCTTGTAGATTGCATGATTACGTAAAATTAAGTGTGTAGGTTCCCTTGTCTTGGACCTAACCGGATCAACACACACAATCGAGAGGCGGAATTCAAACGATTGTATAAAGTACGTAAAAAACACAAACGAATCAAACGCAAATCGAATGTATATAGATATAATAACCGAATAGCTTGAATACACTGAAATGCCTTACAAATGCCCTCTATACTCACAGATTCGTCAACCTCAAAGCTGAGGCCGAAATGACCTATTTATACTAAACCGAAACTGACTCTGCGACACAAGCTTTGTGTCGCACAGTCAGCTCATGCGACACAGGCCTTGTGTCGCATAAGCGACACAGGCTCTGTGTCGCCTAAAACAAACTTGTAACATACATAAAACTTCATAATTACATATCTGACTATTATAAGCTAAGACCAACTGACAGACATACAAATATGTACCAACAAACTCCCCCGTGTCTTCAGCTTGGTCTTCAAAAATCTTCACTCAACTCCAGCCTGCTGGGAATGTGCCACCGGCATGTATTCCCATTTTCAAACAAATCTCAACAATCTTTTGAAACTTCAGAGCCTCTTCTTGATCAAGAACATAATGTTGAATCTTGTTGGCATGAAGGACTCTTAAGTCATATTTCGTTAAATTGATGAGGCTTATAGGATCAAAAACACGAATAATTGAACCTCTTAATTGTTGAGAATAGATCCACTCTCCCGGACCCTGTTCCTGGTCTCTCTCAGTTAGATATTCAATAACAGCTTCACCAGTCTTCGGGTCGTACCACCAATATCTAAATTTCTTTAACAAATTTAGTGGTAGTTTCTCAAGTGGAATCGATTTCAGACTTGCAGCTGGCGGATATTTATACTTCACAATAGGCTCTTGAGTTCTTGGATCTAACTTCTTCTTGAAACGATAGCGAACTCCCAGCTCAGGTTTTATCCATACATAGTGTCTGCTGTAGATCTCTTTTCTAAGAACCTTTTGAATAAAAGCGCCTCGACTATCATTTGAATTATTTACCAATTCTAATTGCGCAAGACGATTAAGTTCAACCTTTGGCAAAGTGCTGATGCAATTGAATCTCGGCCTGAAGTATTGAACGCCATCCTTTCTTTTTATTAAAATGAGAGAGCTTTCAGCATCGAATTTCCAGCTATAAATTAGACTAGTGAAATCTCCTCGAACTTTGTAAGACTTACAAATAGAAGACGCCACAGCCACAGTTCGATATTTCACAACAGGCTTGGACTGTACTGATGGCCACGGTTCGGAGGCCAATTCATTTTCATCATCAGAAGAATCCGATTCAATGATAGGTGCATCAGGATCATACGATTCTTCTGGTTGAGCATGAGTAGGCTCACCTTGTCTTTCAATAGGAGATTCCGGATGATTTGACTCTTCATACACATCTTCATCTGAGGGAATCTCCGGTTCAACCTCAACATCCTCAAAGTCATAAGATATATCATCATTATTTACCGGATTTATTAAGCTTTGTAGATACGTGATATTTGCTTCAGAGTAATCTACAGCTATAGGAATCGGTTGACCTGGAATGTTTTCAGACGATGCAAAATAATCTAAAAGTAAATTTTCATTAATGTCTGAATTATTTACATCTACAGTCTGTGTTCCGGCGGAAGTCATAGTTGTTGTTTCAATGGCACGCAGGCCTGACTCCCCCGAAACTACAGCTAGGGCTTCTAATTCTAAGACCCTAGTCTCCAAAATAGGAACTCTGACAGTCTGCAGCTCCAAATCTTTAATTTGTGCAGCTTGAGCTTCTAGAACCGCAGATTGTGACTGAATTAATGCAGCTTGGGATGTCATCGTTTGCTGCATCGTGTCCAACCGCCTCATTAATTCTTGAATGACAGACGGGAGAGGTTGGACAGGAACCTCCACACGGGGAATGTCAACCCGTGGCGTGGAAGAAGAAGTTGGAGCCGAGTGACGTTGACGAACCATCGGAGGCACCCAATCTTCATCCGTAGGTTCTGATTGACGAGGCCTTTTGCCCACATCGGGTCGCACATAACCTGTCCCTGCCCTTTTGCGTCGTTGAATACGCTTAAAGCGTCTTAAATCAAAACGACGAATATTTTCCAACGAAGTGTCGGAAGGGACTATCCGAGGGGAAGTTGGTGGAGTTGAGCCACCATCAGAAGAGCTGGCAGCCATGTCTTCGACAATATGCGGCTCTTGTGCCTGGACGTTTTCTCCTTCAAGATGGTCAACATGACCAAAGGTCTCAATGTCGTCCAAAATTGCCTCAAGCTGAGGATTTTCTGCTTGTACAGGCACATTGACAAAAAGATCCTCTGGCTGTGGAGGAGCAGCTGCATCCAAAAATTCATCGGCCGCCGGAGGAACATAATCCTCATTTACAATGTGGCCAAACAGTGGCACATCCGCCGGCGCCGGAACTCCTTTAGCATATTGCCCACAGATGGCAAAGATGCGAACATTCATAGGGGTTTGTCGAAAACGGTGAACAGCATTCACCGGAAGCCCCGGAAGAAGATGGTTGAGCAATAGCTGGATAAACCGCGGGTACATGTTCCATCGGTTGTCCCCGGTGTGTACATTGTCAACCATAGCCCGAAATATATAACCAGAAAAGTTGAAGGGCTTGTTGTACACTAGAGCCAGCATAGCAGAAGCCGTAGAATGGCTCATGCCGTCAAAACCAGCCTTTCTGCTGGATAGGTAGACGATCATAATGTGCATCAAATACCGCCAGACCCTAGTTAGGTTGGCCTTGCGGTATTGATCCTTCGGAATGCCCGGATACCCAAGACGGATCATGCCTCCATTTATAAATGAGTTTGCAAATTGAATCGGCATGTCCGGATGGTCAGCAAATTGGAAGAATTCTCTAATAAGCCGCTCGGAGATAACCACCTCTTTGTCTTCTACCCGTGCGAGAATGCGGGTTTCAGGCAGATCAGAGTTGATCACAGCTGAATTCTAGAAGGAGCCAACTTGATCTTTGTATATTGGTGCATTGGCGGATATGGCTGTAAAAATGCGGGAACGGCTCAAGAAAGCAATCATTGGCCTAAAAGGCGCAGCCGAATCCCGATCGTCCTCAAGAAAAGCCACAATATTGTGCCTCGGCTCCCAATCATTCACATTTATATCTGCCATTGCTATTAACACAAAAGAAAACATAGCTCGAAAAGCGTTAGCATACAAACGTGAAGACAATTAATTTGAATAAAATGTCTTATGCGACACAGAGGATTGTGTCGCAGTAAGAATGCGACATTATAATTGTGTCGCTAAACCCATATGCGACACAAAGGATGGTGTCGCAAAAATCAATTTTAAAAAAACTATGCGACACAAACGCTTGTGTCGCTAACAAATTAAGCGACTGCATGGGTTGTGTCGCATTTTGCAATAAAATTGAATTTAATTGAATTTAGCGACAGAACCCTTATGTCGCAAACTATGTGTCGCAAGCTAAGGCGACACAACATTTGTGTCGCATAGAAACAAAAACGACAGACACAAGTGCGACACAAGTGTTTGTGTCGCAACTTGTGTCGCAATGACGAACAGTTGCAAACCCAGAAAAACCCTATAATCAAATTTGGGGGTTTTCGAAATTTGAGGACACCAAATGATGCGCCAACGTTTGTAGAGCATGAAACCATGATTTTTAACATGATAGCAACGTCTCCCGTGTCCAATTTTACCCCAAACCAAAAACCCTAAAAACCGTATGTTTCATTTGACATTTAAACCAAAAGTATACGGTAAAAGTGAGTGAAAATGGTACCTATAAGTCGAGAAAATTTAGATGAACACGAAACACTGATTGGATTGCAAAGAAACACGGCCGAAGATAGAAAATCGAAAGAAAATTACGTCGCAGTCCTTGTGTCGCAAGAGAGAGGCTTGTGTCGCTTTTTGTGTCGCAAAAACGTGTAGCGACTGAGAGGTAGGGTCCGGCTTTTATACCTCAACCCTGTATAGCGACACAAGATGCGACATGGGTAGCGACACAAAATTTGTGTCGCATATGCGACACAGCGCTTGTGTCGCAACTGGGACTGTTTGGAAATTTTGATTGCAAGTTTTACAGTCGAAGCCGATTTGATATTTACTTAGAGACTTGGTATAATTAAGAACAATAAAGTAATAAATAAATAAATAAAAAATAAAAAACAATTTAAAAATTAAAAACCGTTGAATCTATTTTACACTCAACGACAGAATCATAACATCTTTTTGGTGACGGGATTGGTTAAGTCTGCTTTAGGAATCATATCAGGATAACATGCACTTATTAGGAATAGTAAGTGTTATTTCGATTATCAGTATGTTTGTCCTCTTTAAATTTACTTAGCATAGTTAAATCACATGTTATAAAGATTAGTTCAAGACGACTATTGATATTTTAACCATATAAACATTTGTACTGAAGTATATGATTTCAACTCATAATGAGATGAACCACTTGTGTTATTATTAGCATGCATATTATAGTGTATAAAACACATTAAAATATACATTTGAAATCAAAACATGTTATTATTTTCTATATAGTAGGTGAAGGTATGGACGTATCTTTAGAACCAAGTTAGCGGTGACAGGTCTGTACTTTCGTACAACAGAGTCACATAAACAATAGTTCGGGTTGAACAAACACCTGTCTGAACACTTTAAACTAGAGGGTACAGGTCTGTACTTTCGTACAACAGAGTACCATAGTTTAACACAACCAGTACGAGGCAATCTTTTTATAACTTTTCTAGTACATTTGTACATTATATTTTAGAGTTTAGATATGCCACGGGTACGCAATAGTTGTCTATAACTTAACATAGACTACGTACCTAAGTTCTTTTCAAGAAGATATTAGATGAAACTAGGTCTGTATTTTCATACAACAGAGGAGACAACTAATATGTTCCCCCAGATAACACCATACAAAGACCCTATATCTTAGATCATAACATGTTTATTATCCAAATATTAAGACGAAGCGTTAAAATATTTCGGACATTTTTGCCCTTATTTTAACTTAATGTCATACATATTAATATGGCTTTATATAAAATAATATGCATATTTGAAAGTTAAGCTTCTTAGTAACTTTAGAACAAATGCCTACCAATACATCATTTGATGAAGCTAATATTTATAAAAGGTATTTCAAGTATGCTAGATAAATCTACTGACACATCAAACATAAATCTTAAAATTCCATTTTATGCATGTTTCCTGATGTACTATCATTTCCCCAATTGTTTACAGACACAATTCAACGTCTAGTTTAACAATGTTGCAACTATTGCATTTCTTTAATACTAACAAGTATAAAGAGTGGCAGTTGCAGATTTTTTTTTTTTTTTTTTTTTTTTTTTTTTTTTTTTTTTTGGATATAACCAAGTCTAAAAGATAATTCTGACCAGAAATGGAGAGTTAGGCATTGCTTAAACTCACCATTCCAATCATAGAGACAAGCTCATCAAATCGACTACGAGAGAAAGCTTTTGTGAAAAGATCTGCGTTTTGTTTAAGAGTAGGGATTTGGACAAGGTCAATTAGGTGCTTCTCATAGCAATCCCGTATAAAATGATAACGAATTTCAATATGCTTTGTTTTTGAATGCTGTACGGGATTGCGTATGATAGATACAGCAACTGAATTATCAATATGAATAGGAGTAAGAGTTAAAAGTAACCCATAGTCACGCATTTGATGCTGAATCCAGAGAACCTGGGAACAGCAACTGGCAGCAGCAATGTATTCTGCTTCAGCAGTGGATGTAGAGACAGTTGTCTGCTTCTTGCACTGCCACGAGACTAATCGGCTTCCTAGAAACTGACATCCTCCAGTTGTGGACTTCGCGTCCACTGAGCAGCCACCATAATCCGAATCTGAAAAAGCAGTTAGAGCAAAATCGTTTTCATTAGAATACCAGAGACCCAAGGAGGGTCTCCACTTAAGATAACCTAATATGCGTCTGACAGCCTTTTCATGAGAAGCTTTGGGCTTTGCTTGATATCTTGAACAGATGGATACAGCAAATAAAATGTCCGGCCTAGATGCTGTAAGGTACATAAGCGATCCTATCATTGAACGATAGTCACGCTGATTAACATCATCTTCGTCGTCAGCAGGTCCAAGTTTGTGACTGATGTCAATAGGAGTTCCATAGTGTCTGGCATCAAGCATCTGATATTTTGTCAAGATATCCTTGACATATTTTGTCTGATGAATATAAATACCCTTATCAGACTGCTCGACTTGAACACCAAGAAAAAATTTTAGTTCTCCCATGGCACTCATCTCAAACTTAGACTTCATGACTTTTTCGAAATCTCTGCACAGCATCTCATTGGTCGATCCAAAAATAATATCATCCACGTATACCTGCACAAGCAACAAATCGTTTCCTGTCTTTTTGATAAAAAGAGTTGAATCAATCTGCCCACGAGTGTAACCATTTGTGAGCAGGTGTTGAGACAACGTTTCATACCAAGCCCTTGGAGCTTGATGAAGACCATACAATGCTTTATCGAGTTTGTATACGAAATCAGGATGCACTGAGTCTTCGAAACCAGGAGGTTGTTTTACATAAACCTCTTCGTTGACCTTCCCATACAAAAACGCACTCTTTACATCCAGTTGATAGACACGAAATTTCTTGAATGAAGCGTAAGCAAGAAATATCCGTATTGACTCCAAACGCGCAACTGGTGCAAAAACCTCGTCATAATCCAATCCTTCGATCTGTGTAAAACCTTGAACCACCAGACGAGCTTTGTTCTTCACAACTACGCCACGGTCATCTTTCTTGACTCGATAAACCCAGCGAGTACCAATCGGATAGAATCCTTGAGGTAGTTTAACCAGCTCCCAAACTTCTAACTTTTTGAACTGTTGGAGCTCTTCTTGCATGGCTTCTACCCACTGAGAGTCAGTCAATGCTTCCTTGATATTTTTCGGTTCAATTTGAGAAAGAAAGCATGACTCCAATTGAGCTAATAGGCACTCGGTTTGTCCTCTGGTTCTAACTCCATCGTGGAAATCACCAATTATATTATCGACCGGGTGATTCACATTTACACGGCTACTTGGAATCTCTTCAGGTTCAATGACAGTTTCCAAATTTGTATCATCTCCCCCAGATACTAAAGTCTCTTCAAGTACCTCTGTGACAGATTCTACTTCACCATCGGATAATGCCGGCATATCTGGATCTGTATCAGGATCTTGAACTGGTTCAGTAGTTTGTGGAGGAGGTGGTGGTGTTTTTGTAGGAGACTTGGATACATCAGAGTATATATCAAGACCATGAAGCATTGTCACCACCTGTTCAATTTCATCTTCAGCAGGAAGATTGAATGAATTAAACATACTGTCATAATCGAACAAGAAGTCGGGTCCCGTTCCTTGTGAAGGTTGAGTGTAACGCAAACAAGTTACTTCAAAATGTTCCTCCACTCTCTTTATAGCTTTGTTATACACACGTTTATTTGGTGAATTATTTGAGAAACCCAAAAAATAGCCTTCACTTGATTTTTCACCAAATTTAGCCAGTCTTTCTTTTGTGTGCATAATCATACATGGACACCCGAAAGGCTCAAGAAACTGTAAATTTGGTTTACGGTTGTTGAAGAGCTCATAGGAGGTCTTATTGCGTTTCTTAACCATGGACACTCGATTAAGAATGTAGCAAGCTGTGTTGACCGCCTCTGCCAAGAACGTGATAGGCAGTTTTGAATCAGCTAACATAGTCCTTGCAACTTCAATGAGAGTCCTATTCTTACGCTCAGCAACTCCATTCTGTTGAGGAGTTCTAGCAGCACTGAATTGATGATCAATGCCTTTCTTTAAACAGAAAAGACCTAGTGTAGAGTTCTTAAATTCCGTACCGTTATCACTTCTTAGTTTCTTGATCTTCAAATTGCACAAATTTTCCAGTTTGTCGAACAAGTAGATAAGAATTTCAGCAGTTTCATCCTTGGAGGCCAAAAAATAAACCCAAGAGAACCTCGAGTAATCATCAGTGACCACCAAACAATACCATGCTCCACCTATACTTTTCTTGCTCACTGGTCCAAATAAGTCCATGTGCAATAATTCCAATGGCTTTTCAACTGAGTTGACCAGTTTTGACTTATGGGACTTCTTGTGCTGTTTTCCCTTTTGGCAGGGTACGCAATGATCATTAAGCCCGAAAGATTGCTTCGGTACACCACACACAAGATCATTTTTAACCAGATAATTCATCTTACGAAAATGTAGATGACCCATCCGTCTGTGCCACAACAAGGATTCTTTTTCATTAGCCTTAGACAAGAAACACGTTTGCTGCTTTGTTTCAACAGTACGCATATCTAGAATGTACGTGTCTCTGTCTCGAGGTGCCCTCAGTAGCACCCACTCCTCGTGAATAACAAATCCCGGCTTCAGAATGCAACACTCACTTTTCGTGAAAACAGTAGTGTATGATTTATCACAAACTTGCGATACACTAAGAAGGTTGTGTTGCAGCTGTTCTACAAAATTAACCTTTTCAAAGCTCACTCGGCCGTTTGAGAGTGTGCCTTGACCAGAAATAACTCCTCCTTTGTCACCAGCAAAAGCAACATATCCCCCATTATATGCATGAACATCGGAGAGCAAGGATATATTGCCGGTCATGTGCCGCGAGCAACCACTATCGATATACCATTTGCTATTAAGTACTGCTTCAGGTTGCTGCAACACCAAAAACAAGGAGGTTAATTAGTAACGGAGACCCAAGCCTTTACAGACTTGGGTACTCCAGACGCATCATCCACAATGATCACATCAGTCAAAATTTTGTTTTTAAACATATCAGAAGAATTGATTGATGTGACACTGTTGGATGTAGAATCATTTGATGATTCTTTCACTTTCCAAACCTTTTTAGGTTTGGTAGATTGCTTGTCAACAACATTGAGCTTAGTAATTGATGATTTGGTTGGCTCAACCTTGCTGGTTTTCTTAGCAGGTGAGGGAGAACGTGAACCTTTAACTGAAGAATTTTTAATTTTAGAACTTTTAGATACACCTTTCCCAGACCGCTTTTTAGCAAGCAACGGACAATCATTTATTAAATGACCTTGTTTCTTGCAGTAGAAACAAGATCTTTTCTCAACAGGTTGTTGAAATTTTGGAACAAACCTATGAGGATGGTTGAAAGAAATATCAAAGGCACATGCACACTTAGGTATATATAAAGATTGTCTCTAGTTGGCCTTTACTTAGGTAATCATTGGCTTGTAGATTGCATGATTACGTAAAATTAAGTGTGTAGGTTCCCTTGTCTTGGACCTAACCGGATCAACACACACAATCGAGAGGCGGAATTCAAACGATTGTATAAAGTACGTAAAAAACACAAACGAATCAAACGCAAATCGAATGTATATAGATATAATAACCGAATAGCTTGAATACACTGAAATGCCTTACAAATGCCCTCTATACTCACAGATTCGTCAACCTCAAAGCTGAGGCCGAAATGACCTATTTATACTAAACCGAAACTGACTCTGCGACACAAGCTTTGTGTCGCACAGTCAGCTCATGCGACACATGCCTTGTGTCGCATAAGCGACACAGGCTCTGTGTCGCCTAAAACAAACTTGTAACATACATAAAACTTCATAATTACATATCTGACTATTACAAGCTAAGACCAACTGACAGACATACAAATATGTACCAACAAAGTGTTAATTGATATGATAATTGTTATGTGTTTTAGTTGTTTTTTGCTATTTGTTATGTACCATGTTAAAGCAAAAGTTCTTTTTGAAAATTAAATAAATGACTAAAACTTATGAAATTAGATTTATTATAAACTATTTTCTTGTGAAGTCTCATGTGTCAAAATTGGGTTCAGCTTACATCCGATAATGCTTCGGCTTCCCACAACGAGACTTGCAAGATGTACTAGTTTATAATGAGTTTTGGTAAAAGTGTAATGTCTTTATTTTATATACACGTGCTATGTATATTTAAAGAGACATCTTGACAAATATACTTAATTGAGTAAAGTGTTTTATTAAATACTATGAAACAAAGATGTATGCATGCTTCTTTGTACATATTTGATTTACACGTTAAATGTCAAATAATCATACCTTTTGAAATTAAATTTTATGCCACCCAATGGTAAGGACACTTGCAATTGCCTTTTACTCTGCGTGAGACGTAGGTAAATTGCAACCCAAGGTAAATAACCACTCATTGTGAGACGGTGGTGGAATATTTACAGTTCCTTATTAGACAACTTAAATCGAGTTAAGCTGGTGAGATCCTTAAGCCCGAGGCATGGATGGGATGAAACATGCTTACATGACACTACTTGCTTGTTCTTTAGTGTCATTAGTAAGTCTCATAATGATCTAGGAGTTGCACTTGTATTGCAATTATTGCTCGTCACTTACCTTCTTGAATACACCATTGCTAGCAGATCAACTGATGTAATGGTGATATGTCAATTAGGATCTTAGCCTTAAGAAAATTAATTGTTTATATGTTTAAACTATGGGTAATTAATTTTTTTTAAAGGAGTATTATCGAAAATACTAAATTTTGAACTTTTGTCTGTTTTTGTAGATGGCAAATCTTGCACAAAACTTGAACGATTCGGCTTTCAGGTCGATGCTCGAAAGAGAAAAACTTTCTGCACCAAACTTTAATGATTGGTTTCGTCAACTAAGGATTGTCCTTCGAGTTGAAAAGAAACTCAATGTTTTGGAACAACCTATGATCCCTACTCCTGCTGATACTACCAATGAGGAATTGGCAGCATGGAATGCTCAATATGATTGTCACAATGAAGTTGCATGTCTTATGCTCGGCAGCATGTCTCCCGAACTTCAAAGACAATTTGAAACCTATGGTCCATACGACATGATTAATGAGCTGAAATCCATGTTTGAAAAACAAGCTGGAATTGAACTGTTTGAACTGTTGGGAAAAACAATGATCAAACCTACATTATAAATCTGAGGAGTCAAAATCTAACTTAGTTGTATTCAGGAAACTTAGTGAAATTCCTGAGTCTGTGTTTCTGAGTCTGTGCTACACAGACTGAAGAATAGTTTCTGAGTCTGTGCTGCACAGACTGAAGAATCTCACAGACTGAAAGCCATGTTCTCCTGAAGACTTATGAATTCATCATCTGAAGAATGAAGATTGAATACAGAAGACTTCACAGACTGAAGTTCACAGACTGAAGATCACAGACTGATGAACACAGACTGAAGAGCACAAGTTGAAGAATGAAAGTACAAATGTACAGAAGATATTCTTCTTTCCTTAGGCTAGATACAACTGATAAGATGTTTGAGAAAGGTCAAACATCGAACAAAGGTTTTCTTCTCAGCAAAGAAACCTTTTACCTTTTGCTTTTTCTATTTCCAAGAAAAGCAAAAAGGGTGGCGTGCAAAGTTGCCCAAGATGCATCTGTTATCACTTGGACAATTATGTAAGCTGGATAATATAGAGTTGCACCCAACTCTATAAATAGCAGTTCAAAAAGCACTGCTAAGTATCCAAGTATCCAAGTAATTCAAGCTCTCAAAGAAAAATAGTATACAAGACCTTTAAGCTTAGGCTCAAAGCATTACCACACTAACTGTTAAAGTTTATAGTGATAATTGTATCTTAATATACTAATACTTGGATCGTATTCAAACCATCTGTGTGGGTTTGAATACTTTGTCATCTGTGTGAGACAAACACTTTATTGTGAATAATACTTTGATTCATAATAAACTATGTGTCAAAATTAATCTTGTTTTCCGGCTAGATTAATTTAAACTTGTTTGATATAAAACTTGGATATAAACTAACAAGTTAAGATAACTGTTATTTAATCTGTATCTATGTTTTGGAAACCTTGTGACCCAACAACTGGTATCAGAGCGAATAAAGATTTAATCTTTAACGATCAAAGGAACCCAGTTTATCAAACAATCATCTAAATCCATTTTTCTCTACATTTTCTTCCTTGAAAAATGACTTCTTCTATTGCTATGGCTGGGAAGGGAATTCCAATCTTCAATGATGTAAATTTTACCCACTGGAAATTGAAAGCTGAATGGTTTCTTGCTAGCATTCATGATGAAATGCTTAGAGTCATTCAGGAAGGACCCATTATTCCTGGCAGAATAGTTCCTGCTACTTTAGATGCAAATGGTATTATTTTGACACCTGAAAAATTTGTTGAGGCTGCCAAAAGTACCTGGACTGATCTAGACAGGCAACTATATGCTTTAGACTTTAAGGCCAAATTCATACTGGGCAATGCAGTTACTGAGCCTATCTTTGCTAAGATATCTGGCTGCAAAACTGCTAAAGCCATATGGGATATGCTAACTGACCAATATGATGGTGTAAGCTTAGTACAATCCCAAAAGAAGAAGAATCTCATAAGAAATTATGAGAACTTCTCGGCTGGCCAAAATGAGTCATTAACTGATATTCATACCAGATTTCAGATCTTAATCAATGATCTTGAAAGGTATAATATCATCAAGGGACAGTTTGAAATCTGTGCAAAAATTGTTGATGTCATTCCAAACACTTTTTCTGAAGTTATCACTTCATTAATTGTAAGTGAAAAATTGGAGACATATGATCTCTTTGGCTTGTTTGGTCTTCTACTAAATTTTGAAGAAACCAAAGCCAGAAAGGATCTAAATGCCAAAAGGATTGCAAAAGATCCATCTGCTGCCCTTGTTGCAACAACAAGGAAAAATAGAGAACTTTTCTCTAGAGCAGATTACCATCTTACTCTTACAGACTCAGAATCAGATGATGAAACTGAGTCTCTAGAAGCTGAAATGGCATTGCTGTCCCAAAGGTTAGAAAAAGCAAGATTCAAAGGTTCAAAAGGAAGGCCAACTTTTGATCCTAAGAAAGCTACTTGCTATAAATGTGGGCAAGTTGGTCATATTTCTTCTGACTGCAGAGTGAAGATTGCAGAATCTTCAAGTTCTGATAAGTGGGAAGAAAAGGCCAAGAAGTACAAGAAAAAGTACTTCAACTCCAAGAAAATTGGAGAGAAACAACAACCAAAGAAACTAGAGAAAGCTTTGGTTGTTGAACAATGGATAGATGAAGAATCTTCATCATCTGAGGATGATGAAGATATGTGCTTAATGGCTATCACAGAGAGCCAGTTTGACAAAGATGTCAAATTTGCAGAAAAAGCATGTGTTTATCCAGACTGGGACAGAGGATCTGCTTACAATGTAAATCATTTTAAACTTTACTATAGTGATGCAGAAAAACAGAAAATGTTTGAACACATCTATGTAGATTTTTTGAAAAGACTGGAAGAAATACAAAATTTAAAAACCAAACTCAGTCAAGTTCAAAAAGATCTACAATCAAAAGTGAATGAAATAAACCAAAATAAACAGTACAAACTTGAGCTTGATGCTCAATATGACCTTTTCAAAAAGATCAAGCTGGAAAAAGAAGCTTATAAAAACAAAGCTGATCATTATGAAAGGATCTGTAAATCTTGGTGTATTTCATCACTTAAAAATGTGGACTGTTTATCCAAACAGATTCCAGCTCAGATACAAGCGGTCATAGGTGATGAGTTTGATCTTAAAAGTCACATAAATTCATAAATAAACTCAAAACCTACTATTTTTGTACCTGAGATTTTACCTCATACTTTTAGTCATACTGTGGGAGACAAAGTTATATTGACTAATGCCTTTGTTAGACCAAAAATAGTTGCTAAAGAACTAGTATATGAGACAGAGCCAGACTCTGAAGACACAGACTCAGAAATCTCAGTCTGTGAAACTTCTCAATCTGAACACTCTGAACTTATAATCACTAATGAATCTTTAAAAACTATAGAACTTGAAAAGAAAAGATTTATAAAAGGCAAAGTTAATATTCCCACAGTACCATCTTTAAAAAGACAAAAAGAGGTAAAAAGAATCAAGAATAAACAGAAAGGTTACAATGTGTTTGAACCTTCCACATCTCAGTCTGTAACTGGTCGAGACAATAATATGCCAAATGACAAATCTAAAGGCATAAAACCAGTAACAAGGGAGTTAAAAAGATCTCAGTCTGTGAGATCTAACTGTCAGTCTGGAAAAATCAATTCTCAGTCTGGCAAACTTAACCCCAAATCTGTTTGTGTTAACACTTAGTCTGACTTTCAAAAGTCAAATCTTAACAACCAGACTGAGACCATTAAGCTGCTTAGTGAAAACTTAATGAAGTTAACCACAAATTTTAAAACATTTGTTGAGTCAAAACAAGAGTTTAACAGAGGATCTAGTGCAAATAATAACCCAAAATCCAAAAGGACCATTATGTTGGACAGAAAATGTTACAACTATGGAAATCTGGGACATGAAGGTATTAAATGCACAAAGTCCATTCTTAAACAGCCAAAGGCTGCTTTGATCAAACAAATGTCATCTACAAACAACAAAATCAAAAATAGAGAGGTTAAAAGTCAACTTCACAGACTTAGCACCAAAACTGCTAAAGAATTGACTCCAACCAACTCTAAAGAACCCATCAAAAGATGGGTTCCCAAAAGTAACTAATTAATTTTGTTTGTCTTGTGCAGGGTAACAGCAAATGGTACCTAGACAGTGGATGCTCAAGACACATGACAGGTTCTTTGGAGAATCTGTCAGAGTTTGTAGAAAAAGAAGGACCTTCTGTTAAATATGGTGACAATTCTATTGCCAAGATAAAAGGTTATGGTGTGGTGAAGGCTGGCAACATCAGAATAACAAAGATGGCCTATGTTGAGAGATTAAAGCATAACCTGCTTAGTGCAAGCCAGATCTGTGATGATGATGGTGAAATCAGAATCAGAAAGAAGGCTGCTGTTATCTATAATTCCTAAGGCAAACCTATATTAGTTGCCAAAAGAGAAAGAGATATCTATCTCTTGGATCTTTCTTCTGCAGAAAACAATGTAGAGACTTGTCTCTATACTCAGTCTGTGCTAGAACTAAGCTGGCTATGGCATAGGAGGTTATCCCACCTGAACTTCAAAAATATTAACCTCCTGTCAAAGAAGAAATTGGTTAGAGGTCTGCCTGATGTTACATTTGCAAAAGACAAACTTTGTCCTGCATGTACACTGGGGAAACAGACCAAGAACCATTTTCCATCCAAATTGTTAGCTACAATTGATCAACCACTGCATATGCTACATATGGATCTGTTTGGACCCATGTGCATTAGCAGTTTGGGTGGAAAGAAGTATACACTTGTGGTTGTGGATGAATACACAAGGTATACTTGGGTCATCTTTCTTAAGGCTAAAAGTGATGCTCCTGAAGAGATTATTAATCTAATCAAAAGGGAAGAATTGCAGAAAGATGCACCTGTCAAGCAACTCAGGAGTGACCATGGTACAGAATTTAAGAATTCTACTCTCATTGAATTCTGTGCTGACAAAGGCATTATTCAAAATTTTGCCTCTGTCAGAACTCCTCAACAAAATGGTGTTGCTGAGAGAAGAAATCGTACACTCATAGAAGCTGCAAGAACCATGTTATGCCATGGTCAAAGGAAGATTTATTTTTGGGCAGAAACAGTTAACATTGCCTGTTATACCCAAAATAGATCTATTTTGGTCAAAAGGCATGGCAAAACTGCATATGAGCTGTATCACAAGAAGGTTCCAACCATCCATTACTTCCAGACCTTTGGAAGTAAATGCTACATTCTCAATCAAAGAGATCAATTAGCAAAGATGGAACCTAAGTCTGATGAAGGAATTTTTGTTGGCTATTCATCTATTTCAAAGGCCTACACAGTCTACAACAACAGACGGAACAAAATTGAAGAAACCATCAATGTCACCTTTGATGCTTCCTCTGCTAATGATGAACATGTTTCTCAGTCTGATGTTCATTTATTGGAAGATTTATCTGTTGTGGGATCTGAATCTCAAATCCCAGTTGTTGCTAACCGACAACAGGACTCTGAAAGTGATAATGAAGATGCTCAACCTGCTCATTCAATGACAGTACCTTCATCAACAGAAGATGAATCTGTGTCCAGAGATTCAAATTCTTCTGATACATGTGTTCAGTCTGGTAGTTTTCAGTCTGTGAACTCTACAGACTCAGAATTGCCCTATGTGGAAGATGATGCAGAACTCAGTCCTGCTATTCTTCCACCAAATGAGAATGATTTACCATCCAATGCTGAATCATTTCTAGGAGTTAAAGAACACAAGTATCATCCAATTACAGAAATAATTGGAGATTATGTTTCTGGTGTACAAACAAGAGCTCAAGTATCAAGCTCACCTTCTGCAAATTTCTGTTACTTCACAAACTTCCTGTCAATCATTGAACCAAAGAAAGCTGAAGAAGCCTTGAAAGATGATGATTGGGTTGAAGCAATGCATGAAGAGTTAACAGAATTTGACAGAAACAATGTTTGGACCCTAGTTCCTGCTCCAAAAGAGAAAACTATTATTGGAACTAAATGGGTTTACAGAAACAAGATGGACAAGGATGGAGTGATAATAAGGAACAAAGCAAGGCTAGTTGCTCAAGGCTACAAGCAGGAAGAAGGCATTGATTATGATGAAACCTTTGCCCCTGTAGCCAGAATTGAAGCAATACGGTTATTCTTGGCATATGCTGCATTCAAGGACTTCAAAGTCTATCAAATGGATGTCAAGAGTGCATTTCTGAATGGCAACTTACAGGAGGAAGTCTATGTGAAACAACCTCCAGGTTTTGTAAGTTCCACTTTTCCAAATCATGTCTATAAATTGCAGAAAGCACTATATGGACTAAAACAAGCTCCAAGAGCTTGGTATGACACCTTATCATCCTATCTTTTTTAGTAATGACTTTACTAGAGGATCAATTGATAAAACTTTGTTCTTCAAAAGGAACAAGGCAGATGTCATACTAGTCCAAATCTATGTTGATGATATTATATTTGGGTCTACTGATGAAAAATTGTGTAAATGGTTTTCAAACTTAATGTCAAAACAGTATCAAATGAATATGATGGGTGAATTAACATACTTTCTTGGTCTACAAGTACATCAGAAACCTGATGGTATCTTCATCAACCAAGGTAAATATGTCAATGACCTACTTACTAAATATTCTTTAAAGGATTGTTCAAATATGAAAACACCAATGAGCACTGCACATAAGTTGGATAAAGATCAGTCTGGCAAGTCAGTCTGTCAAACCACTTATAGAGGTATGATAGGATCTCTACTATATCTCACTGCAAGTAGACCAGATATCATGTTCTCAACATGTTTGTGTGCTAGATATCAATCTGAACCTAAAGAATCGCATCTAAAAGCTGTAAAAAGGATTTTTAGGTACCTAAAAGGTACTCCTAACCTGGGTCTTTGGTATCCCAAAGACTCTGGTTTTGATCTAATTGGATATACAGATGCAAATTATGCAGGTTGTAAATTAGACAGGAAAAGCACTTCGGGTGGATGTCAACTACTAGGTGGCAAACTAGTCAGTTGGTCAAGCAAGAAACAGAATTTTGTTGCTACATCCACTGCAGAAGCAGAATATGTGGCTGCTGGTAGTTGCTGTGCTCAATTGCTATGGATGCAACATCAACTAGCAGACTATGATTTGGTGTTTACAAAAACTCCAATCATATGTGATAACCAAAGTGCCATTGCCATCACTGAGAATCCTGTATTTAACTCCAGGACAAAGCATATTGAGATCAGACATCACTTTATCAGAGATTGTGCTGAGAAAGGTAAAGTGATTCTCAAATATGTGCCCACAAACGACCAATTAGCAGATATCTTTACTAAACCTTTAAATGAAGATAGATTTTTGTATCTTCTTGGTCAACTAGGAATGCTCAACCCCTAGTAAAACCTTGAATCTGTATGATTCAATTCTCAGTCTGTGTCTGCTTTTCAATCTGTATAAATGTATTCTCAGCTACATACAATCAAAAAGCACAGACTAAGAGATGTTTTTGTACATACTTTCTAAGAAAATACCAAAAAGATTTTATAACTTATGTTATTTTCTCTCAGTCTGACTGATTATATGTTTCAGTCTGTGTGACTTCTTCCAGATTAGCTACATAGACTAACCATATTCATTCAGACTAGACCCTCTATTTTTGTGCTTTATTAATTCATAAGGTTAGTATTTTAGTACTGTTAGTGTTAATACTGCCAGTTACTTTTAGTACTGCTGGTTAATACTGATAAGACTTTTTAATACTGCCTTCATGAATTTGTATTTTAGCACTGTTAGTATTAATACTGCTAGCTACTTTTAGTACTGCTGGGTTAATACTGATGTTTTTTTTTGCTGGTAAAGATTGGTACAATTAACACGGTTAATGTAGCAAGTTACTACTGTTAGTTAACTTTAGTACTGCTTTCGCAAGCTACTACTGTTAGTTGTTTTTAGTACTGCTTTGGCAAGTTACCACAGTTAGTTAACTTTAGTACTGCTTTCGCAAGTTACTACTGTTAGTTGATTTTAGTACTGCTTTGGCAAGTTACTACTGTTAGTTAACTTTAGTACTGCTTTCGCAAGTTACCACTGTTAGTTAATTTTAGTACTGCTTTCACAAGTTAGTACTGTTAGCTATATCAATCTGTTACCACTGCTGGCAAAATTTTCTTTTAGTACTGCTTTCACAAGTTAGTACTGTTAGCTATATAAATCTGTTACCACTGCCGACATAATTTTTTTTTTTTTTTATTTTATTTTTAATTTTTCTTATAAAAATAAATAAACAACAATATCTCTGCATTTAATGCTAAAACTATTTTTATGGTAATGATCATTAAAAGTTTTGGCGCTTGTTGTCTATTTATCTGCTCAATACAAAAAGTGCACGTGCTTCAGCGTTACTGTTGCAGAGAAAGGAATAAACCGTCAAGTGGGTCCCATTTAACGGAAATTTAATTTCTTCAAATACCCACTTCTGTTTTCCCCTTTTCTTCTTCACCTTTACTTGCACATCCAAAATTACACAGAGTTTGTAAGCCCTAACCTAAATCGCTCAACCATTTTCGAAATCAATCTAAAAAATTCGTCATTTAAAATGGCTGATCAATGGGCTTACACGGCACCTGCCAACATCGCTGCGGCTAAACCCTTCAAACAGGGTAAACAAGTAAAACTCTGTATAAATAACCAAGTTGCTACCATTTCCATTCCTGACTCTAAAAAGAATAAAGGGTTTGAGGAACTAACTGCTTTTATGTCTGCTCATCCATTAAGGGGAGCATTCTTTAACACAGTTCCTCAAATATACCCACATTTTTTAATGGAATGGTGGTATACTTGCTCCTCAAATAGTACCAATACTGCAATTGCTGGTACTATTGATCATGGTAAACGGGCAGTTACCATTGATCAGGAGCTAATTAGGAATGTCTTAGACTTACCTTTGGGAAATAATTTTGAACCCATTCCAACCAAAGAAGCAGCAAGGGCTTCACATACTTTGGTTGGATATACCAAAGAAAAAGGCACCATCTTGATGTCAGGATTCACCCCCAGATGGAAATTTTTAATCTCTGGCATCATTAGAAGTCTAGGAGGAAAATCTGGTAGCACAGGGGAGTTAAATGAGTTTGAAACTCAACTGTTGAGCTCATTCATCACAGGTTTAAACATCAACTTTGCAGAGTTGTATTTTAAAGAATTTTTAAAACTAGTGAATGAGTCACAGAGAATTTTTAATGTCCCTTTTATAAGGTTACTCTCCCTGTGCATCCAATCCAGATTAACTGGGTCTGTGTATATGTCTTTTAATAACAAAACTGCAGATATACCCGTACCTGTGCTCACATATAAAGTGTTCAACCATCCGGTTCCACTTTCTGGAGCACCTATCACTGCTGCTATGCAGCAATGGATTGATCACCCATATGTTGCTTCTGCATCTATGGAGGGTGATAGTTCAAGTGATAGTGAGGGTACTGAGACCCAGGCTGTTGAAGATCGTGTGGCTGAGGCAGAGCACACAGACTCCAGGGACACAGACTCAACTCAGTCTGTGCACTTGGAGTCAGACTCAAACTTTTCTGAGTCTGTTCCATCTTCAACAGAAGATGCAGGTAGTACTTCTTCTTCATCTGAGGACATGGATATAGATGAACCTTCTTATCCTAGCCCATCCTCACCCACAAAAGAGAGTCACAAACAAACCAACTCAGATGAGTCACCACTCACTCTGGAGGAATCACCAGACTCAACCCCCAAAAGTATAGCACAAGTGGAATCATCATCCATGGAATTGGATGTCAATAGAACACCTTCCAGTGCTGTAGACCATTCCATTAAAGCTCTGCTAGAGTTTGTGGTGCCAATGGCTACCCAACTGACCCAACCTGAACCTAGATTAGTCAGCTTGGATACCCTCATTACTGCTACTACACTGACCCCTTAGTAAGCATTGAAGAAGATGCTTCAATTCTGAGCACTACCACCCCCCTCTTTACCCCACTCACAATGGCTGAGCCCATAATGACCACTAGTCCTGTACTAGTTCACATTCCAGTGAGTCCTTTCTTACACCCCTCTGCACAGATCGCCAATGCCCCAGTCATGTCACAAACTGAGGTACAGATCTCCTCTTCTTTGCCTGATGAACTACCATCTTATCACCAGATGGTTAGTGAAGGCATACCAACTTCCACATCAGTTGCCAGTGATACTGTTCCACTACACCAGGGACTGTTTGAGGCAACAGGTGCAACACAATCATTTCCCAGTGATATCTTATCCTATCACCGGACTAGATCTGAGGGAACAACTACACCACTCAATGCCTATGATCGCTTTTCCATGCACATGACACATAGTGAGGCAAAGAGTGCAACCCCAAAAGATTCCAGTGATCTTGCTCAGTTACAACATGAGTCTAGTGAGGAACACATACCATCACCCAATTCTAACCCATCCAACCAGACTCGGTCTGTGCCTTCTAGTACACTTAATGATGTGCTTTTTGCCATCAACAAGTTGTCTGAATGGGTACAGACTGAGTTCAATAATAATAAGAAAGAGCTAGAGAAGATGAAGCATCTAGTCTCTACTATGGTGGATAAAGTGGATATGCTGGAGGAGAAGGTATCCAATAGGTTAGATGAAATGCAGACCACCCTCTCAAACTTAGTCGATGATGTCAAAAAGGGGGAGAAGATGAAGTATGGGTCTGCAGAAGCTAAAACCTCAAAAGATAAAGATTTAAATAATAAATCCTTAGATTTAGGGGGAGATAGCAGTGAGGGAGATGATAGAGATGATGGACCCGAAGGTGCTAGGGTGAAGTCTCAGACTGAAGCTTAGTCTGTGCCACAGACTGAAAATATGAGTGCACAGACTGAGGGGGAGCAAGAAGGATTGCAGGCAGGTGAACATACTGAGATGGTTGCACAGACTCAGGGGGAGTCATCCATTGTCTTACACATAGACCCAATTGCAACTATCTCAGCCCAAGGTCAGATGGAGTTAAAGAGACCAAGGGAAGAGGAAGAAGAAGAAAATGTTCAACCACTGCAGATCAAAAGAGCCAGAAAGACAAAAAGAATGGCCAGAAGGATTCCTGAAAGGGATATCTTTGATTCTCAACCAAAGATGAAGGGGATCAAGACCTGGGATCAGTTTGTGAAGCTGACTGAAGAACAGGACACTGATGGTGAAGATGATGATGCCATTAATCCTGATTGCAGTTCTGAGTCTGAGGTATTTAAAAGATCAGATGATGATGAAGATGATGCTACTTTTGGAGGTGTAGATGAAGGTGCCTCAAAAGTCAAGACTGGAGAGTCTAAGTCTGTGCCCTCTGAACCTGCACAGACTGAGACACAGCATCAGACACAGACTCAGAGCTCTGAACAACAAGCAACAAGCATTGATGCTCTAATCATCAGTGCTGAAGCAATCCAAGCTGAAGCTAATCCTGCTAGATCAACTACAACAACCAGAATACTGCCTCCAGGTAGAAGTGAACTTGAAGATAGAATGCAATGGAGAAGTGCTCACCTGATTAGCAGTTATCCTGGGTCAAGCTCTACCATGGAAGAAGTTATGGATAAGGGTAAGGGCAAGGAGATTGCCTTATCCAAGCAGGAAAGGTTAAGCGAGATCAAGAAGATGGTGGATGATCATGCTGCTGACACAAGAAATCCTGAACTGACAAATCTACAGGATGAACTCTTGCAACAAGAAGCTACTGCTCAAGGTATGTCTTTAACTGAGTACTTAAATGCACTAACTGAAGAAGAGCAGAAGCTGAAGGAAGCAAGATTTGTTGACATGCTCTCCAAAGAATTAGAAGATGAAATTGTTCACAGACTCAAACCATAAGGAGTCAAGTTGAGCAACAAATCAAGGAAGATGAAGAGCTGTCAACAAGGTTACAGAAGATAGAGAGCCTGAAACCAAAGCTACAAGCCACTTTCAAAAAGTCAAAGCTCAAGCAGAAGATTAAAGAATGTCATCCGAACAAGATTGGACAGAAATTGAAGCTGGAGCTGACTTTGACCAAGAGCAAGAAGATGGTATGGGTGGATGAACTGTACACTCTAGGGCTTAAGGAATGGCAATCCATTGCCAATCTTTTGAAGAGTGCAGTTGACAAGGAATTGAAGAAAGAAGTTCTGGATGAGCTATCTTACCTGATTGAGCTAGTTCTCAGTCTGGGGCTCATCTCAGAAGAAGAATACAAGTTGTTTTTTTTTTTTTTTGATAAAGGGGAAAAATACCCCGGCAAATATTATTAGAATAAAATGATAATCAATACAAGTACAAAGAATGTGGTAGAACCACATTGACTTAATCTAACAGACGGAAAGAATAAGTGCATACACAAGACAGGCCTTGAGTATGACAACCAGCAAAGCCCAACTATGAGGCCACACAACCATGAGGCCACACAACCATGAGGCAACAACAACAACAACAAGACTCTAGCCAAGCAATAAACCACTGCGTCCGCATGAAGAAAGGTTTAACTTGACGAAGGACTCACCCCTTTCGGGATCTTCCATCTCTCCATAGTGCGGAGAGCACGAAACGAGGGTTTGAAGGCAAAGGAAACCAGCTTTAACCTTATCGTATTGATGATTGCGTCAGCAACCTCCTTAAATGTTGGGTCACAAGGTTCCCAAAACTTAGATACAGATTAAATAACAGTTATCTCAACGTGTTAGTTTATATCCAAGTTTTATATCAAACAAGTTTAAATTAATCTAGGCGGAAAACAAGATTAATTTTAACACAGAGTTTATTATGAATCAAAGTATTATTCACAATAAAGTGTTTGTCTCACAAAGATGACAAGGTATTCAAACCCACACAGATGGTTTGATTACGATCCAAGTAGTATACAAAGATACACTACAAACTTCACAGTAAGTGTGGTAATGCTTTAGCCTAAGCTCAAAGGTCTAGTATACTAATTCTCTTGAATTTCTTGGATAATAGCAGTGCTTTTTGGACTGCTATTTATAGAGTTGGATGTAACTCTATATTATCCAGCTTACATAGTTGTCCAAGGGATAACAGATGCATCTTGGGGAACTTTGCACGCCTTCCTTTTTGCTTTTCTTGGAAATAGAAAAAGCAAAAAGGTAAAAGGTTTCTTTGCTGAGAAGAGAACCTTTATATGATGTTTGACCTTTCTCAAACATCTTATCAGTTGTATCTAGCCTAAGGAAAGAAGAATATCTCCTGTACATTTGTACTTTCATTCTTCAATCTGTGCTCTTCAGTCTGTGCTTATCAGTCTGTGATCTTCAGTCTGTGAACTTCAGTCTGTGAAGCCTTCTGTATTCAATCTTCATTCTTCAGATGATGAATTCATAAGTCTTCAGAAAGAGCATGGCTTTCAGTCTGTGAGGATCTTCAGTCTGTGCAGCACAGACTCAGAAACAATTCTTCAGTCTGTGTAGCACAGACTCAGAAACACAGACTCAGGAATTTCACTAAGTTTCCTGAATACAACTGAGTTAGATTTTGACTCTTCAGATTTATAACTTAGGTTTGATCATTGTTTCTGGATGAGCTATCTTACCTGATTGAGCTAGTTCTCAGTCTGGGGCTCATCTCAGAAGAAGAATACAAGTTGTTTTTTTTTTGATAAAGGGGAAAAATACCCCGGCAAATATTATTAGAATAAAATGATAATCAATACAAGTACAAAGAATGTGGTAGAACCACATTGACGTAATCTAACAGATGGAAAGAGTAAGTGCATACACAAGACAGGCCTTGAGTATGACAACCAGCAAAGCCCAACTATGAGGCCACACAACCATGAGGCAACAACAACAACAACAAGACTCTAGCCAAGCAATAAACCACTGCATCCGCATGAAGAAAGGTTTAACTTGACGAAGGACTCACCCCTTTCGGGATCTTCCATCTCTCCATAGTGCGGAGAGCACGAAACGAGGGTTTGAAGGCAAAGGAAACCAGCTTTAACCTTATCGTATTGATGATTGCGCCAGCCACCTCCTTAAAGGACCTTTTGCCTTTGTCAAAAAGATGAAAGTTCCGTTCTTGCCAAATGAAGTACGTTGATGCCGCCAGCACCAGACGGGCGACCACATGGTCAATGTTTTTCGAGCTTGTGGCAGATAGGAAGGAGGGCATAAGAACTTCAAGACAGTCAGACATAACCTGCAACTTCGCATGATTAATAACCCTGAACCAAACCTGGGAGGAGAATGAGCATTCAAAGAACAGGTGAGCATGAGAGTCCTGGCAAGAACCACACAGCTGACAACGCAGCAGGGCTAAGTCAACCGAAGGGCCAATATCCCATTGCCTCATACGGTCTTGGGTCTTCAGTCTGCCTTGCATAGCAAACAACTTTGTAATCAAGAAGAAGTCAGCTGGGTTATCCACAGAGAATGAGCAGAGAAGGGAGCATCCTCTACCCAAAGGTATCATTTTCATTGATAGATCATATGTACAGACTGACACCATTGAAGGTCTGTGCTATAGAGATATCAATGGGATAGAATGCTTCCAGGATCAGAATAGGTTATATGGAGAGTCTCTGCTGCACTGCATTGCCCTGCTGAAGGAATGCAAACATTCTCAAGCCAGACCATTCAGAAGAAGACTGATTAGCTGGTTATTCAACAACCTTTGCAAAATCAGGATGATGATTGGACTTGAAGATATCTGCAAGAAGATCATCCTAGAGTATCAAGAATTTGAAGACAAATCTGATAAGGAAATGGAAGAACTGTTGAAGAGGAAAGTGGAAAAGATGAAAGAGATCAAGGCTCAGAGAAAGAAGTGAAGATTGTTAAATTTTTGATTTACAATTTCATGTAATAATTGTAATATTCTTGTAAACTGACTAGGACTTTGACTTTATGTATATAAGTCTAAATTCATAAGTTATGCCTTACTTTAGTACTTATTATTTCTCTATTATCTTTTGTAAATAGATTTTGACATCATCAGATAGGGGGAGATTGTTGGGAAAAACAATGATCAAACCTACATTATAAATCTGAGGAGTCAAAATCTAACTTAGATGTATTCAGGAAACTTAGTGAAATTCCTGAGTCTGTGTTTTGAGTCTGTGCTACACAGACTGAAGAATGCTTTCTGAGTCTGTGCTGCACAGACTGAAGAATCTCACAGACTGAAAGCCATGTTCTCCTGAAGACTTATGAATTCATCATCTGAAGAATGAAGATTGAATACAGAAGACTTCACAGACTGAAGTTCACAGACTGAAGATCACAGACTGATGAACACAGACTGAAGAGCACAGATTGAAGAATGAAAGTACAAATGTACAGAAGATATTCTTCTTTCCTTAGGCTAGATACAACTGATAAGATGCTTGAGAAAGGTCAAACATCGAACAAAGGTTTTCTTCTCAGCAAAGAAACCTTTTACCTTTTGCTTTTTCTGTTTCCAAGAAAAGCAAAAAGGGTGGCGTGCAAAGTTGCCCAAGATGCATATGTTATCCTTTGGACAATTATGTAAGCTGGATAATATAGAGTTGCACCCAACTCTATAAATAGCAGTTCAAAAAGCACTGCTAAGTATCCAAGTATCCAAGTAATTCAAGCTCTCAAAGAAAAATAGTATACAAGACCTTTAAGCTTAGGCTCAAAGCATTACCACACTAACTGTTAAAGTTTGTAGTGATAATTGTATCTTAATATACTAATACTTGGATCGTATTCAAACCATCTGTGTGGGTTTGAATACTTTGTCATATGTGTGAGACAAACACTTTATTGTGAATAATACTTTGATTCATAATAAACTATGTGTCAAAATTAATCTTGTTTTCCGCCTAGATTAATTTAAACTTGTTTGATATAAAACTTGGATATAAACTAACAAGTTAAGATAACTGTTATTTAATCTGTATCTAAGTTTTGGGAACCTTGTGACCCAACATGAACTTATTCAGACATCTCATGCTTGTAAATTGGAAGAAGGGCAGTCCGTTAGCTCATATGTTCTAAAGATGAAGAGCTATCTGGATCAGTTGGAACGCCTCAATTATGTTTTACCCCAAGCTATTTCAGTTGGCTTGATTCTCAATTTCCTCTCGAAGGATTTTGATAGATTTGTGCGCAACTACAATATGCATAACATGGGGAAGAAAATAGCTGAATTACATGCTATGCTTATTGAGTATGAAAAAGGCATACTAAAGAAGGCTCCTACACCACAAGTCCTTGCGATTCAAGGTGGTAGAATCCAGAAAACTCCCAACAAGAAACCGCAAGTTAATAAGGGCAAGGTTAAAGGTAATGGCAAGGGTAAGCAAGTTGCTTATGCCCCCAAACCTAAGAACCCCCCACCAGCTAAGAAAGAGCCCCTGACAAAGGATTCAACTTGCCACCACTGCAAAGAGGTGGGTCACTGGAGAAGGAATTGTCCTGTCTACCTTGCTGAGTTGATGAACAAGAAGAAAAAGCAAGCTGGTTCTGCCAGTACTTCAGGTATCTTCACTATAAAATTATTTTCTTTCACTAATGAATCCAAGGTATATGACACTGGTTGTGGTACTCACATCTGTAATACTACTCAGGGACTTAAAGGAGAAAAGAAGCTGAAACATGGAGCTTTATATCTGTATGTGGGAAATGGACTGCGTGCAGCTGTAGAAGCTATTGGAAGTTTTGAGTTAGTTTTACCTTCGGGTTTAGTTATTGTTTTAGACAATTGTCATTATGCACCTACTATAACTAGAGGTGTTGTTTCAGTTTCACGTTTGGTTGACAATGGTTTTGTTCATTGTTTTATGGATTATGGAATTTCAGTTTCTAAGAATAATGTTATTTATTTTAATGTTATTCCATGTAATGGTATTTATGAAATTGATATACTTAATCTCAAATCAAATGTTGATTCTATATACACAGTTAGCAATAAAAGAGTCAAGCATAACTTGGACTCTACTTATCTTTGGCACTGTCGTCTTGCTCACATAAGTAAGAAACGCAATGAAAAATTACAACATGATGGGTTTTTAAAATCAAGTGATGATGAGTCATTTGATAAATGCGTATCTTGCATATCTGGCAAGATGACAAGAAACCCTTTTTTGCATCAAACGGAAAGGGCTACTGATCTACTTGGATTAATCCATAGTGATGTTTGTGGTCCACTTAGACATGTGTCAAGACAAGGAGCTAGCTACTTCATAACCTTTACTAATGATTTCAGTCGTTATGGTTATGTTTACTTGCTTAAACATAAACATGAAGTCTTTGAAACATTTAAGGTATTTAAGAATGAAGTAGAAAATCAACTCGGGAAGACTATAAAGATTCTTCGCTCAGATCGAGGAGGAGAATATACAAGTCAAGAGTTTAAAGATTATCTGAAAGCATGTGGAATTGTCCAACAGCTTAATCCTCCATACACACCACAACATAATGGCGTGTCCGAGAGAAGGAATCGAACTCTACTAAACATGGTTCGATCAATGATGAATCTTACAACTCTGCCATTATCCTTTTGGGATTATGCTCTTGAGTCTGTTGTACGCATACTCAATATGGTTCCAGGCAAGAAGGTTGATAAGATACCACATGAACTATGGTATGGAAAAGTTCCTAATTTGTCTTACTTAAAGGTCTGGGGTTGTGAGGCACTTGTGAAGCGCTACACGCCTGACAAACTCGAACAAAGATCTGTTAAGTGTATCTTTG
Source organism: Gnaphalium uliginosum (assembly GCA_963930675.1). Taxonomy (NCBI): domain Eukaryota; kingdom Viridiplantae; phylum Streptophyta; class Magnoliopsida; order Asterales; family Asteraceae; genus Gnaphalium; species Gnaphalium uliginosum. Next base: position 28,847,047 of record OZ005681.1, on the reverse strand, counting down.
TATGATACCCAAAGGACACAATGGGTTACTATTTCTACTTCCCATCTGAAAACCATATCAAAGTTGTCAGATATGTCGAGTTCTTTGAAAAGAATCTCATTGCTCAAGAAGCCAATAGGAGGGCAGTAGAACTTGAAGAAATTCAAGAAGAAGATAGATCACCTTCTGAAAACACTAGCAATCATCATGTTGAGGCAGAAAGTCTCGAACCTCAAGTTGATGTTATTCCCATTCGTAGGTCTGAAAGGACACATCGTGCTCCTCATCGATTTTGTCTAAATGTAGAAGTTGAGGAGCATATGGTAGGGGATCTTAATGAACCTCTTAACTATAAAGCTACATTGTCAGATCCTGAATCTGATAAATGGCTTGAAGCTATGAATGCGGAAATGCAATCCATGAAAGATAATCAAGTCTGGCGCTTGGTTGATCTTCCTCCTAATGCTAAGACCGTTGGGAGTAAATGGCTCTTCAAGAAGAAGACCGATATGGATGGAAAAGTACACACCTATAAAGCTTGTCTTGTAGCGAAGGGATATACTCAAATCTATGGAGTTGATTATGATGAAACCTTCTCTCCTGTAGCAGATATTAGAGCTATTAGGATTCTTATAGCCATAACAGCATTTTATGACTATGAGATTTGGCAAATGGATGTAAAGACTGCCTTCTTAAATGGTTACCTGTATGAAGATGTTTATATGGTGCAACCTGAGGGTTTTATTGATCCTAAACATCCTAGGAAAGTATGCAAGCTTCAAAGATCTATTTATGGATTAAAGCAAGCATCAAGAAGCTGGAATAAAAGATTTGATGAGGAAATCAAGAAATTTGGTTCACTCAAAATCTTGATGAGCCATGTGTATATCAAAAGGCTAGTGGGAGTAATGTTACTTTCCTTATCTTATATGTTGATGACATAGTGATCATGGGGAATCACATTCCAATGTTACAAGATGTAAAATCTTATCTTGGAAAGTGTTTTGCTATGAAAGATTTAGGGGAAGCGGCATTTATTCTTGAAATCAAGATCTACCGAGATAGATCTCGGCGGTTAATTGGACTAAGTCAAAGTGCTTATATTGATAAAGTCTTAAAAAGATTTAAAATGGAAAATTCCAAGCGTGGTAATATTCCAATGCAAGAAAGACTTGACTTGAATAGTAAACAAGGTGCTTCAACACTTTCAGAGGTGGAGCGTATGCGGAGGGTTCCTTATGCTTCGGCTGTAGGATCTATTATGTATGCGGTAAGATGCACTAGACCTGATGTGGCGTTCGCTCAGAACATTGCAAGCCGATTTCAACAGAATCTAGGTGAAAGTCACTGGACTGCTGTGAAAAATATTCTCAAGTATCTAAGAGCTACTAGAGATATGTTTTTTTGTTTATGGTAGAAAATCCTGATGCAGAGCTTAAAGTTACTGGTTACTGCGACGCTGGATATCAAACCGATAGAGATGACACAAAATCTCAGACAGGATACGTCTTCATTTTGAATGGAGGCGCAGTAGATTGGAAAAGTAAAAAGCAAACAACTACTGCAATGTCTGCAACAGAAGCTGAGTACATAACAGCTTTAGAAGCTGCGATGGAAGCTGTTTGGATTAGGAAGTTTATTTCTGGGCTAGATGTTGTTCCCACAAATAAAGAACCTATGGAAATGTATTGTGACAATTCTGGAGCAATCATTATAACCAACGAACCTGGAGTTCAAAAAGGCGCCAGACACTATCCACGAAGATATCACTATGTTCGAGAACAAATAGAAGTTGGTGAAATCAATCTACTCAAAGTTCACATAGATGACAATCTAGCTTATCCGTTTACGAAGACTTTGCCAAAAGGAAAGTTTACTCAACATGTTGAAGGCATTGGACTTCGTATGGCTAATAGTCTCATGTAAATATGTGTTTAGTATTTGGATAAGGGATGCTAAACAATTATTATTTAATTAATGAATTAAAGTACCTGGTATGTTTGTTTTCATTTAATATTAATTGTATCCTATATTTGCATGTTTAAATCCATGAATAATTTATATTATTCTAAATTGTCCATTGTCAATTAACTGTATGGGAATATAGTTAAATGATTGGTAATATTCTTGGAATATTAAAGGATGTGCCCGCCAAACTCACATGATATTCACAAGTTTGCATATCGGACTACCCAACTAACGAATTATCGCTTTATGGATCGGCGTCATTAAGTGAAATTCGTAAGTGATTTGTTTTTCTAATCCTTAGACTTGAGATGCAAGCAGGTCTTGCATGTGTGGATCACATTTTTTGTTATAGTTTAACACTATCCTGAATAAGGTAGTAATAAGGACTATTTTCAGAAGTGTGGTGAAATACATGAATGACAGGTGCAGTCAATATAGAATTTGTTCTTTCAACTAGATTTGAAGAATAATGCCACTGGGCCCCTCGTTGGATTGATTAGATGTTTATGTGGCCACACCCAAAGGAGATCTAGATATGTCTCTATGAATTTGGTAATCTTGATCAATCATAGAAACGAGAAACTAAATCATTAAATTATGGAATGACATTGATCCATATCCATATTTAATACGGTATCGGAAACAAAGGGATAGAAAATGCTGAAATCATTTAATTGAGACTTTACGAAACTACACTCAGGTATGTCTGGGAACATTGACGTGTTGCTAGACACTTACCAATGTTATTATGTTTATTTGAGACATGTCCAAGTGGGAGCTGTTGGGATATGTCCATATTACAAATAAATATATGTTAGGATTATACGTGAGCCTATAGGGTCACACGCGTTAACACGTAGAAACCGCTCATATAACCAAGATAAGTTAATTATAATAACTAATTGAGTTATTTAATTAATTTGTGATCATTTAATAAATGTTATTAAATTATAAGGTCCAAGGTGAAAGTTATTAGGATTAAATTGTTATTTCTAATTACTTAAAGGGTTTATAATTAATTAATAATAAAAGGATTATTATTAATTATTATAAAAAGAATATGCATTATATAATAACTCAAAAATCTTATATATATATATATATATATATATATATATATATATATATATATTAAACCTAAACCTCATTCTTGGAACACAATAGTTTTTCTTCTCTCAGTCTTTCGTGGGCCCGAACATCAAAACCACAAAAGGGTTTTGATTTGTTTCAAGTGTATCACACAAAAGACAAAGAAACTTATTTGGTTATTGAACTAGCATTCGGGTGGTAATCAATAACGTGTTGTGTGTGAAACCATAGAGGGTTTTTCTTTTAAAAACCTCTATAGTTTATTCGTTTATTGAAGTCGTTCCTCATTTAATTCACAACAAGAAAAGGTACGCAAGTTATTTTCATTGTGTTTATGTTAATTAATTGTATGCTATACATGATCCTATTTTCCGCTGCGTTTACTCGTGATTATTACTTTTTTAATATGCTAATGTTCTAACAGTCTACTGTAACTACTAAACAATCGTCACATAGCATAACGATTTTGTTAGTCAACAAGATCTCAAACTCGTCGATCAACAAAACAATCTGGTAACTAGAATCCAACATGTGGCACCTCAATCTCGTTGGAATGCACCTCACGTACCTATCATAATTTGATTTTTTGGGATTCGTTCCTTTTTAGTGGCCTTTAGAGCATGTATAATGGATGTGGGTTTTCGTCCTTAACCTACCATCAACGTCAGGATTCCCACTGCTTGTTAGTGTTGATGGTCGGAGTTGAAACTCAACATCGAACCACTCCACATAAAACTGGAATCTGATGTACGTTGAACTGGATGTTAAACTTAACACTGAATTCAATACTGAATCAGTATTCATGGTGCTTTTAGTTCAAGTACTAGGGCATCTAGCGGTGGTTGTTGGTAGCGACGGATTTTTTTTTTTTTGTCTAGTTTGATAGGGAGAAACAAAGAAACCTACACATGGCTTTCTTAGACCTGGAGAAAGCCTATGATAGCGTTTCGAGAGAGCTAATTTGAAGGACTCTAAATGATAAAGCAACTCCGGGTAGATACATTAGATCTATTCGTGATATGTACGAAGGGGCGAAGACTTGTGTAAGGACATCTGTGGGAAACGAGTTTTTCAATGTAGAATTAGGCCTACATCAGGGATCAGCCCTTAGCCCGTATCTTTTTGCCTTAATCATGGACGAGTTGTCGCGTAGGATACAAGAGAGCATCCCCTGGTGCATGATTTTTGCCGATGATATTGTTCTGGTATCGAAAACCAAGGATGGGCTAAATAGTAGGCTGGAGCAGTGGAGGGAGGTATTAGAAGATCAAGGTTTAAGAATCAGTCAACAAAAAATTGAATACCTACAGTGCAATTTCGACAAGAATGAGGACGAGCAGAATGATGGGGTGGACATCCGCATTGGGGACCAGGTCCAACACCCGCAAGAGTCTTTAGGTACCTGAGCTCGGTGCTACATAGTTCAAGAAGGAGTGACGAGGACGTGACTAACCGGATAAAGGTAGGATGGTTGAAGTGAAGAGCAGCGACAAGCGTCATGTGCGACAAGAAAATCCCTCGTAAACTGAAAGAGAAATTTTATAAGGTCGCAATAAGACCTGCTATGTTATACGGATCAGAGTGTTGGCCGATGACTAAGGCGCAAGAAAGGAGGATGGAAGTGGCGGAAATGACGATGCTAAGATGGACATGTGGTAAAACCATGTTAGATAGGATACCAAATGACATTTTTAAGGCGGAGTTAAAAGTCGCGAGCATCACCAATAAGTTGAGAGAAGAAACACTAAGATGGTTTGGACATGTTAGGAGGAGATCTATCACGGCGCTAGTTAGGAGAGTGGAAGCTCCCACTGTTGATGGCTCGAGGAGAAGGGGTAGATCTAGACGTAAGTGGGAGGATAGATTGATGCTCAACATGAAGGAGCTTCTTTTGACCGAGGACATGACCTCTGATAGGAATTTGTGGAGGATTAGAATTAGAACGGATGAGTAGAGGGTTTTAGATACACTAATATATGTAGTATTTACAGAGATATTTATATAATTTAATAGTTATGTAAGGGGGTATCTAGATAGAATCAGAATAGATGCATATAGTGTTCTAGTTGGATAGATTTTCTTTTATATAAGGGTGTAGGGTGTTTTAAGATGGATAGGTATTTATTTATTACGGTGTTATATTAAGGTAATAGGCAAATGAATATTTATTTATTTGAGGGGGCTTACAGGGAGTACCCAAGATAGTTATGCAAACTCGTACGATGTATGACAATTTCAAATTTACAATATTTATTTTTATGGTACGTCAAAAGAAGATCATCCACGTCGACTTTCTTAGAAAATAAATAAATTTAGATATCAACTGTATTATTAATTGAATAATGTAAATACATAATACAAACAAAAATAATCAAGAAAAAATGTTGCTACCTGTTATGACTAACTGTTAATTTTTCTGCATGATAAGAAAGGAAACCAATGACAATCTTAATACAATCATTATACATCACATGAATATAAGTGTATATGATAATCATCAATTATTCATATAAAACTCAATAATAGCCAGCACAAAGAGAAAAAAACAATCAATCGATGTAACTTAAGTTATGAATAAGATTTCAAGTTGAAATTATTTCTTGTTCCATGAAGCAAAGCTGCTGGCATTGATCACCTACTTTCTGTTAATAAAAACGAACATTAAACATTAAAAAGAATCACAAAATAGTTATAGTTACTTTATATATTATAATCTACTAATTTCAGAAGTAATAAAAGCGAATTGAACATCATTCTTGAAGCCGTGGTCTTTTATAATAGACTTATATAAAGAGTCAAATTAAAAGAATCTTGAATTTGTGTTTAACAATAACTCGATATATATCAATTTATTCATACTTAAATTTATTCATGGAATTAGTGTATCACACTTGATGGCTCAGATCAGGAGAAGTTATGACTTTAGAATATATTTTTTAATCAAAATATTATTAAATTATTAAGCTACGGTTCCAAAGCTATGTTAGGTTACATGATTTTAAAAATTTAATAAAAATAATTGTTTTATTTTAATGTCAAACTAACATATTATAAATAAATTTAATTAGTAATCCAGATAGGATTGTGATAATAACTTATGGTTATCCTAAACTATTTAAAACATAATTAATTCATTAATTTGAAAATTATAAGAAATTGCCACGTATAATTTTTTGTCAAGTGGCAATTCTGGAGCTTTCTTTTATACTCCTTTAGTATATATATATATATATATACTAGCCCTTAAACCCGTGTATACACACGGGTTATGCAAGGTAAAATAATTATTCTTCTAAAATTTAGTTGTCTTTTTTAAAATGTACAATGTATATATTGTGGTTTATTATGATCACAAAAAATACACTGATCTTTTACAACATCAAATACACTGATCTTTTCGATAACAAATTTATATTTAAGATCTTTTAACTCTATTTTATGACATACTTCATGTATGACATTAAATTAATGACATGTTAGCCAACAAAAACAATAATCTCTTACTTTTTGTTATCAATAAAAAAAACCAGATAAATCACTAAATTGTTAGCTTCATAAATATCAAGAATCATCATATTCGTATCCATAAAGGTCTACACTATCGATAAAGTCTGAACTAATTAAAAAGAAGTCTTATAGCTTTTAATTAACCAATTGAAAATCTTATTTTTCTTCAAATTATATAAAAGTTGTCCCACAACTTTTTTTTGTTGTGAATAAGATAGCTTGGATAAATGTCAATTATACCCTTATATTAGAGACAAGTTTGACATAATTTATTTAAGTAATAAATGATTGAAAGTAATAAATGGTGGTAAAATTAGGAGTTTAATGTCTTTTAATAGTTATTTTTTGCAAGTGGAGAATTATTTTGGGACAAATATAAATAGTAATGTGGACATTTATTTTAACACGGAGGAAGCATTAAATACAATAATTCATATTTCATTAATACGATAATTCAATAATTTTATAAAAATAAAATAAAATAAAAATTCAAGTTATTTGTTATCTTAAGTGAAAGTTAACTATAGCATATTAGAATCACAGAACATGATATAGTAATGTCAATTTATGTCAAAGTTATTTAGATCAGGCGATTACCTTTTGAAAAAATAATTTTAAATTTGTCAAGTCTGTTTGTGTAACATAAAATTGTAATCGAACTACAAATTAGTTAGGAAATCTACTGAAAATAAAATAGAATAAATAACTATGAAAGAAAAGAAAAACTTTAAAGGAAGAGTAATAAATCTGAGATATAAACGGAGATGAAAGTCCAAATTCATTAATCTCATTTAAATTTTATTAAATCATTAACAATTATTTATGATCTTATCATGTACTAAATTTTACTCAATTTGATAAAATTAAACAATTTGGTTGGCAAATTGAAATTTTGATAACATCATCAAAGGATGAAAAGATAAAATAAGCATGGGGATTAAAAGAGATACAATCTATAGGAGCAATAAAAATTATTATGTATTTTAGTTAGGGTTTGTTTAGTGTAAGAATACTTAGCACATATATAGGTAACAAAAAGTCCTAAATTTTTTACAACGACCTGTAGTATTGTTTATTATATTCTATAATTAAATTTGAGATATTTTAGGAGTTTTATTTTTAAATTAAGTGAAATTGAGGGACTAAATTGATTTGTTAAAAATTACATAATTGATGACATCATAAAAGTGTTTCTTATATTATATTTAACATATATATATATTGTTGGTTCCCTTAATCACGGATCTAGACTTGTCGTTTGACTTAATTGAAAGGCGGAAACAATCAATCAAGCAATTGAAACGTAAATACAAACACAACGATTTATAATCTTTTTGTATATATTAACAATTGAAGAATAAAGATTACAAACTCACTAACTCTCTCTTCCCTCTCTCTCTGCCGTATCTCTCTCTCTCTAGGGTTTGATCCACCCAAAAACGAAATCCTAACTCGATATATATAGACACCCTACTGGACCCTGCGACACAAGCCCTATGTCGCAGGCCCAGCCCATTGCGACACAACCTTTGTGTCGCTATAGCGACAAAGGCTCTGTGTCGCATGACTAGAATATTGTGTATTTTCTATAATTACATTTCATTTACAAACTCGAAAATACAAACTTGATACTTCACACACTCAGACTAATTGTCACACCCCCAAATTATGATGCAGCGGAAGTCGGGTCGGGGCGCGACTAATCATGGATCATTACACAAAGTTACATCGAACGACCACTATATGCGTCGTTTTGAAATCAGTACCAAAATAGTACATTAATAATCAAATTGTTTACAGCAATTTCTGAGTTCGCGAATAAATGTAGAGATTTTAATACCTAACTAATAATACAAAATAGTAATGCAAGGAAATCTCCAAATGTTTGTAAATCATGCGACTCGAGCTATGGTGATCCTGGAGTAATCCTACTCCTGTTGTGAACCTGAGAATACATACTAAATGGTCAACAATAATGTTGGTGAGTTCATAGGTTTAGATATCAAAATGTAAATGTGAACCACGAGATTTCATATGAGTTGCACGCATGCAAAATAATGTATACTATTGCCATGAGCTCATAGTCCGAAGCTTAACCAATATGAGTTTGCCTCCTGCAGATGCCTAATCCAGAACATCCGTATGAACAAATAATAAAGCGCCCGTTTGACCAGTTAGAGCTACTAACCCGGACGGGGATGGTCAATCCCAAATAGTACTATTCTTTAATACTCGCGCTAAGATCCATACTAACGAAACTATGATGTGTAGAGGACTTTTGAGTGGATTATGAAAGTGAAACTCATGCAATCCGTATATGTGTAAATCTGTACTCGTGTTCATGAAAATAGTGCATGTATTCTCACCCCAATAGTTAAAACAGTAAAAGTGGAGCTATGAGACTCACCTGAGTCTTGAAAGCGTGCGTTTAAATTAATAAACGTATGTCCAAAGATGTAACCTTCTGGCGCCCTAAACGCACAAGGTTATATATGAGTGAATGTCTCAAAAGATCATTCATGCTAGTTGTCCACTCAACTTGTTATGTTTGATGTTGTTTGTTCCATGATTATGTTTAGAAAAACATGTACGGCCCGTTGGTGAAGAGTTTGAAAATGATATTAATTCTCAAATTAATATTATCATGATTGTTTTGTGTTTTAAGTTGATAAGGTTAATATACCTTAGGTGTCTTCAAGTTGTCCCTGTAAGTATTTAACTTTGATTTTTACGGATAATAAAATAAAGTAGTGAGTTGGTTGATCATTCGGGTTCCAAGTTAATACTGTTTGGTCTTTGTGTCGCTAGTTAATACTGTTAGTTTTTGTGTCGCTAGTTAATACTGTTGGTCTTTGTGTCGCTAGTTAATACTGTTGGTTATAATTGTTGCGACACAAGTTAGTACTGCTGGTTATAATTGTTGCGACACAAGTTAGTACTGCTGGTTATAATTGTTGCGACACAAGTTAGTACTGCTGGTTATAATTGTTGCGACACAAGTTAGTACTGCTGGTTATAATTGTTGCGACACAAAGGTTGTGTCGCTGATTCCACAGACTGAAGGTTTCATAGTTTCTACTGCTCTTCTTAGTTTCTACTGCCCTTCTTAGTTTCTACTGCTCGCTTAGTTTCTACTGCTCTTCTTAGTTTCTACTGCTCTTCTTAGTTTCTACTGCTCGCTTAGTTTCTACTGCTCGCTTAGTTTCTACTGTTGGTTCTTTTCCTTTATTAGTACTGCTAGTTCATTCACATTATTAGTACTGCTAGCGCAACTACATTATTAGTACTGCTAGTGCACTTACCTGATTACTACTGCTAGTGTAATTCCTTAGTTTCCACTGCTAGCTCATTTTTACTTACTACTGTTAGTGTTTTTCTACTGTTTGTTTCTGGGAAATCATTTTCGTTCAAGGGTTTCGATTTAGTAGATTTCGCTTAGGACCCGAAGCTTTTACACGTTAAATCTTACCATTTTTACACTCGTAAAAGTAACTCGATTTTTGGTACAAAGTTATAAATGGTTTTCTGGTAAGTTTCCTTAAAATGTTTGTTTTAAGATTCTTTCAAGTGGGTTTTCAGTTTAGATCTTGTGAGTGAACTTACTAGCATGTTAAATAAACGAAATCTTACGAATAACCAAAAAGGGAAGTTGAGAAAAGTGTTCTTACCCGAAAAGTATGCGATGAGCAAGCTGTGAATGAAAAAAAATCGTAAAGCTTGACTCCTAGTTCCCCGTTAATCTTCTTGTGATTTTTGGTGAGATTTGAGAGTGAAAGTGAAAGAAAATGCTTTCTGTTTGTGTTTGTTGTGAGGAGAGAAATGAGAGAAGGAGAGTTTTGGGTAAAGTCTTCTGAGATTTTGATCAATGAAAAGTTGAGTTGTGTGTGTAAGTAACTAAAATGATGACTTTACATTGGGGGGATGTATGGCCGGTCTAGGAAGTTCTAGGCTGTGCAGAACTTTTAACTAAGGTGGGCTCCACTTGATTTCCTTTCACTTGTCTCTTTTGATTTAATTTGATTGTTTGTTTAAATTAAAATTGTTACATTTTAATTTGTGTTTCCTTTGTGTTTTCGAGCAGGTTTGCATTACGTATCGTACGTTTTGCATAAAACGTAAAGTGTTCGTATATTATTATATAATAATAATATAATGTAAATAACTACTATTTAATTATAAAATAGGTTTACGTTATTAATGAAAAAGGGTTTTCACCAACGTCCATATAAATCGAGTCGGACTCCATCCGATTGAAATTGCGTAATTTAAAATTTAATTACGTATGAGTGTATAATACAATATACAAAATGTTCCGTAATTAGTCATATTTCACACTAATTACAAGTAGTAATTACCTAACTTAGGCAATAAATGATGACCTAATTCGCCGGGTGTCACACTAATTAACTTTAACAGAACAAACGTTGACCAACTGACTGACACACATTTATGCACCAACAAACTCCCCCATGTCAGCAGCTTGGTCAATTAATCTTCAATTAGTCTTCACCAATAAACTTCCCCATGGAGATAGTTTGGTCTTCAAAAATCTTGATGTTCAGTTTCATATGACTGACAACTAATTAGATCTTCAACTTCAGTGACCATCATCTCTTTCATCAATAGCTTATCCAATAATATTTATCTTCAAAGTCTTTAGAGAACTCTCATCAATTCTTATCGTTTGAATATGAGCATGATATGTAACTTGAATAAAATAACTCAGAAATAAAATATTTTTGTATTTTTCTTTATAAGACAGAATTAAAATCCTCAAAACGATAAATAAATAAACAATCTTTTTGAGGACAGAATTGTTTTGGTCTGGTTAGGGATCATATCAGGATAACATGCAATTATTAGGAAATAGTAAGTGTTATTTCGATTATCAGTATATTTGTCCACTTTAAATTTACTTAGCATATTTAAATCATCTATTATAAAGATTAGTTCAAGACGATTATTGATATTTTATCCATCTAAACATTTGTACTTAAGTATATGATTTCAACTCATAATGAGATGAACTACTTGTGTTATTATTAGCATGCATATTATAGTATATAAATCACATTAAAATATACATTTGAAATCAAAAACATGTTAGTATTTTCTATATAGAGGGTGAAGGTATGGACGTGTCTTTAGAACCAAGTTAGCGGTGACAGGTCTGTACTTTCGTACAACAGAGTCACATAAACAATAGTTCGGGTTGAACAAACACCATTCTGAACAATTTAAACTAGAGGGTACAGGTCTGTACTTTCGTACAACAGAGTACCATATTTTAACACAAACCAGTACGAGGCAATTTTTTATGACTTTTCTGTACATTTGTACATTTTATTTGGGAATTGTAAGAATGCCACGGGTACGTAATAGTTGTCTATTGATTAACATAGACTACGCACCTAAGTTCTTTTCAAGAATATATTAGATGAAACCAGGTCTGTATTGAAATACAACAGAGGAGACAACTAATATATTCCCCCAGATAACACCATACAAAGACCCTATATTTTAGATCATAACATGTTTACCATCCAAATATTAAGATGAAGCATCAAAATATTTCAGACATTTTTGCCCTTATTTCAACTTAATGTCATACATATTAATATGTCTTTATATAAAATAATATGCATATTTAAAATTTAAGCTTCTTAGTAACTTTAGCACAAATGCCTACCAATACATCATTTGATGAAACTAATATTTATAAAAGGTATTTCAAGTATGCTAGATAAATCTACTGACACATCAAACATAAATCTTAAAATTCCATTTTATGCATGTCTCTTGATGTACTATCATTTCCCCAATTATTTACAGACACAATTCAACGTCTATTTTTAACAATGTTGCAACTATTCCGTTTCTTTAATACTAACAAGTATAAAGAGTGGCAGTTGCGTTTTTTAAGAATTTGCCTGTTCATATTTTTCAGATTTTTTTAAATCAGAATCTTAAAATTACTCCCCCCGAACAGCAAATTCTTTACTCAAAAACAAACAAATAAATAATCATGAAAGAAATAAAAATTTCAAGTCACATATCAAGTCAAACTCAAATACTTTTAGTACTTTTTAACCACCTCGTATCACTTCAGAATTTCATCCATTCACTCAAACATAAGCACCACACATAAGCACCTTGAAATCAACCTTCTTCGTATCCTTGCAGTCACTAAAAGTATTAGCGATCAAAAACCTGACTGCATCACCAAAAACAAACATTAGTACTTATGAGACACCCAAGCCTTGATAGACTTGGGTTGTCCACTATCATCCATAACCATCACATCAATGAGTTTATGATATTTTAAAAATTCAGATGATTTCATTGATGTGTCGTTTGTGGATTTAGGTTTCCAAACCTGGTTAGGTACAGATGTTTTGTTTTCAACAATGTTGTGCTTTTGGACTTGAGGTCTACTGGCCACACCTTTGTTTACTCTTTTTAATTCAATTACTTCGGCCTGTGAGTCAGCAAGTTCCTTTTTCATTATCAGTTTCATATTCATATAACTATCTATTACGTCTTGCTGACTAAAAATTTTGGCCCTAAGTGCTTTTCTTTCTTCGAAAGCAGCATTTAGTTTTTTGTCAAAAGCCATTTCATTTTCCTTTAAATTTTTATTTGCCTTATTAAGTTGTTCTAACTCAGACGTAAGGCGTTCATTATCCTCACTGTACCTGTTAACTTTGTTAGTTAATTTGATACATGACACACAAGATAATGGCTCTTCAATAGGTACCTCAGGTTTATTCAAGATGTGAGCCATGAGAGCTTTATTTTCGCTCAGATCATCATGTGCACTCTAATCATAAGCTTCTTCATTTAACATGAGAAAGGCATTTGAAGCGGTAGTAACAGGTTGCTTAGTAGGAGAAGGCTTTGTGAAGCCAGATGGGGGCTGTTTGGTCTTCTCACATTCTTTAGCAAAATGCCCAAGATTTTGACAGTTGTAGCATCGCACTTTACTTTTGTCGAAACCCAAACCTTCATCAGTTTCATCTTCCAGGTGCTTTCTCCCAGTTCTCTGCAAGTACCTTTTGGCTCTTCTAGTTAACATAGCCATATTCCACCTGATATCCATCCTTTCCAGATCATCAGGGTCGATCTGTTCAAAATCCCTATCAGTGAGATCAATGGTACTGGTCTTCTTTGATAAGAAACTGTCATAAGCGCTGAGAAAGGCTTGGAAGACAGCAGCATTTTCTTTAGTAGCTGGTGTCGGTGGTGTATTGGAAGAATAATATGCTCTTCCCTGTGATGAAGCACCTGTCTGAGAACTAGATGCTGAGGTACCACCGGACATGAAAGCCACCCCACCAGTGCTCTCATCAGTAGGAGATTGAGCCCCATACAAGCTAGGCTCTTGAACATAGGCACTTGATTTAGTTTCTTTTCGTTGGATGTCAAGTGCATAAGCTTGCAGTCTCCTAATGAGATCTTCTAATGACAGTGCCATAACCTCCTCTTATTCTTCCATCATCATGACACGTTGATCCCATTTCTTAGGTAAAGCACCTAAGAGTTTCTTGTTCACATCCTCTGTGGCTAGGATAACTCCACCCTCAGATAACTCATTAACCAATCTTGAGTATCTATTAAACAATTGAGTGATAGATTCATTAGGCAATATATCAAACATCTCAAACTGTTTTTTCACGAGGTCCAGTTTACTCTTTTTATACTTTTCGTTTCCCCCACAATGCTTTTCAATGGCTTGCCAAAGATCATAGCAGTGTCATTATGTTTAAACAATCTCATTACATCAGTAGCTAAACTCATTGTTAAAGCGGAGTGAGTTTTTCGTTCTAAATTCCATAACTTCTTCTCTTTTGGAGTCATAGACCTAACGGATTTTCGTGGAGCAACTCCTGGGAAATCTCCATCAGCAAGAGGATGAACATATCGTTCAAGCAAGGGAATCATCATATCAGGATCATTATAGGAGATGAAACTCTCAAAACGTATTCGCCAATCAACATAATTAGTATTGGTAGTGAATAATGGAGGTTTATTAGTGCTACCTATCTCATTGTTATGTTTTAATAATTGACTAAAGCTTTGAAGAGACATTTTTTAAAACAAAATGTTACCAAATGACTAGTTTTCAAATTTAGCCCTTTTGACTTTTCCCTCCAAAATTTGATTCGAAAATATCGAAAACTACCTGAGCAAAACGAAACTTTTTCACAACTAAAATTAAGACCTTTTAAGCGTAAAAACAAAATTTGGTAATGCGTAAAAACAATTTTTTTTTTTTAAGCGACACAAAGTTAGTGTCGCAAAGACTTGTGTCGCAAAGGCTTGTGTCGCACACAAGTGTCGCAGGCTGTGTCGCATACTAGTGTCGCAAAATGTTTTGTCGCAAAAGCTTGTGTCGCAGTTCAAATACAAAACAGAAACCCTAGTAGCGACACAAAAGTTAGTGTCGCAGCTAGTGTCGCAATGTCGCGGCCAGCAGCTCCAAAAACCCTAAAAATCGAAAATTTTCGAAACCCTAACGAATTTCGAACAATAACCGACGAACACACCCAGAAAAATACTTCTAGAAGCCAAATATTCAAGCCAATAAACCTGAAAATCACGATCAATCACCAAAATACCACGAATCAAACCGAAAACGTTTCAATTTAAGATCAAATCTTCAAACAAATGCCCGAAAGCTCTGATACCACTTGTTGGTTCCCTTAATCACGGATCTAGACTTGTCGTTTGACTTAATTGAAAGGCGGAAACAATCAATCAAGCAATTGAAACGTAAATACAAACACAACGATTTATAATCTTTTCGTATATATTAACAATTGAAGAATAAAGATTACAAACTCACTAACTCTCTCTTCCCTCTCTCTCTGCCGTATCTCTCTCTCTCTCTAGGGTTTGATCCACCCAAAAACGAAATTCTAACTCGATATATATAGACACCCTACTGGACCCTGCGACACAAGCCCTATGTCGCAGGCCCAGCCCATTGCGACACAACCTTTGTGTCGCTATAGCGACACAGGCTCTGTGTCGCATGACCAGAATATTGTGTATTTTCTATAATTACATTTCATTTACAAACTCGAAAATACAAACTTGATACTTCACACACTCAGACTAATTAACTTTAACAGAACAAACGTTGACCAACTGACTAACACACATTTATGCACCAACATATATATATATATATATATATATATATATATATATATATATATATATATATATATTATTTGTACTTGATATATACAATTACATATTTGTATTATATATATTATATATATTTACTTAGCTGGGTATATCCTTACATATTGTATACATACATATAATTTTACTTATTATAATTTTACTTATTGTATTATTACTACTGTTTATAGTCACTACTATTACTATTTTTATTACTAATATTAATGTTACTATTATTTTTACTTATAATCAATATGGTATATATACATATAATTTCATTTATTATATTATTACCGATATTAATGTTACTATTATTTTATTTACTTATTTATTTATTTATTTATTTATTATTATTACATGTTTGGGTGTTTGTCAGAGGTCTCTCTATCTTCGGGTAAGGACATGACTGTATACATTTTACCTCCTCTATATCACGCCTTTGGCATAATTGGGTAGTATTAGAGTGTTAGAGTAGAGTGTTTGATAGTGGTTATTGTTAATGGTGATGAAGTGTTAGTTCAAGTAACTGTAGTCTAGTTGATAAAAATAAAACAAAGTTTATAAAAAAGAAGATCCATAATATCTCGTAACTATTGTTCACAAATAAATAAATACATATGGCTGTAAATATTATTAAAATATTGCAATTATTATTGAATCATTTATTGTTTAAAACATAAGTCACCATTGCATAAATATAGCAATATGACAAAGTATAAACTAAAAAATAAAATATTAATTAAATGGGTACATGACATAATCTCACGGGTCCATATAACAACAATCATAGAATCATTCATAGTTTACTAGTAGGAAATACCGGTGGTAACGGTTTTTTCGGTTTGGCATTTACAAAACGTCGGCCAACCGACACCGTTGGCACCCTTTTGTCGGTGGGTTTTATCAGTTGTTTTGCGTCGATTTGGCGAAGAAACGGAGAAGGGTTGGGGTGGGACCCACTTATATTTAATGTTTTTTTAAAAAAAAATAGCCGCGGGTAATAATATAAAAGAAATAATATTTAATGTTTTTTTTTAAATAGCCGTTGGTAATTATTAAAAAAAATTACATCCGTTTTTCAACGAATATACCCTGTGTTTTTTTCAAAAAAGCTATTTTTTAAAAAAAATTAACCTTTTTATCCTATAAAAAACGCACGTTAAATATAAACACAACCAAACTTCACGTCACACACAATTTTCATTATCTCTTACACACAACAACGATTACAATATTTCACACACTTCACACATTATAAATCCATATTAATACACAAAAATATCACAACATCCCCACAATTCTTCCCAAAATCATTTCCAAATAACCCAAACGCCACCATCCGTGCCATGCACCAATAATGAGGTCAACATCTTGATCGAAGAGTGGCATAACGCTTATCAAAATTGCCCGATTGAAACTTCACGAACACAAAAAAGTTTTTGGCAAACCATACAATTAAATTACAACTCCAGATTTGAGGTGAAATATACTACAAATCAACTAATCGTCAAATGGAACAAAATAAAAAGAGATTTAATCTAATGTTCGTGTTCGCAATCGTAATGTGTTTTATTATTATTGTAATATTTTTTTTTGTTGTAATGTTCTATTTAAATTATTATAATGTTTTTTAACTAATGTAATGTTTTTTAATTTTAATGAAATAGTTTTAATTGAATTTGTGTTTTTAAAATTAAATTAATAATCAGTGGGTCCCAATTCAAGAGACGAAAGGATTGTTGGCAGGGTTGTGTCTGTTTTTGATCAATTTTGTGTATGCTGATGTGGCGCTGAACTGGCACAAGTGACGAAAGAAGTGACGAAACCATGATTGTGAGTGGTCTAATCGCACTATGTAGCAATATAAAGACATAAGAGACGATTTTAGCAGCAATAAAAGTTTGTTCAACTGTTATGGTTGTAAGTATTTTTATTTATTCAAAGTATTAAGTGTATAATAACCTAATAGGTACTAGTTACGTAGTATATTTGGTTACACACTGCATTTCTAGGAAGTAGTATTGTTATATATGTTTATTTTCACTTTTATAGTTGTTGTTTAAATTAGCCTTTGGGTATTTTAGTTATTTTTTATGTTTAATTTTTTAACGTTATTAGAATAAAGTGTAAACAATTTATAAGGTGTATAGTATATAATATATGTAGGGGACTAGATTTGAATCCTTGTGGTGGTTCAGGTCAATTTATTAAATTGACAAATAAACATGGAATACAGTTATTTAAACCTTCAAGCTAGGTTGTATTATTATTATTATTAGTTTTTATACTCGTCCGATGGACGGCTAAATGTTTTTATATATATTAGTGTTTTAGATGATATATGAAACGATGTAGTCAAGATTATTATTTTTGTCAATGTATATATCAAAAGTTATCTAAAGTTTTTTTTTTATTAAAATGTAAATGTAATGTCTCAGTCAAAATGTACACTTTACTTTTCACAAATTAAATATCATCTATATGCAGTAAAGTTTATTTTTTATTGATTAAAAATCAAAGTAGACATTTATAATGGGACAACTTGAAATAACAACCCGCCACCCAGGTGATGCATGGTGAGAACTTAAAGGAAAATGTAGTTTTTTTAGTAGAGTATTACAAAAAAAAAAAAATGATTGTCGATTTATATTGTTTTTAGTGAAATATAGGTACATATCTTTTTAAATACATATTTATTTTGTATTTATGAATGCTTAAGAAATTTAATGATAACATAATCTAGATACTATATGGTTCTAATATACATCTAAAACGATTATACCAAAACCTGTTGAAATTGAGAAACAACGTATGATTGTACAATATCATTTTCTCAATAACTGATCTTTCTCATAAACCACAAAATAAATAGTTAACTATTAATTATTTTGGACCAAACCCACAAAATAAATAGTTAACTATTGATAAATTATTTTGGATCAAACAATGAATAGGAGAGTGTGAAGTGAAAATAGAGTTTGAAATGTATGTAGTAACTAATTTACGATTGATAGTCAATAATTTTGAAATTAAAAATTTTAGTAGCTAAAAAATAGGCGGATTTAAATATTTTTTCAATTTGAATGACACATGGAATTTTTTAGGAAGCTATAGTAATAACACATAGAATTTTTATTTAGTTGTCAAAAGAATAAATGTGACACATAAGAAGAGGTTATCCTCTATTAGTTATATAGAATTATTACTACTATTATTATTATTACTGAATTATTTTTGTTTTAATTTCTATTGTAGTTCATGTGGCTAGAGTACCGTATAAAAGTTATATATGATAAATTAACCATGATGATTTATGACTGATAATGACGTATGCATTTTGTTTCATTTCATTTTATATATTTGGAATGTTATAATTAATTAATATTAATATTAATACGTTTTAATTTATCCAGTACAATGACATGTGACCTACTACTCCCTCTCAAGTCTCACAGACTCACACCATGTTATAAAATTTATAATTATTAATTAATAATTAATTGGTACTACTCTTCTATCTAATAATTTCACATTATAAAGATTCCAATATTCATTTCATAGTATATATATAAGGAAAATACATATCCAAAAGTAATTACTCTCTCCGTACCAATTTGTTAGTTCACTTTTCTATTTTGAGTTCTTTCAAATTAATTGTCAACTGTCAAATATAAATACAGAAATTTAATCAAGTTTACCATATTATCCCTACTTAATATTAATATTACAAAAGTAAAAAGATTCGTTATTTAATTAGTTAGGGGCAAGACTGTCAATTTGCAAAAAGTAACAAGTAATAGACATGTTTTTCTAAACTGTGTGTTTGTATCTGTAAACAATTAATTTGGGACGGATGGAGTAATAAATTTGCTGGAGTATTTTTTAATTAGTACGGCGTACTTTTTTAATTTGGAAAATATGCTATTACATTAATTTGCTTAATTGTTATTAGGATAGATATGTCTGGTACTTCTATTTCAATAGTTTTAAGATTGTTACAACATTAGATATGGAAAAAATGATTGTATAGTAAACTGTACATATAATCGTACTGTTTGGTTTAAAAAAGGGACTAAATATGTACTTGTGATAACTATAAGGATATAAAGTGTAAAAGAAATAAACTAGTTTAAAATGTAATTGGTTTAGAGTATATGTACGGTCCATATTACATATGGTATTATTCCCCATTAGATATTTAGAAAATAAGGTGTTCAAAGGAGATTTTGTAAAGAACATTTTGAACAATCCAACTGCAAGTAGAATTATAGTAGTTAAAGTGTTAAAAACCGGTTTGATCGAGCCGGTTCAACCGGTAGAATTGGAAGTTGAATGGTGATCGACTGATCGATTCATTTTAAACTGTTTTTTTTTCTGATTTTTGAACCGTTATGAACCGGCCAATTCAACTGTTAAAAAAGTGTGTGCAAATCAATTTTAGTAATTTGAAAATGGGTTCGCACCTCCTCTATAAAAAACCTTAAATTATAATTAAGATATACTCCATAATATTTAATATTGATAGACGACATATATAGTGACGACCGCTAATTTCCATGATGAAAATTAAATTTTCCATATTTAATTCACAACGTTTAAATCATAACAGTGACATGACCGCTAATTTCCAAACCCAAATTGCGATTCCCGTAACAAACTTGAATCATCATTTTAAAAATATATCCACCTACTTAATTAAAAAAAAGAACGACCTAATTCCATTTTTGACAATCATGGTTGACCATGTATTTGGTCAATATTAATGTTCAATTTTATAACATAATTATTCAAATCTAAGTAATATGTTCATCACTTTAATTTTTCATACACTCCTAATGAACACGTATAATTTTAAATAAATATAATATAAAATTAATCTTTATGATGTCTTCGTATTCGATTAAGATTTTTAAATTAACAATTAAACCCTTTTATTTCACTTCATTTTTAAATATGATCCCTAATATTTTAAATATGATCCTTAATAACATATTTCTTTATTTATAAGTTATATTTATATTTATTTTTATTTATATTAAAAGATTATTCGAATCGATTAGCAATCTATTAATCTAAAAGCTTTTAAAAATGTGGAACCAATGAAAGGTATCCAAAAGCAATAAAAAAATCAAACTTTTAGTCCTTACAACTGTGATTGATTTGATTATATAACTTTTTCTTTTTTATAAAATGATAATAATCAACGTTATAAACTTTTGATTACGAATTAATTAATACCAATTTTTTGTAATTCATCCATTTTTAGCTATGACATATTTGACAATTGCAACATTATTAGTATCTATTATTCATCAGGTGTTTATATTACGTTAGTATTAGTATTACTTTTATTTGTGTTGTTATCATGAATTAACAATTTGTTGCTATCAAAAAGATTATCAGTAAGAAAACTAGGTAGGTGCCTAGGTGTTATATTAAATTTGAATATCACACCCAATCTTATCTTAAATCTATAATATATTTATGTAATCGTTTGTACATTATGAATAAAAAAGGCACATTCCTTTACCTATCATACTATAGAAGTTATAGTAGGTATTATACTATAGACGTTATAATAGGCTTCAGGTTGTAGGACTATTGATTTTATTGAAACTCTATGACCGTGTAATATGAGTGTGAAAAATCTCAAAGTTTCATAGTTATATTAAAAGACATTCTCATAATCGTTAAACCAACTACAAAAGTTACTAAAACAAAATTGTATACTCGCAATGTCTTAATAGTATATCGTTTTTTAAATACGTTATTTGCTAATAACAAATTATACAATCAAATAAATAATCAATGACCGTGTGTATATACGGGTTTAAAATCTAAGTACATTAATACAGTAATGTTAGCAACGCCCATTAATTATTTGGCCACAATTGATGTTGAAGCACCGAAATACACATCTATATGGGTGGGCTCATTTATCTTTTGGGCCGACTATAATTGATACATAAAATACACTAAAATAGAAAAATGGGCCAAAAGGATAACTAAAATATTAGTCTAGTCCCTCCATTTCAAAAAGAAGTGTTCACAATCAAATTATATAGAATTTACGAAAATACATAATCAATACATTATGTAAGAGAAAAATGACAATTTTAATTTTACTTTTTACACAATCTTCGATGAATCAATTTTGTGAAAAAGTAAATTTATAGGTAAATTGATAAAGTTAATATAGTACTTTTGAAAGTGGATATTTATTTTGAAACAAACTAAAGTTGAAACGTGAACACTTATTTTAAATTAAAGGATGTATTGAAATAGAAAAAAAGGAGCCTCTTACAAAAGTGGTAAACGTGCCATTAACATGCTACAGGTAATAGAGGTAAACATAAACTAAGCATTTTATAAATATATAAATGATTTAAATATGAAAAGTATTTATTTAAGGACAACTAAAACAATGCATATATTCAACAATCAACATGGATACAAACCCGCATCAATGACTTATCGACATGAGTAGTTTCATCAAAAAGTGAGACGCATTCAAAACCTTCAAAGTTCTATCCCTCCATATGACCATGTCCGAGTTTATGTGGCAGTTGACTCTGACCTCGTGACGGAATACTTCAGAGATGTGTGTAAAAGCTTCATTCGGTTATTTGATGATGTTAGCATTACACTAACTACTAATCACATGAGGTATAAAAAGACTATAAAGCTCTTCTAGACCTAAACTAGTCTAAATATGAAGTATTTGTAGCTAAACTTGCACCAAGAAATAGTCTCTATTTCAAATGTTGACCATCAATTATTAAGAACTGTGAAGGACCATTTATATTAGACTCTAGAAGTCTCAAATGTGTTTTACATTCAAAATACTAGCCACTAGTTGCAGCATACATAGTTTGACTATGAAGCATTTTAACAATCAAATGATCTTTTTGAATTCCTTCTAGATATATATTAGACATTGACTCTATCAACAGCAACACGTTAGAAAATTAGAATGAGTTCACACAAAACTAACTGATAATATCAAAACTGTACGTACCTGGACATATTCATGCAAAGCGGTTATCCTTGCAATGCACGACCAGTGTTACATTAAAGATTAGAGGCCGCTAAACATAGCCTAACAACAAAATAAATAAGAAACAACTATCCTGATCTTAATATTTCTTTCTGCTCCACTACATCAGCTACAAAAATGCTGCCAGAATCACACCATCCTCCCAAGACATCCCTGTTCCGGCACTGCAGTATACATCATAAAGATTGTGAAACTACTGAAAATATAATACATCTATATAATCTTCATAATCTCCTAAATCTTCATAATATTTCTAGTGCATAATGAGATAGTATTATTACCTTACTAAACCCAAGCCAGTTTGAATCTCCTCTAAATGAAAATGTTTTCTTGCATTCTCTCCACTGTCCGCAAAATACCTGCATTTTCATTCATCCGTTATGAATTCCAACTAAATTTGAAGGAAAAAAAGGAAACCTTGTTCACAAAGGTGGTAATGCTGTATTAAGCTAAAGATCATAAACTTTTGGAAGTTTAGGTATTGACCTCATAATCAACTCCTTGGACGTAGGCATAATTAGGGTCAACTGAAGAGAAAGAGAGCCCCGTTATCTAAGAAAAGAAACATCAATCAATTATATCTAAGAAAGACAAGTACTGACTAAAACGTTTAGCTTGGACAAATACGTAAATGTTTCACTTTTTACGTGACATCCCAAAATGAAAGTTGATTCGACAGTAAGTGAATAAATATGAACTACGTCGTTTCAGTTAAGACAAAAGGTAAGTAAGACTATCAATAACGAACCTCGTATTTCGAGCAGTTCACCCATCTTGCTACAGCTGACCATCTACATCATAGAGTTAATGACAAAATCAACATCGAGTCCATTAGAAATACAGCACTTCACACAAAACCAGTAAGTGAATGATGGATACAATCAATATCTTATCAGCTCAGTTTGCAAAAACCTTCTTTAGAGTACATATATATTTTATAATCCCATTGTTTAATTGCTCAATTATTCTAATATATATCTTATAAATACATATACAACCTGCGAGGGTCATAGACTGTCATAGTACGATCTGCTCCACCAACTGCAATATTTCCACTTGGGGAATTGCAAACTGCATACAGAATATCTCCAACGGAACCACAAATTCGATGCACACAACCACCTTTTTCTTTTACTCTAAGGTCCCATATTGACAGCTGAAGAAAATTTGAAGAAATGGAAAATTACTGAGCACGTGAAATGATTTTAGGGATAATAACTATTTGTTGTGTACCCAATAATTATAAACAAAATGTTCCACAAACATAGATGGGAAAAGAAGGCGGTAAAGGCGCCCATATGTAAGGTACGGATGCTCCCTATGTAGAAATTTACACAGGCATGTTAATTTAAGTTCTCTGATGTAAATCTTGTTGTAATTACAAGTAGACTTTAGAAATCTTCAAAAATAAATCTAAAGTCTAAACCTTAATTTTGCATTGTGTTTTAGTGGCAAATTTGGCGACGCCAGAATTACCACTTTCGATGTTTTGTTTTTGAAGGAGCAATGTCAATACTAAGACAGATACTGTGCATAAACTCATGGTAAGTTAGGTATTTCCATAGATTTCTATATTCTGAATCAACATGGTCAGATATTCTTATATGTAAAAATTAAAACACGTTCAATAGACATTTCAAATTCGATGTTCACTAGAAACAGTATAAAAAAAAACCCATAACAGGCTCAAATAAATTCAGGTACCTGGCAGCCTTCTGTAACAGCCAATATTGAACTTTCATTTCCACTGTACAAGTTGTTTACAAAGTTTACGGCAGTAGGGTACCACATTCTGTAATGAGGATACAACATTAGGCAACACTTTAAAACTACATCCGTTCAGTTAAAAATACTACTCCTTTCATCCTGGAAAAGAAATCTTTCATTTTTCAGTTGTCACATAAAATGTGACATTTCCTTTTTAGGTAACGCCTACATCCAACTTATATTTTTTTTGCTCATCAGTACCCTTACTTTATATTCTGGTCCATAATTATTCTGGCTTTGTTAAGGGGCATTCTAGATGTTTGACCAATAGTCAAACACTTCTATTAAACTATTGTAGGAACATATTACTGAATTTGAGATTAACCTGATCATAGGATTTAACAAAGGTTCATAGTTTTACGAAGACCCATAATTATGTTAGAAAGAAGCAATAACGAGAAAAAGGTAGAATAGAAGAATAAGTAACATAAGATCATAAACCATTTAGTTATTGAGTTACAATAATCAAAGATAACTTACGTACGGAAAGTGCGAAGATGAAAATCTTGGTCATACACATCAATACTTTTTCCAAAGCTATGTGCCACAGCAGTCTGAAACAATAAACTATGTTCTTCAGGTAAAGCTTGCAGTTTAACATGAGTGGAAGGGGTAAATCTTAGAAATTCTACTCTAGAAAGTTAACATTTCAAACATTTATGACAAAAGGGCCAGACCTAAAAATAGTCAAGCATTCCAGCAGCTAAGTCAATATATATCGTCAATGAAATAGTAAGTTGATATGTGCTGTAATGTTATTGTTCAATGAACAAAATGACTAGCCCAGAAGTGGTCAACAACTAATCATTAATCGTAGATATTCCATGTGTAAAAACGAGAATAACTATCCGTAACACCATGGGGAGGGGGCATGTGAATCTCTCGTAGAGATCCAAGTTCAATCCCATCGAGCTGCAACTTTGGGGCTGGCCCTCAAACGCGTAGCTTGGTTGGCTTTGGAGGAGAAGTCTTTCACATATATGGTCAAATTTCACAGTATGAGCGGACACTCTCATTAGCAGGCCGCCACGTCGGTCTTAAACGTATGCTCAGCATTGTCTTCCACATACTGCCCTCACGGCAAGACTTGTGAAACAGTTAGTGTTACCAGTTATCAAGGTTTTCACGAAAAAAAATTCATTTAGTTTAATTTCAAGTTCATTTAATTTCAGAATTCAGAATATCTTGAAGTAATCAAATTTGTACCGTAGACCACTGACTTGGACTGAAGCAAAGCCCCGCCCATCCTGCTTCTCCAACCCCAAAATCCCGAGGTGACACAGAAAACGTAAGCCTTTCAACATCTGAAATTATCAAGCACGTGTAGAATTGACTTAAAAAGTGGAAGAGGAAGTGCATGAAATATTACACATTTATTTGAAAAGGAATGTCAGAAAATGGTACCTTTACCATAACTATCCATTTTGGAAACAATAAGATGTCCGTAGGAGTCAACACTTCCCAATATGAAGCAATCATTGTCTGCAAAATTGGGATCACATGAGTTGAAACACAAATTGATAGAGAACAGTATTACACTCCATTTTTACCCACCCCCCCCCCCCCCCCCCCCCCACCCACCCAACTGGTTGTCAATTTGTTGGTCTTTCACTTTCTATGTCATATAATCTGCTTTGAAATCAATATAAATATAATTATATATAGAAGTTTTAGAAATTAAACAATAAATACATGAAAATGAACAAGTAAAGTGAAAAGGCATCAATGAAGATATTGTAACAATTACAATAGTGACATACAGGTTTGACACTCAGATTTGACAAAGATAAGAAATGGAAACATTACTTTGCTTAAAAGAAAAATAGATTGGTTACTTTCATGATAGATATAACTTAAATATGGCACATACTTTCAGTTTCATTTAATAGTATTGTCTGAATTTCCGACCGGTGAGGGCAGCGATTCACTATGGCAGACTCCACAACCTTCAAATATTAGCAATTTATATGATAAATCTCTGCGCATCGATACGGCTGAAGTGAAATGCAGCACGGCCAGATTACTTGAGTAACAACAATATCTTATCAAAGTTTACCTGAGTTGGTTCAGGTATAAGGAGGCTATCTTTTCCTTCATCGACTAAAGAATCTTTCAAAGAGACCTATGCAAGAAAAGAGCAAAAATGGAATCAAATAGATAGCAAGTAAAGTAGCATGTGCAGAAGATACCAACTTCGTATACATGGTCACACATTATAGATGCAGTCCTTATTTTGATAACTGGGAAATATAAAGACTCATATGTTCATATTCTACATTCACACAACACAACAATACAAATGCGCAAGTCAACTCAACAAGAAAAGAAAGAAAAATTAACAAGAGGCCAGTAGGACCACAGTGGAGCCGTGGTGCGATAGTGCGCCTTTGAGCATTATCAAAAGGTAGACGTATCCCTGGACAAAACCAAAGTGTCATAATTCATTCTTCGAGCTTACGACACGCATAGACAGTATTGGACATTCAACTTCAACAATATCTTAGTGTAACTGAAGATTGTAATCGATTATAATGATCACATAAAAAGAGTACTTTTAATAAGCAAACATCTTTATTAAAAATGTTATAATTATATAGTCTCTTTTTACAGGATACACTGGGATGCACTCAGTAACCTAGCAACGGAGCCTTGAAGAGACTAAAGTTCTTATGAAAGTATTCACCGACATTTAAGGAAAAGAAAAAAAAAAAGTGTACATCAAGCTTACAAAAAATGTACATACCCCCCACCCACCCACAAAAAAAACCAAAAAGAAAAATGGACCAACTGTGGTTAAGCCCCCAAAGTCCCAATTTGAGTTGACGTTTGATGCCAAATGTGTTAACTTCAATCTTTGAGATCAATAAGAATTATTTTGGCTATAATATTTATACATATACATATGAATTACTGTAGTAAAGATGCTTGTAGCCAAAAAACTAAATACGTCCATCATTGTTCTGGAATGCGAAGAATACAAGGCGTGAATTTGCCGTATCAAAAGTAGACTTATGTTCGTGGAAAGGAGACGACGTATAAACTTACAGAATTGGCAGTCACCTAGTGGTTTAACTTCTATTATGATAGTTTAGATACAGATGTAGTGATTTTCATATAGCAACAACATAATAAACATAAAAGATGCACTTTTACTCTGATATCAAATTGCAATAAATAGCAAAGAACTTACAGGAACACGTAGGTCATTCATTCTACTTTG
Organism: Gnaphalium uliginosum; assembly: GCA_963930675.1. Taxonomy (NCBI): domain Eukaryota; kingdom Viridiplantae; phylum Streptophyta; class Magnoliopsida; order Asterales; family Asteraceae; genus Gnaphalium; species Gnaphalium uliginosum. Next base: position 28,819,271 of record OZ005681.1, on the reverse strand, counting down.
TTCAGTTACAATCTAGTCATTAAAGTATGTTTGTGTTCTGTTTTGTTCATTCTGTAAGGGTGATGATTCATTCACCGCCTATTTTTATCCATGCACCAGTAAATCTGCTTTATAGCATTGTACAATACAGCATTATAGAGCACTTTTAGTGGTAAACGGATAAAAAAGGTGGTGTACAAATCACTCCCCATTATGTAATCTTGAAACCAGTTAGATGGTGAACGGATAAAAAAAAGTGGGTTCAAAACAAGCATAAATCCCCCAGCTTACATAAATACGTTTTTCTTTAGAATAAGCTAAGGCGCAACAGTACCCGAGCACATAAAAGACGCTTATTGTATTCAAAAAGGCAATAGTAAGCACTTATAATACGCACTCCCAAACACCCTCTAAAAGAAGGTTTTGTGTTCCTTTTAGTAGGTTTAATGTTCTATTTTAGTGAGTGTGTAACTGCCACATCATCATGTTAACCTGTTACTAAATGATTACATCAAAAAAGAACAAACTACAATGACCAATATGGAACATTGATATAGGATGCCACTTATACAGTTTGTCCTTGCATCTTATGGAAATAATTTACAGCATAAATTGGTACATATATAAAACCATTAGATATATCATTTTGCCAAGTTATGAACTGAAATACTGAATACAACAAATGTCAACTTCAAGTAAATAAATAAGAAAATCAAACCAGAATTCGATAAACGTGGCAACCGGAAGCAACATAAACCCAGCAACAAGTTCCTCCACTAACCTGAGAATATAATTATAATCATTTATTAGCACTAATGATAACAACTTATTAATGCATAAAAATAAAGTAAAAAGAAAATGGAATTAAAAAGGGTATAATTACATGAAGGGAGAGACGATTGGATTGAAGATTGGCCGGAGAAGGGTGTTGTATAAGTGTTGTCGGAACCACCGCTTTCTTTAGACTTCTAGCTTCCAACATCTTTTTATTGCCGCCGGCGAACTAACAGCAACAACAAATTCCCTCTTTTTTTCTTTTTAGGATTTATATTTAATATTTATATACTCCATCGGTCCTTTCGGTACGAGGTCCACTTTAGCTCTTTTAAAATTTTACATACAATTATTCACTGACTACACGTTTTAACAATCAAATAAAGAACCCCTGTTATCTAGTATGTCACCTCTCCACCTTTTATTTTTTTATTTCTTGTCACCTCCATCACTTTCTATTTTTTTATTTCTTTTCGTATTTCATTTTTTTTCTTTATTTCAATTTTTTATTCTTTTGATAAAATAAATATATACTTTACATTATTAGTATTAAACAAATAATAATAACAACAATATCTTTTATTTAATTCTCTAATCATCAAGATTTACAAAAACATATTTACAATTAGGGCGCCTAATCTGAGTGTGCATATCTTATTGATTCTTATACGGACGTTCCCATTCAGCGTCACATTTAAATACTTTCCATGTCGGATGCGTTGGAGGTACCGGATAATTTCCTTCTAAATCCACTTTTACAAAGTGATTATTATATACGCGAGCAATTACCCATATATAATGTTGTTGTGACTCCGGTGGACTGGATCAAAGCAGAAAACATGTCGTATCTTGTGAATTACTCAAAAATAGCAAAACCACGTTGTACCTTGAAGCAATTAGTAAACCCATGATCGACAAAATCATCCAATACTCTGAAATTGCTCTGGTATCTGGTGGAAGATCGATCGTTTGAAAATTTTGTAGCAATTCAATTTCTCCAAACATATTAGCATATGCTGCTTGGTGCATGTTTATCTCTTGTAGTAAGTCATTTCTAATTTGCGGCCAACAATCTTCATGAAGACCAAGACATGAAGCTACTGATCTAAATCCGCAATTCCCATCACCGATTACATTATGTATGTTCGTGACGTATGGTTGAAACATAACTGGAATTTGATCCAATAATGGATCTGAGAAAAATGTTCGGTGTATGTAAGAACTATGTCTGGCAGGTTCTTGGTTCAAATCCGGTAAATCAAACCCATCAATAGTTGACGTGTTGAAATAACTACGTTTGGGAGGATCTTGAGGCGGTGCGTGAAACTTTTTCGCCTTTTGTTTTTGTACCTTCACATTTGGGCGTCCACGGGTATTTATGTGAACGGAGGGTTCTTGAATCCAAGCTAGCATGTCCAACTCAGCGTCACGACGAAGATCACCATTTTGTGCCGATAGACATGGCGAAAAATTAAGCGTCTTCAAGAAAATGTCAATCGACTCTAGTGGAATAAGCAGACCTGCATTTAAATAACTTGCAAGTTCGTGCGCACATGGTAACCCAAAACATGACCTCAGCTGACAACCACAATTCTCAAGAGTTATTTCAAGCCTAGTGGAACGACTAAGTTCAGCGTGAATTTTTTTTATGGCACTAAGTGAAACACAACCCCATAATAATTGGAAACTTGGATGGTCATATTTTTGCCATCGAATAATTCTGCTTCACTCAAAGCTTTCTTTGATTATATTAACTTGAGTCTCCACAATTTTATCTATAATCGGCACAAATGTGTCTAATCTTGATTGTGAGGAACCCAAATCTAGTTTCACCTTTGCGTGTTGACTCTCGACCCTGTTTGTCGTTCAATTTCCAAAGTTAAGTGATTTATCAGTTGCCACCGATACGAACATGTGGGCGTATTTGTTTATCCATACCTCATTGAGGTATGTCAACACATCTGAAAATTTAAAAACATATTTGTTTTAAAGGTTGGTGATATATTCGTTAAAATGATTGTTAAATTCAAAGCATATAAATATAATACCTGGATGATGGATCAACTTGACTTGAAGCTGGTTACAGTAATGCGTATATAACGCTATTGTAGGAGCTTTAATTAATGAAACCCACGTACGATGAAAAGAATCCCATTCATCATCTGACTTAAAATTTTTTTTGCAATTCTTAAAAATATTTTGCCAGATATGTTATCTACAAAGTAATTTATTAGCTCCTGGAAATATTGTTTCACATGCACTCATTAGAGCCAAATCTATATCTGTGACGATAACCCTCGGTTCATACGTTTCGCCAAGGGACGACTTTAAACAATTTAGTGCCCACAAAAAGTTACTTGTCTTTTCTCTATCTATCAAGACGAATGCTATAGACAATGTTTTGTTGGTAGAAGTAACACCAACTATTTCAAGAAAATGCAACTTATAAATATTCGTATTGTACGTAGCATCCATCATCAAAATATGTGGAAACGCACACATTATTTCATATGAAACTGGATGGATCCAGAATAATTCTTCTAATTGATTAGTAGAATCATTTGTACGATACTGAATTTCATATTCTTTTACCTTCAAAAATGACATTACAACCTGTATAAGAGTCAGATTTGCTTGACAGATTGTGCGAAGTTTTGCTTTTGCATTGTATATCGTTGTGTTTGAAGAAACATAATCTGGATTTCGCTCCTTCAACGTAGCAAGAATTGCACGAGGCTTTACATTATTTCTTGACAAATCTGCAACTAAACGAAATTCATCATCAGTCAACCGCATTGCATATGCATGACCTTCCATATACATTATACTTTGATGATTGTGTGCTGCATTTATCACCGTTATCGACCAAACACCTTTTGTCTTTGAAAATTTTGTTACCATTTCAAATTTACAGTCAATTTTTTTACGGGGAGTACTTTTTTCGGGTGTTGATTTATTTCTGGATACACCGTCACGCTCACACATAAATATAATCTTGGTGGTGTAACCATCTTTTGTTTTTGATCTTTTGATGATAATAACTTGTCTATGAGAAAGTGCCTCTTTTTTCACCCATTCCATTAATTCTTCACGATTACTGAACACATGAAATTGAGTAGTTTTTTAGTCATAATCTAATAACATAATATGATTTAGAGTATCATTATATGAAATATTGTTATACCTTATCGGTGGAAAAATCAGACACACTCGACATATCTTCTTGTAAGAATTGAAACGTACGATATAAGTTTTGAATGTTATGAAAAATGATTCGACATAAGTTCGTTTTTATAGGAATTCTTTTTCACTTTAGTCTCGTCAAATAATTTAAACTTTTGCTTTAGTCGCTTCAAATAATTTATACTTTTTCTTTAGTCGCGTCAAATAATTTTAACTTTGTTTGTAAAAGTATTAATATTTATTATATTTAAATTATCTTGAAGATAAAAAGTATAAAATAAAAATAAAATAATATAAAGGATGTGAAGGATGGGACACTTGCCATAAATGAGAAGCTGTCATAGTTGGAGGGGGGTTCATTTATTGACACTCTAACATATTTATACTTTCTAATTTTGAGACCTTAAAGTTTTGCATAGTTTTAAATTGGACACAAACTTTATGTTTTCAAATAATTTGGCAATAATGTTTACTTTGTAGTTTAATAATTTTATTTCTAATGTGGACCCTTTTAGTTATACTCGGTTGCAAAGTCAAACATATAAAAGGTAAATCGTGTACTACACAATTAAATGGTGAAACCTTAATTGACAAAAATTTTAAGTCTTTGAATTCTCAAACTTATTTTTGAGAATAACATCTGTTGAACTTGATTACGACCTCGATCTCCACAAATTCACCACCATCTCTGTAAACCTTCGTGAGATAACCATTTATCAAAAAATTTGAACGGTTTGGACCAAGTTTCTGAAGCGAACCTGTTGATACATAATTGTATGACAACTTGTTTGTTAGAATATAGCTTTATTTTGTATTTAGGCGACACTTGTCTTTTGTAAACTAGTGACACTTATTAATGTCGCTAGTAGCGACACTTAGTAGTGTCGCTAAGTTGTGTTTATATATAACAGCTTGTCTCTTGAATTTAGTTAGCGGTTTTTACAAGTTTGAATTGTAAAACAGAGACTGAACTTTGGTGTTTGAGTTTGTAATTCAGTATTGAGATTAATACAGAAAACATTATTTACTCTCAGTTATGCAATTCGGTCAATTCACGTACAAATTACTTAAAACGGATTCCGCACGTTAAGTGATTGATTCAAATCAAGATCGTTAGTAGGACCTACAAAGTGGTATCAGAGCCTTTTATACACGATATAGGGGTAATTTGAATCAGATTACGTGATTGTAGTCGAGTTTTGGATTTGGTTGAACTTGAATTCTTTGAATATTATTTTGAGAATGAATTGAGACATAAATCGGATAGAATTAGTGATTTGCCTGCTATTGTGATTGCCGAGTTAGATAATTCGATCGTAATTTTGAGTAAATTTGGGTTTTTCTGACTTTTCGATCGGGGCGGACACTACAGTTCATTAGGCAACAGTTCATGCCACATTTGATTCTGTTGAATTCTGTTACTGAATACCAGGCGACATTTCAAGCGACTCAACTGACTTTTCAAGCGACTCTTCTCTTCAAGCAACTCTTCTCTTCTAGCGATATTAATTGTCGCTTAATACTTTGTGCAGGCGATACTTGTGTTTTGTACTTTGTAATTTTTATAAAAATGACGTTTCGAATATGACAGCTATGCTCATGTTTGATAATGAGATTGGTACATCAAATAAACCACCAAGGTTTTTTTATAACAATGACTATGCTAGTTGGAAAACTAGGTTCGAATCATTCATTGCATATAATGATCCAGATTTATGGATTCCAATTACCGAAAGGTATGTGAAACCAAGACAAGAAGGAACTTTCAGAGATGTAGCTCCGTTCAAAACGATGAAACAGATGTCAGCTGAAGAACGGGAAGAGTTTGACAAAGAAAAGAAAGCTTATGCTGTAATCACAATGTGTTTACCAAAAAATGTGTTTGCTTATTTCAAACATTAAGAAACTTCTTATGACTTATGGGAAGCTATGTTGAAGAGATTTGGTGGAAACGATCAGTTGAAGAAAAGCAAGAAAGATTTATTGAAGAAACAATTTAATTTGTTTAATCATATGAAGAATGAATCATTTGATGACCTGATTACCAGGTTTTCACAATTAATGTGTGAATTGAAGAAACTGAAAATGGAGGATGAAACCATTGAGGTCAATGAGAAGTTACTTGATTCATTACCACCTAATTGGGAGGTTAGAGTGATGCTTATGAAGGAGAATGAAGAAATGTCAACTTGGACATCGGATGATATCATTAGAAAATTACAAGCTTATGAAATGGATATGAAAAGAAAAGCAACCGGGAAGGTTCAGGTTCAAGATCTTAGTTTGTACTGTGAAAACTCTTCGAGTAATGATACAACTGGAGGGATTGCATTCTTTTCAGGACAAGAATCATCTAGTGAGGTCAAACAGAATGTGTCAATGCCTGGAAACTACTATTCAACTTGCAAGAGTTTTTATAGCACTTCAATGTCTTCAAGTTCAAACCAGTCAACTCAATCATTGCTTTCCAAGTTAACTGAAAATCATGTTGCTATATTCACTGCTTTCTTGTCATCATATGAAGGATTTATTGCAGGAAAAACTGCAAGTAGTGATTTGACTGATGAATATTATAATCAAATTCATCTAGATGAATTGAAGGAAATGGATATTCAATGGAGTATGGCTATGCTTACAAGGAGAGCAAAGAATTTTCTCAAACAACTAGAAAGACTAGAATTGGTAGAAATAACAAAACTGGTCTTGGTTTTGACAAAAGTAAAGTCAAATGCTACAATTATCAAAACTATGGTCACTTTGCAATAGAATGTGAGAAGTCAAAGCAACCAGCTTCTGGATTCACAAAACCAAGTGCTCCAAAACCTTACTACAATCATCATCAAGCTCAAGACAAATAAATGAATAAGCCAAATTCTTCAACGGCTCTTGTGTCAACAAATGATGATCATTATGGTTGGAGTGTACACTTGGAAGAATCAGTGTATAACCAGAATCAAGCTTTCATGGCCGACATTTCTGAGAAGGTTCCACACTGCTTCTGATAGCAAACAAGCTGAGGTTGATTATGATGTATTCTCTCTAATTTTTTGAAATGTTTTGAATATGTTGAGAAAATCAACAAATATCAGGATCATAATCTCAGTCTTTGGTCTGACATATACAAACTTAAGCAGACAAACAAAGTTTTGAAAGATAATGAAAAACTTTTTTAAGATAAACTTGAAGCTTCATGTATTGATATTTATGATTTGAAAGTTAAAATTCTAAATCAGCAAGGTGCTATTGATAGTTATCTTACTGAAATAGATTTAGAAAGATAAGAATATGCTGAAGCTCAAAGTGAAATCTTAAACTACAAGAGAAAGCTTTCAAATCTTTCAACTTCATCAATGATTTTAGATCAAATCATTCACTCTCAAAAAACTGATACAAAATCCAAATAGGAATAGGTTACAAATATGTACCTCCTCCTTTATCTTAGACATTTATGCCTGTTAAAAATGAGATTACAGAGTTTGTTCCTTCCTACAACTCCTTTAGTTGTAGGTCCTGTATTTGTTGATTTAAAAGATGCTCAAGTTGAGAAGCATGAGAATGATGGATTAGTATGTGAAGTGGAAGATTCGTTTCTTTCTACCGCTAATGTTGTTGTCAAATCATCAGTGAAGACAGAACATTATATAATTACATTTGAATATGAAACAAGTTTCAAACAAGGAAAATCAAAACTTGATGTAGATAATGAGATTTTGAGAAATGTTTTCAATGCTAAAGATTTTAAAACTGAATCAAAACCCGTTGAAAAATGAAATAATTTAGGTAATCAAAAGAAAATTTTAAAAAGGGAACAAAAGGTTAATGATAACCAAAATTTCATTATCTCATAAGGCTACAAATGAAACTGTTTCAAAATCAAAGGATTGCACTTCACATGCTTCTTCTTCCACATGTACAACTCAAAAGTGTACATCTTCGATGCCTCCAAAAACTCAATTTCATCGAGTTTTTATTGAGAGATGTTCATGTTTTAATTGTGGAAACCAAGGACATATTGTGAGAGATTATTTATATTGTGAGAGATTGTTTGTATCTTTCAAGACAAAGATTGAAGAAAAATGAGCTGAAAAAGAAATTCAAAGGAAATACTCTTTCAAAATAAGTCTTAAAGTCTAACTCATTTTTTCAAAATTTGTTAAGAAAGATGACAATGTTGTGGAAGTCAAGAAGAAAATTCTTGAACACAATATATGCAATAAACAATCTGACTAATATTGGTTTGGAAAGTCAAAAGTTCTATTTCTTGCAATAAACAGTCTAACTCATTTTTTAAATGATTTTAAGAAACCTTCAAAGTTGGTCGATGTAATTATTGAAGATAATGTTAGACGACCTAAAGCCATAAAGGCTTGGGTCTCCGTTTCTCACTAACCATTTTCTTAAAATGTGCTGGAGCATTCAAGGCGATCCGTTGATAACATCTGGTAAGTAGATAGTGGCTGTTCCAGGCACATGACTGGGAACTTATCTCTTCATACTGATGTTAAACCAATCAATGGGGCATATGTTGCATTTGCTAGAGAGAAAGGTGTGATGTAACGTAAAAAGCTATGTTTTTACGTACACTATTCCTCACTATTTGAGCTAATATTTGGTGAAAACATCTTAAATCAATGTTTATTTACTAAAATTCACTAAAATGGTTCAAATATAGACGTTGCAACAAAAAACACTAAAAACGTCCAAATAACATGCAAAACAAATCAAATAAACCCATGCAAAACAAATCAAATAAACCTCACCCGATTCTTCCACTCTTATCTACCTTATGAGATACACCTCCTAAATATCCTCATATGATTCCATAGGTAATTACGAGATCGGAGAATCAAGAATCATACGAAACAAATAAGGAACGAAGAAGATACAACATCTAGAGGCCAACTGATCACATTCCGGACACGTATGAGCTAGAGACATCCAAAATACCTCCAATTAGTATCATTAGAAGTGTAACGGAATTACGAGATCGTAGGCGAAATAATCAAGTCAAACGGACAAGTAACGAAGAAGATACAACCGAAACAAGCAAAGAACGAAGAACTGAACAACAGGGAAAAAATCAAACGGCACCCTAGGTGCCGTATAGGCACATAGGATACCGTATACGGTACCTAAGAGGTCGCATACGACCCTATAGGTGCCGTATATGGCACATAGATGCCCCTATGGTGCCGTTTTTCTGATAGCATGCATTTTGGTGCTAATTTGTGGTTGTACCTTGTGTTTTAGAGCTTGTACATGAGCTTTGAGGCTTCCCCTGTAAGTAGATGGCATCATTCTACACATCCTACAGCTCATTCACACTTCTCACCTCCTTTCTTCATTTCACATACTTCTTTATTTTAGAGAATTAGAGAGATTTAAGTAGCCGGTTAGAGTCCAGAGGAAGATTTAGCTTGGTAATCACGTTGTAATGAGTTTTCAAGTTCAGACTATTTGTAATCCTCAGTATTACGCTGCTTAATTTCCGGTGATATATATTTCTTTACTTGCTGTTATAATGTTTGTTATGCATGTTATTTCAGTACGTGTTTTGATTATTGCCGTGATAATTACGTAGCTTAATAACGTGATTGTTGAAATGTAGATATTAGGAGTAGGGATGATGTTAAATTAATATTTCATATATATATATATATATATATATATATATAATTAGAAACTGTTATGCTATGTATCTGGTTAAGCTTATCTTGAATATAGACTTAATTACCCATTCACCCTTTCCAGTTTTTAACGTGACTATTGCCTTAGTATAAGATTTGATCAACCATAGCTACGAATATATAGTTATCTATGTTACAGTATGAAGCCATGAGATCTCCATGAGATCTCCGTAAAATGGCCCTCTACTTGGTATAGTGTTGGAAATACCTCGGGTAAGTATAAATACGTGAAAGCTTAGAAAATGTTGTAGGTCTATCTCCTCGTGGATTACCTAGAAGTTACACTTTTTGAACATGGCCCAGGAACCATAAAGTTGTGGAAATGTTTATCACATTGTACACCGTGAGTAGACTTAGGGATGAACGACTGATAGCAAAGGAAGGTCTAATTCATGATGGAAGTATTTGTACTTACAATAATTGGATATGGAGTTCTGAAAAGAAGGCAAAGACTCGGCTGTAGTTTAAGATGCTTAAACATCTTAACTCTACCCAACCGATAGCTTAACATACATAGGATGCAATTAGTATTTACCTTGATAAAATCAAATAGACATAGGTGTTAAGAAATGTCAGAAGATAAATTGCGGTCTGTTGCCTCATTCCTGCACCCCAGATACAATTATCCAAAGAGGGTCACTTGATCTCTTAAAAGAGAGTGAGGGGTTTTAAAGCAGTCTGATCTGATCAGAATCATGATAACTTAGGATTCAGTGACATACGCTTTTAGGATCTAGACTAAAACGTAGGGTCATAGCGTTTACACCAAACGCCTATTTGATGCTTTATTAGGAGAATCTCCGATTAACTCTGTAATGAATATAATCTCGAAACCCTATTTATCGATGTTTTAACAATTACTCTGTTGGTGCATATATGTGTGTCAGTCAGTTGGTCAGTGTCTGTACGTGTCAAATTGTAAAAGTGATATTAGAAATACACAAGTGTGGTATTGTGACACTTGCTTAGTGTCGCATATGCGACACTAGCCTAGTATCGCAGGAGTCGGCTAGGGCAAGTGTCGCAAGTGTCAAGGCAGTTTGTATAAATAGAGGTTTAGGGTTTCAGTTGTATGAAGACGAAACCCTGAGAGTTTTGAGCGATTATTGAGTGTTCTTCTATAAATCTTAAACGTTATAATCAACACAATTTAGAAGCTTTTGATAAATTGCATTTGTGTGTTTCGTTAACGTTCGATTACTTTGTTATACGGATTCCGCACGTATAACTTGTCACGATTCGATAGATTCTGACCTTTAGGACCAACAAAGTGGTATCAGAGCCTTTGATTCATTATCAACAGGTTTTGAGTCGTGTTTGAACGTTTGATTCGATTTAAAAACGAAGGTACACAAAGTTTTTAATTGTTTAAGTTCGTTTATGTGCAATTGGGATTATTGGAATTGATTTCTGGACTATTTTTCTGGGTTGATTGATCGTTCATTCGTCGAAATTCGTTAGGGTTTCCATGCTTTACGAATTTTTGGGTTTAATTGCTGCTGTTGCCGCGACTTGCGACATCTGATGCGACACTTAGTTGCGACACTTATTTTTATTAATTTAAAACCCACTGTGGCACGTCCGTGCGACACTTACTAAGTGTCGCTATCTGATATTGTTGCGGCACTTCTTTGCGACACTTGTTTTAATTTTTAATTTTTGCCGTCCTTCACTGCGAAACCACCTTAGTGTCACATCTGTTCTTATTGTGACACTACCTTAGTGTCGCTAGAGAGTACTGTTTTCGTGTGACTTAGCAAGTTTTACAATTAACAATGTCTCTTCAGAACGTTAATGCTATGCTTTGTTGGGTCACAAGGTTCCCAAAACTTAGATACAGATTAAATAACAGTTATCTCAACGTGTTAGTTTATATCCAAGTTTTATATCAAACAAGTTTAAATTAATCTAGGCGGAAAACAAGATTAATTTTAACACAGAGTTTATTATGAATCAAAGTATTATTCACAATAAAGTGTTTGTCTCACAAAGATGACAAGGTATTCAAACCCACACAGATGGTTTGAATACGATCCAAGTAGTATACAAAGATACAGTTATCACTACAAACTTCACAGTAAGTGTGATAATGCTTTAGCCTAAGCTCAAAGGTCTAGTATACTAATTCTCTTGAATTTCTTGGATAATAGCAGTGCTTTTTGGACTGCTATTTATAGAGTTGGATGTAACTCTATATTATCCAGCTTACATAGTTGTCCAAGGGATAACAGATGCATCTTGGGCAACTTTGCACGCCTTCCTTTTTGCTTTTCTTGGAAATAGAAAAAGCAAAAAGGTAAAAGGTTTCTTTGCTGAGAAGAGAACCTTTATATGATGTTTGACCTTTCTCAAACATCTTATCAGTTGTATCTAGCCTAAGGAAAGAAGAATATCTCCTGTACATTTGTACTTTCATTCTTCAATCTGTGCTCTTCAGTCTGTGCTCATCAGTCTGTGATCTTCAGTCTGTGAACTTCAGTCTGTGAAGCCTTCTGTATTCAATCTTCATTCTTCAGATGATGAATTCATAAGTCTTCAGAAAGAGCATGGCCTTCAGTCTGTGAGGATCTTCAGTCTGTGCAGCACAGACTCAGAAACAATTCTTCAATCTGTGTAGCACAGACTCAGAAACACAGACTCAGGAAATTCACTAAGTTTCCTGAATACAACTGAGTTAGATTTTGACTCTTCAGATTTATAACTTAGGTTTGATCATTGTTTTTTCCCAACAATCTCCCCCTATCTGATGATGTCAAAATCTATTTACAAAAGATAATAGAGAAATAATAAATACTAAGGTGAATCATAATATATGGATCAAGACTTATATATATAAAGTCAGAATCACAGTTAGTTCACAAAAATATTACAATTATTACATAAGATTGTAAATCAAAAATCTAACAATTTTCTCTGAGCCCTGATCTCTTTCATCTTTTCCACTTTCCTCTTCAACAGTTCTTCCATTTCCTTATCAGATTTGTCTTCAAATTCTTGATACTCTAGGATGATCTTCTTGCAGATATCTTCAAGTCCAATCATCATCCTGAGTTGGGAAAGGTTGTTGAATAACCAGCTGATCAGTCTTCTTCTGAATGGTCTGGCTTGAGAATGTTTGCATTCCTTCAGCAGGGCAATGCAGTGTAGCAGAGACTCTCTATATAGTCCATTTTGATCCTGGAAGCACTCTATCCCATTGATATCTCTATAGCACAGACCTTCAATGTTGTCAGTCTGTACATAAGATCTATCTATGAAAACAATACCTTTGGGTAGAGGATGCTCCCTTCTCTGCTCATTCTCTGTGGATAACCCAGCTGACTTCTTCTTGATTACAAAATTGTTTTCTATGCAAAACAACTTGTACTCTTCTTCTGAGATGAGCCCCAGACTGAGAACTAGCTCAATCAGGTAAGATAGCTCATCCAGAACTTCTTTCTTCAGATCCTTGTCAGCTGCACTCTTCAAAAGATTGGCAATGGATTGCCATTCCTTAAGCCCTAGAGTGTACAGTTCATCCACCCATACCATCTGCTTGCTCTTGGTCAAAGTCAGCTCCAGCTTTAATTTCTGTCCAATCTTGTTCAGATGACATTCTCTGATCTTCTGCTTGAGCTTTGACTTTTGGAAAGTGGCTTGTAGCTTTGGTTTCAGGCTCTCTATCTTCTGTAATCTTATTGACAGCTCTTCATCTTCTTTGATCTGTTGCTCAACTTGACTCATTCTGATCTGAGTCTGTGAACAACTTTCATCTTCTAACTCTTTGGAGAGCATGTCAACAAATCTTGCTTCCTTCAGCTTCTGCTCTTCAATTGATAATACATTTAAGTATTCGGTTAAGGTCATACCTTGAGCAGTAGCTTCTTGTTGCAAGAGCTCTTCCTGTAGATTTGACAGTTCAGGATTTCTTGTTCCAGCAGCATGATCATCCACCATCTTCTTGATCTTGCTTAATCTTTCCTGCTTGGATAAGGCAATCTCCTTGCCCTTGCCCCTATCCATTACTTCTTCCATGGTAGAGCTTGACCCAGGATAAGTGCTTATCAGATGAGCACTTTTCCATTGCATTCTGTCTTCAATCTCACTTCTACCTGGAGGCAGTGTTCTGGTTGATGTGGTTGGTCTAGCAGGATAGGCTTCAGCTTGAATGGCTTCAGCACTGATAATTAGAGCATCAGTGCTTGCTGCTGGTTGCTCTGAGCTCTGAGTCTGTGATTGATGCTGTGTCTCAGTCTGTGCAGGTTCAGAAGGCACAGACTGAGACTCTCCAGTCTTGACTTTTGAGGCTCCTTCACCTACACCTCCAAAAGTAGCATCATCTTCATCATCATCTGATCTTCTGAAAACTTCAGACTCAGAACTGCAGTCAGGATTGATGGCATCATCATCATCACCATCATTGTCCTGTTCTTCTGCCAGCTTTAAGAACTGGTCCCAGGTTTTGATCCCCTTCATTTTTGGTTGGGAATCAAAGATATCCCTTTCAGGAATCCTCCTGGCCATTCTTTTCAGTTTCCTGGCTTTGTTGATTAACAGAGGTTGAACATCTTCTTCTTCTTCTTCCCTTGGTCTTTTCAACTCCAGCTGACCTTGGGTTGAGATAGTTGCAATTGGGTCTATGTGTAAGACAATGGATGACTCCCCCTGAGTCTGTGCAACCATCTCAGCATGTTCACCTAACTGCAATCTCTCTTGCTCCCCCTCAGTCTGTGTACTCATATCTTCAGTCTGTGGCACAGACTGAGCTTCAGTCTGAGACTTCACCCTAGCACCTTCGAGTCCATCATCTCCATCATCTCCCTCACTGCTATCTCCCCCTAAATCTAAGGATTTATTATTTAAATCTTTATCTTTTGAGGTTTTAGCTTCTGCAGACCCATGCTTCATCTTCTCCCCCTTTTTGACATCATCTACCAAGTTTGAGAGGGTGGTCTGCATTTCATCTAACCTATTGGATACCTTTTCCTCCAGCATATCCACTTTATCCACCATAGTAGAGACTAGATGCTTCATCTTCTCTAGTTCTTTCTTATTATTATTGAACTCAGTCTGTACCCATTCAGACAACCCGTTGATGGCAGAAAGCACATCATTAAGTGTACTAGAAGGCACAGACTGGGTCTGGTTGGAGGGGTTAGAATTGGGTGATGGTATGTGTTCCTCACTTTACTCATGTTGAAACTGAGCAAGATCACTGGAATCTTTTGGTGTTGCACTCTTTGCCTCACTCTGTGTCCTGTGCATGGAAAAGCGATCATAGGCATTGAGTGGTGTTGTTGTTCCCTCAGATCTAATCCGGTGATAGGATAAGATATCACGGGGAAATGATTGTGTTGCACCTGTTGCCTCAAACAGTTCCTGGTGTAATGGAGCAGTATCACTGGCAACTGATGTTGAAGTTTGTATGCCCTCACTAACCATCTGGTGATAAGATGGTAGATCATGGAGCAAAGAAGAGGAGATCTGTACCTCAGTCTGTGACATGACTGGGGCATTGGCAATCTGTGCAGAGGGGTGTAAGGAAAGACTCACCGGAGTGTGAACTAGTGCAGGACTAGTGGTCAATATGGGTCCAGCCATTGTGAGTGGGGTAAAGAGGGGGTTGGTAGTGCTCAGGATTGGAGCATCTTCTTCAATGCTTACTACAGGGGTCAGTGTAGCAGCAGCAATGTGGGTATCCAAGCTGACTAAACTAGGTGTAGGTTGGGTCAGTTGGGTAGCCATTGGCACCACAGACTCTAGCAGAGTTGTAATGGAATGGTCTACAGCACTGGAAGGTGTTCTGTTGACATCCAGTTCCATGGATGATGATTCCATTTGTGCTATACTTTTGGGGGTTGAGTCTGGTGATTCCTCCAGAGTGAGTGGTGACTCATCTGGGTTGGTTTGTTTGGGACTCTCTTTTGTGGGTGAGGATGAGCTAGGATAAGAAGGTTGATCTATATCCATGTCCTCAGATGAAGAAGAAGTACTACCTGCATCTTCTGTTGAAGATGGAACAGACTCAGGAATGTTTGAGTCTGACTCCAAGTGCACAGACTGAGTTGAGTCTGTATCCCCGGAGTCTGTGTGCTCTGCTTCAGCCACACGATCTTCAACAGCCTGGGTCTTATTACCCATACTATCACTTGAATCATCACCCTCCATGGATGCAGAAGCAACATATGGGTGATCAATCCAGTGCTGCATAGCAGCAGTGATAGGTGCTCCAGAAAGTGGAACCGGATGGTTAAACACTTTATATGTGAGCACAGGAACAGGTATATCTGCCACTTTATTATTAAAGGACATATATACAGACCCAGTTAACCTGGTTTGGATGCACAGGGAGAGTAGCCTTATAAAAAGTACATTAAAAATTCTGTTTGACTCATTCACCAGTTTTAAAATTTCTTGAAAATACAACTCTGCAAAGTTGATGTTTAAACCAGTGATGAATGAGCTCAACAGCTGAGTTTCAAACTCATTTAGCTCCCCTGTGCTACCAGATTTACCTCCTACACTTCTAATGATGCCAGAAATTAAAAATTTCCATTTGGGGGTGAATCCTGACATCAAAATTGTGCCTTTTTCTTTGGTATATCCAACCAAAGTAAGAGAAGCCCTTGCTGCTTCTTTGGTTGGAATAGGTTCAAAATTATTTCCCAAAGGCAGGTCTAAGACATTCCTAATTAACTCCTGATCAATGGTAACTGCCCGTTTACCATGATCAATAGTACCAGTAATTGCAGTATTGGTACTATTTGAGGAGCAAGTATACCACCATTCCATTAAAAAATGTGGGTATATTTGAGGAACTGTGTTAAAGAACGCTCCCCTTAATGGATGAGCAGACATAAAAGCAGTTAGTTCCTCAAACCCTTTATTCTTTTTCGAATCAGGGATGGAAATGGTAGCTACTTGATTGTTAATACAGAGTTTTACCTGTTTCCCTTGTTTGAAAGGTTTAGCCGCAGCGATGTTGGCAGGTGCCGTGTAAACCCATTGATCAGCCATTGAAGAAATTTTAGAAATTTGATTTTGAAAATGGTTGAGCGATTTAGGGTTTAGAAACTCTGTTTGTTTTTGATGTGCAAGTACGAATGAAGAAGAAAGGGAGAAAACATAAATGGGTATTTGTAGAAATTAAATTTCCGTTAAATGGGACCCACTTGGACGGTTTATCCCTGTTTCTGCAACAGTAGCGCTGAGGCACATGCACTTTTTGTATTGAGCAGATAAATAGACAACAAGCGCCAAAACTTTTAATGATTATTACCATAAAGATGGTTAAAGCATTAAATGCAAGGATATTGTTGTTTATTTATGCAAAAAAATAGAATAAATAAATAAATATATTAAAATTAAAAAGAATTTAGTCTGAGTGTATATAATCAGTCTTTGCAATGAGTCTGGGTGACGTCACACAGACTGAGCCATATAACAGACAGACTAAGAGAAAATAACAGAAGTTCAAAAATCTTTTTGGTATTTTCTTAGAAAGTATGTACAAAAACATCTCTTTGTCTGTGCTTTTTGATTGTATGTAGCTGAGAATACAGTTATACAGATTGAAAAGCAGACACAGACTGAGAATTGAATCATACAGATTCAAGGTTTTACTAGGGGTTGAGCATTCCTAGTTGACCAAGCAGATACAAAAATCTATCTTCATTAAGAGGTTTAGTAAAGATATCTGCTAGTTGGTCATTTGTTGGCACATATTTGAGAATCACTTTACCTTTCTCAGCACAATCTCTGATAAAGTGATGTCTGATCTCAATATGCTTTGTCCTGGAGTGAAACACAGGATTCTCAGTGATGGCAATGGCACTTTGGTTATCACACATGATTGGAGTTTTTGTAAACACCAAATCATAGTCTGCTAGTTGATGTTGCATCCATAGCAATTGAGCACAGCAACTACCAGCAGCCACATATTCTGCTTCTGCAGTGGATGTAGCAACAGAATTCTGTTTCTTGCTTGACCAACTGACTAGTTTGCCACCTAGCAGTTGACATCCACCAGAAGTGCTTTTCCTGTCTAATTTACAACCTGCATAATCTGCATCTGTATATCCAATTAGATCAAAACCAGAGTCTTTGGGATACCAAAGACCCAGGTTGGGAGTACCTTTTAGGTACCTAAAAATCCTTTTTACAGCTTTTAGATGCGATTCTTTAAGTTCAGATTGATATCTAGCACACAAACATGTTGAGAACATGATATCTGGTCTACTTGCAGTGAGGTATAGTAGAGATCCTATCATACCTCTATAAGTGGTTTGACAGACTGACTTGCCAGACTGATCCTTATCCAACTTATCTGCAGTGCTCATTGGTGTTTTCATAATTGAACAGTCCTTTAAAGAATATTTAGTAAGTAGGTCATTGACATATTTACCTTGGTTGATGAAGATACCATCAGGTTTCTGATGTACTTGTAGACCAAGAAAGTATGTTAATTCACCCATCATACTCATTTGATACTGTTTTGACATTAAGTTTGAAAACCATTTACACAATTTTTCATCAGTAGACCCAAATATAATATCATCAACATAGATTTGGACTAGTATGACATCTGCCTTGTTCCTTTTGAAGAACAAAGTTTTATCAATTGATCCTCTAGTAAAGTCATTACTAAGAAGATAGGATGATAAGGTATCATACCAAGCTCTTGGAGCTTGTTTTAGCCCATATAGTGCTTTCTGCAATTTATAGACATGATTTGGAAAAGTGGAACTTACAAAACCTGGAGGTTGTTTTACATAGACTTCCTCCTGTAAGTTGCCATTCAGAAATGCACTCTTGACATCCATTTGATAGGCTTTGAAGTCCTTGAATGCAGCATATGCCAAGAATAACCTTATTGCTTCAATTCTGGCTACAGGGGCAAATGTTTCATCATAATCAATGCCTTCTTCCTGCTTGTAGCCTTGAGCAACTAGCCTTGCCTTGTTTCTGATTATCACTCCATCCTTGTCCATTTTGTTTCTGTAAACCCATTTTGTTCCAATAATGGTTTTCCCTTTTGGAGCAGGAACAAGGGTCCAAACATTGTTTCTGTCAAATTCTGTTAACTCTTCCTGCATTGCTTCAACCCAATCATCATCTTTCAGTGCTTCTTCAGCTTTCTTTGGTTCAATGATTGACAGGAAGTTTGTGTAGAAACAGAAGTTTGCAGTAGATAAGTTTGACACTTTAGCTCGTGTTTGTACACCAGAAACATAATCTCCAATTATTTCTGTAATTGGATGATACTTGTGTTCTTTGACTCCTAGAAGTGATTCATCATTGCATGATAAATCATTCTCATTTGGTGGAAGAATAGCAGGACTGAGTTCTGCATCATCTTCTACACAAGGCAAGTCTGAGTCTGTAGAGTTCACAGACTGAAAACTACCAGACTGAACACATGTATCAGAAGAATTTGAATCTCTGGACATAGATTCATCTTCTGTTGATGAAGGTATTGTCATAGAATGAGCAGGTTGATCATCTTCATTATCACTTTCAGAGTCCTGTTGTTGGTTAACAACAACTGGGATTTGAGATTCAGATCCCACAACAGATAAATCTTCTAACAAATGAACATCAGACTGAGAAACATGTTCATCATTAGCAGAGGAAGCATCAAAGGTGACATTGATGGTTTCTTCAATTTTATTCCTTCTGTTGTTGTAGACTCTGTAGGCCTTTGAGATAGATGAATAGCCAACAAAAATTCCTTCATCAGATTTAGGTTCCATCTTAGCTAATTGATCTCTTTGATTGAGAATATAGCATTTACTACCAAAGGTCTGGAAGTAATGGATGGTTGGAACCTTCTTATGATACAACTCATATGCAGTTTTGCCATTCCTTTTGACCAAAATAGATCTATTTTGGGTATAACAGGCAGTGTTAACTGCTTCTGCCCAAAAATAAACCTTCATTTGACCATGGCATAACATGGTTCTTGCAGCTTCTATGAGTGTACGATTTCTTCTCTCAGCAACACCATTTTGTTGAGGAGTTCTGACAGAGGCAAAGTTTTGAAGAATGCCTTTGTCAGTACAGAATTCCATGAGAGTAGAATTCTTAAATTCTGTACCATGGTCACTCCTGAGTTGCTTGACAGGTGCATCTTTCTGCAATTCTTCTCTCTTGATTAGATTAATAATCTCTTCAGGAGCATCACTTTTAGCTTTAAGAAAGATGACCCAAGTATACCTTGTGTATTCATCCACAACCACAAGTGTATACTTCTTTCCACCCAAACTGCTAATGCTCATGGGTCCAAACAGATCCATATGGAGCATATGCAGTGGTTGTTCAATTGTAGCTAACAATTTGGATGGAAAATGGTTCTTGGTCTGTTTCCCTAGTGTACATGCAGGACAAAGTTTGTCTTTTGCAAATGTAACATCAGGCAGACCTCTAACCAGTTTCTTCATTGACAGGAGGTTAATGTTTTTGAAGTTCAGGTGGGATAACCTCCTATGCCATAGCCAGCTTAGTTCTGGCACAGACTGAGTATAGAGACAGGTCTCTACATTATTGTCTGCAGAAGAAAGATCCAAGAGATAGATATCTCTTTCTCTTTTGGCAACTAATATAGGTTTGCCTTTGGAATTATAGATAACAGCAGCCTTCTTTCTGATTCTGATTTCACCATCATCATCACAAATCTGGCTAGCACTAAGCAGGTTATGCTTTAATCCCTCAACATAGGCCACCTTTGTTATTCTGATGTTGCCAGCCTTCACCACACCATAACCTTTTATCTTGGCAACAGAGTTGTCACCATATTTGACAGAAGGTCCTTCTTCTTCTACAAACTCTGACAGATTCTTCAAGGAACCTGTCATGTGTCTTGAGCATCCACTGTCTAGGTACCATTTGCTGTTACCCTGCACAGGACAAACAAAATCAATTAGTTACTTTTGGGAACCCATCTTTTGATGGGTTCTTTAGAGTTGGTTGAAGTCACATCTTTAGCAGTTTTGGTGCTAAGTCTGTGAAGTTGACTTTTAACCTCTCTATTTTTGATTTTGTTGTTTGTAGAAGACATTTGTTTGATCAAAGCAGCCTTTGGCTGTTTAAGAATGGACTTTGTGCATTTAATACCTTCATGTCCCAGATTTCCATAGTTGTAACATTTTCTGTTCAACATAATGGTCCTTTTGGATTTTGGGTTATTATTTGCACTAGATCCTCTGTTAAACTCTTGTTTTGACTCAACAAATGTTTTAAAATCTGTGGTTAACTTCATTAAGTTTTCACTAAGCAGCTTAATGGTCTCAGTCTGGTTGTTAAGATTTGACTTTTGAGAGTCAGACTGAGTGTTAACACAAACAGATTTGGAGTTAAGTTTGCCAGACTGAAAATTTATTTTTCCAGACTGACAGTTAGATCTTACAGACTGAGATCTTTTTAACTCCTTTGTTACTGGTTTTATGCCTTTAGATTTATCATTTGGCATATTATTGTCTGGACCAGTTACAGACTGAGATGTGGAAGGTTCAAACACATTGTAACCTTTCTGTTTATTCTTGATTCCTTTTACCTCTTTTTGTCTTTTTAAAGATGGTACTGTAGGAATATTAACTTTGCCTTTTATAAATCTTTTCTTTTCAAGTTCTATAGTTTCTAAAGATTCATTAGTGATTATAAGTTCAGGCTGTTCAGATTGAGAAGTTTCACAGACTGAGATTTCTGAGTCTGTTTCTTCAGAGTCTGGCTCTGTCTCATATACTAGTTCTTTAGTAACTATTTTTGGTCTAACAAAGGCATTTGTCAATATAACTTTGTCTCCCACAGTATGACTAAAAGTATGAGGTAAAATCTCAGGTACAAATATAGTAGGTTTTGAGTTTATTTCTGAATTTATGTGACTTTTAAGATCAAACTCATCACCTATGACCGCTTGTATCTGAGCTGGAATCTGTTTGGATAAACAGTCCACATTTTTAAGTGATGAAATACACCAAGATTTACAGATCCTTTCATAATGATCAGCTTTGTTTTTATAAGCTTCTTTTTCCGGCTTGATCTTTTTGAGAAGGTCATATTGAGCATCAAGCTCAAGTTTGTACTGTTTATTTTGGTTTATTTCATTCACTTTTGATTGTAGATCTTTTTGAACTTGACTGAGTTTATTTTTAAATCTTGTATTTCCTCAAGTCTTTTCAAAAAATCTACATAAATGTGTTCAAACATTTTCTGTTTTTCTGCATCACTATAGTAAAGTTTAAAATGATTTACATTGTAAGCAGATCCTCTGTCCCAATCTGGATGAACACATGCCTTTTCTGCAAATTTGACATCTTTGTCAAACTGGCTCTCTGTGATAGCCATTAAGCACATATCTTCATCATCCTCAGATGATGAAGATTCTTCATCTATCCATTGTTCAACAACCAAAGCTTTCTCTAGTTTCTTTGGTTGTTGTTTCTCTCCAATTTTCTTGGAGTTGAAGTACTTTTTCTTGTACTTCTTGGCCTTTTCTTCCCACTTATCAGAATTTGAAGATTCTGCAATCTTCACTCTGCAGTCAGAAGAAATATGACCAACTTGCCCACATTTATAGCAAGTAGCTTTCTTAGGATCAAAAGTTGGCCTTCCTTTTGAACCTTTGAATCTTGCTTTTTCTAACCTTTGGGCTAGCAATGCCATTTCAGCTTCTAGAGACTCAATTTCATCATCTGATTCTGAGTCTGTAAGAGTAAGATGGTAATCTGCTCTAGAGAAAAGTTCTCTATTTTTCCTTGTTGTTGCAACAAGGGCAGCAGATGGATCTTTTGCAATCCTTTTGGCATTTAGATCATTTCTGGCTTTGGTTTCTTCAAAATTTAGTAGAAGTCCAAACAAGCCAGAGAGATCATATGTCTCCAATTTTTCACTTACAATTAATGAAGTGATAACTTCAGAAAAAGTGTTTGGAATGACATCAATAAATTTTGCACAGATTTCAAACTGTCCCTTGATGATATTATACCTTTCAAGATCATTGATTAAGATCTGAAATCTGGTATGAATATCAGTTAATGACTCTCCTTGACCAGCAGAGAAGTTCTCATAATTTCTTATGAGATTCTTCTTCTTTTGGGATTGTACTAAACTTACACCATCATATTGGTCAGTTAGCATATCCCATATGGCTTTAGCAGTTTTGCAGCCAGATATCTTAGCAAAGATAGGCTCAGTAACTGCATTGCCCAGAATGGACTTGGCCTTAAAATCTAATGCATATAGTTGCCTGTCTAGATCAGTCCAGGTACATTTGGCAGCCTCAACAAATTTTTCAGGTGTCAAAATAGTGCCATTTGCATCTAAAGTAGCAGGAACTATTCTGCCAGGAATAATGGGTCCTTCCTGAATGACTCTAAGCATTTCTTCATGAATGCTAGCAAGAAACCATTCAGCTTTCAATTTCCAGTGGGTAAAATTTACACCATTGAAGATTGGAATTCCCTTCCCAGCCATAGCAATAGAGGAAGTCATTTTTCAAAGTAGAAAATGTAGAGAAAAATGAATTTAGATGATTGTTTGATAAACTGGGTTCCTTTGATCGTTAAAGATTAAATCTTTATTTGCTCTGATACCAGTTGTTGGGTCACAAGGTTCCCAAAACTTAGATACAGATTAAATAACAGTTATCTCAACGTGTTAGTTTATATCCAAGTTTTATATCAAACAAGTTTAAATTAATCTAGGCGGAAAACAAGATTAATTTTAACACAGAGTTTATTATGAATCAAAGTATTATTCACAATAAAGTGTTTGTCTCACAAAGATGACAAGGTATTCAAACCCACAGAGATGGTTTGATTACGATCCAAGTAATATACAAAGATACAGTTATCACTACAAACTTCACAGTAAGTGTGGTAATGCTTTAGCCTAAGCTCAAAGGTCTAGTATACTAATTCTCTTGAATTTCTTGGATAATAGCAGTGCTTTTTGGACTGCTATTTATAGAGTTGGATGTAACTCTATATTATCCAGCTTACATAGTTGTCCAAGGGATAACAGATGCATCTTGGGCAACTTTGCACGCCTTCCTTTTTGCTTTTCTTGGAAATAGAAAAAGCAAAAAGGTAAAAGGTTTCTTTGCTGAGAAGAGAACCTTTATATGATGTTTGACCTTTCTCAAACATCTTATCAGTTGTATCTAGCCTAAGGAAAGAAGAATATCTCCTGTACATTTGTACTTTCATTCTTCAATCTGTGCTCTTCAGTCTGTGCTCATCAGTCTGTGATCTTCAGTCTGTGAACTTCAGTCTGTGAAGCCTTCTGTATTCAATCTTCATTCTTCAGATGATGAATTCATAAGTCTTCAGAAAGAGCATGGCCTTCAGTCTGTGAGGATCTTCAGTCTGTGCAGCACAGACTCAGAAACAATTCTTCAGTCTGTGTAGCACAGACTCAGAAACACAGACTCAGGAAATTCACTAAGTTTCCTGAATACAACTGAGTTAGATTTTGACTCTTCAGATTTATAACTTAGGTTTGATCATTGTTTTTTCCCAACATGCTTAAATGTAATAATGATATCGGTAGTAAAATAAACCACCTTTGTTTATGCCAAATACCGATTATGCAAGTTGGAGTTCTAGATTCGAGGCTTTCGTATCTTTCAATGATCCTGAAATGTGGATCTCCTTAACTGAAAGATATGAGAGACCGGTTGCCGATGGAACTCACAGGGGAGTTCCACCTCCAAAACCAATAAGAAGTATGTCTACAGAAGAGAGAAAAGGTTGGGACAGAGAGAGAAAAACACACGCAACTATTACAATGTGTTTACCTAAAGAAGTTCTCAAGATCTTCAAACATCATGAAACTGCTTATGATCTCTGGTGTGCTATCGAGAAACGTTGTGGAGGAAATGAGAAGTACAAGCAGAGCAAATTGGAATTAATAAAGAAGCAGTTTGATTTATTTGATCTACTTCCCAATGAAACATTAGAAAGGCTCTTCTCAAGATACTCACACCTAGTGAGTGAATTAACTGACGGATGAATAAAGTTAAATGAATTAGAGGTAAATAAGAAACTTCTAGGTTCTCTGCTAAACAAATGGAATACAAGAGTCATGATGACGGAAGAGGATCCAGAATTTGAATCTATTGCTCTTGATGACTTAATTGGAAAATTACAAGCTTATGCTCTTGACATGCAAAAGAAGGAGACTAAGTCAGGAGCTCAAGTTCAAGATCCCAGTCTTTATGGTGGTCAATCTCTAACAGGTGAATCTTATGGTGGAATTGCTTTTCTTTCCGGAAACCAGTCTGCATCGGGTTCTAAATCTGCTCCTCCTGTGTATGGAAGTTCTTTTTACAATTCCCAAGTCTGCTGCTCCATCTCTGGTTACTGACGAACACGCAGCTATCTTTACTGCATTTCTTAGCTCTTATTAGAACTTTCTTGCTACAAACACCGGTACTCTTGAACTTTCTGAAGAGGACTTTGATCAGATCAATCCTGACGATCTGGAACTAATGGATATCAAATGGAATATGGCTATGTTAACTCGAAGAGCCAAGAAATTCTTGCAGAGAACCGGAAGGAAGAATCTAGAGGAAGATGGTAAATCTGGTTTGGGGTTTGATAAAGTAAGGTTAAATGCAATAATTGTCAGAACTATGGCCACTTCGCCAGAGAATGTGAAAAGGCGAAGCAGCCATCATCTGGGTTCACCAAGCCTTCTGCTCCAAAATCTCCGTATCATAAGCCTCCTGAGAAAGAAAAGACAAGTACTTCAAAAGCTTTGGCATTGGTAGATGAAGAAAACTATGATTGGAGTGCTCATGAAGAAGAGATAGTGCTCAATGCATTCATGGCCAACATACATGAGGTCGATATTGATCCTTTTACTTGTATATCTTGCATTAAATTAACTGGTTCAGTCAACAAATACAAGGAAGACAATGATAATCTACGTTTAAATGTTGAAAAATTAACACGGGCTAATAAAGTATTGAAAGATAATGAAAAACTCTTTGAAAAGAAACTTGAAGCCTACCGTACTGAGATTAAAGATTTAAAATGTAAAATTTATAATCAGCAAAATGCTATCGACAGTTATCTAACTGAGATAAGTTTGCTAAAGAAAGAACTTGCTGAATCTCAGTCGGAGGTTTTTGATCTTAAAAGAAAACTTTCAAACTGGTCAGCGTCTTCCTTAGTCTTTGATCAAATCCTGCACTCGCAAAGGACGTATACTAAGAGTAAGGCAGGTATTGGGTATCACTCAGTACCTTCCTCAAAGGAGTATTCACCCTTGCCTGATCAAGATGAGATAATGATCAGGTGAGATAAAAAAACTTTGTGCCTACAACTTCATCAGTTGAAGACACTGTATCTGATGATCTACTGGTTAAAAATACTAATAAGGATACACTAATCAGTATTGAGGATGTCACTGAGGAGTGCAATGTTAAGGTTGAGAAAGTTAATGTTAAACCTGAAAACTTCATAGTCACTACTGAATATGAACAAATGTTTAAAAAGAAAAACAAATTCAAGGTTGAATCTGATAATAAGATTTTGAAACTGATTCAAAGAAAGTTAAAAATTAGAAACAGACTTCAAAATCCAAACCTTCAGCTGAACCACATACACTGTGAAAATTCTGAAGAGAGAAAAATCAGTTGTTAAATCAGAAACTGATAAACCTTCAACATCAACTGACTCAACCTCAATGGCATCCAATTCAACTTGTACACATTTGTGTGCTTGTTCTATGAATGCCTCATATTCTAAGACTCTCACTGTTCATCCTCCTCAACAACCTTATGTTGAACGTCGTTCTTGTTTTTACCGTCGAAAATAGGGACATATCTTAAGAGATTGTTTATTACTTTCTCGCCGAGAGAAACATGTCAAGAAATTCATATTATAGAAATTCCTTTTCTAAACTAGTTTCTAGGCGTCGCTCACAATCTCCCAAACCGGCTGAGAAATCTAATAATGTTGTGAAAAATAAACTACTAAAGCTAATGCACAACATTAGTAATAAACAATCATCCGAATCTAAAAAGGTTTGGAAAGTTAAAATTGTGAAGAATGATGTAGCTTCATCCAACAGCAACACATCAGAAGTACCACCTGATTTATTGAAAAACCGCAAACTTACTGATGTAGTTGTTGTGGATGATCTTGGACGACCCAAGTCTATCAAGGCTTGGGTCTCCACTGATAACTAACTTTTTTTCTATTTGTGCTGCAGCAGTCAGGTAATGCAATAAATAGTGTTTGGTACGTGGATAGTGGCTGCTCGCGGCACATGAGAGGTAAATTATCCCTATTAACTGATGTGAAGCCAGTAAATGGGGGATATGTTGCCTTTGCTGGAGATAAAGATGGTATAATTACAGGTCAAGGAACACTTACCAATGGGCAAGTAAGTTTTGAGAAGGTGAATTATGTTGAACAACTTCAGCACAACCTGCTGAGTGTTTCACAAGTCTGCGACAAAAAGTTCACCACAGTGTTTACAGATGTAGAATGTTTGATTCTGAAGCCGAGATTTGTTATCCCTTAAGAATGGGTTTTGATGTGTGCACCAAGAAAGAAAGATACGTATGTTATGGATATGCGAACTATAGAAACTACAAATGAAGAATTTACATGTTTGCTGTCCAAGGCGTCAGAAAAGGATTCACTATTATGGCATATACGTATGAGACATATTCATTTTCGCAAGATGAACTATCTGATTAAACATAATGTTGTGCTTGGAGTTCCAAAACAAACATCCTCTTTGAATGATCATTGTGTTTTCTGTCAAAAAGAGAAACAACACAAGAAGTCCCACAAGAAAAAGATGGTGAATTCTATTCATACCCCCGTAGAGTTACTGCACATGGATCTGTTTGGGCCGGTTAGTAAACAAAGTATGGGTGGAAAATTCTATTGTTTGGTGGTGGCCGATGACTACTCAAGATTTTCTTGGGTATATTTTCTCGCTACTAAGGATGAAACGCCTGAAATTCTGAAATACTTGTTTGTGAAGCGGGAAAATTTGTGCAATTTGAAAATCAAGAAACTGAGAAGTGATAATGGTACCGAGTTCAAGAATCACAACTTGGAAATATTTTGTTTACAAAAGGGTATTCATCATCAATTCAATGCTCCAAGAACTCCTCAGCAAAACGGTATTGCTGAAAGAAAGAACAGAACTCTTATTGAAGCTGCTAGAACAATGCTTTCCGATTCAAAGTTACCAATCACATTTTGGGCAGAAGTAGTAAATACAGCATGTTATGTTCTGAATCGAGTGCTGACGGTTAAGAAGCACAATAAAACGAGTTATGAACTGCTTAATAACCGAAAACCTAATCTTCAGTTTCTAGAACCATTCAGATGTCCTTGCTCTATTATGAACACTAAAGATAAAGTGCCCAAGTTTGGTGAAAAGTCAAGTGAAGGATTCTTTCTTGGATATTCTGTCAATTCTCCAAACAAAAGGGTATTCAATAAGCACTTTGAAGTTCAATGCTTTCGATATACTGATGCTCCAAAAGGCAAAGGACCCGACTGGTTCTTTAATTATGATCATCTATTTGATTCCTTCAACATTTCCTCTGATGATGTTGAAGAGGCGGTTACATTACTACATGGAATTGATATATCTTCTGATGTACCATCGTCCACACCTACTGTAACACCACCTTCAAATACCGAGTTCCCTTCCACTTCTGGAACAACTGCAACAACATCTGAACAACTTGTTCATCAAGAAATGCCTCTTGTGTTTAAAGAAGAAGTAGATGGAGCTCGTAGTCCAGATAATTTACCCTTAATTGAAACAAGTACTCTGCTAGACATGGATGATGATATGACAAATGGGGGAGATCAGAATAATTTGGATTTGATAATTGCTTCGGATCCGATTCCAAAGTAAAGAATTCACGTTAATCACCCAACTGAGAACATTATTGGTGATTTGAATTCTGGTGTACTAACTAGAAATCAAGCTAAAGAATCTAAATCTGAAACAAATGATTGTCTTGTAGCTCAGATAGAATCTTATTTTCTATTTCAAATTGAACCATAGAATGTGAAGGAAGCATTGCAAGATTCTTATTGGGTCGAAGCTATGCAAGAAAAACTTCAACAATTCGAGAAGCTGCAAATGTGGGAATTGGTAAAAGTACTAAAGGATATTATCCTATTGGTACTCGCCGGGTCTTTCGTGTGAATAAAGACGATCGTGGTGTAGTTGTCAAAAATAAAGCAAGACTTGTGGTACAAGGATTCACACAGATAGAGGGATTAGACTACAATGAAGTTTTTGCTCCAGTTGCATGCCTAGAATCTATCAGAATATTTCTTGCTTACGCCCCGTACAAGAAATTTAAAGTATTTCAACTGGATGTGAAAAGCGCATTTTTATATGGAAAGATCAATGAAGAGGTCCATGTTCGTCAGCCTCCTGGATTTGAAGACTCTGTTCATCCAGACTATGTGTACGAGTTAGACAAAGATCTGTATGGTCTTCATCAAGCTCCAAGAGCATGGTACGAGACATTATCACATCATCTGCTATAGAATGAGTTTACACGAGGGAAGATTGATAGTACTCTCTTCATCAACAAGGCTGCAAAGGATTTACTTTTGGTACAAATTTATATGGATGACATCATATTTGGTTCTACTGATGAGAAGCTCTGCAAGGAATTTGAAGAAATTATGAAGTCCAAGTTTGAGATGAGTGCAATGGGAGAAATGTCATTCTTTTTAGGTCTGCAAGTTGAGCAATCTAACAAAGGTATTTTCATTCATCAATCAAATTATGTAAATGATATTTTGACTAAGTTCCAGTTGCTTGATTGCAAAACATTTGGCACTCCCATTGACATTAATCACGAGCTTGGACCTGTTGAAGAAGAAGAAGATGTTAATCAGCGAGATTATGGATCAATGATTGGATCGCTTATGTATCTTACAGCTTCCAGACCGGATATTATGTTCGCCGTATCTATCTGTTCAAGATTTCAAGCAAAACCAATGCTCTCTCATGCGAAGGCTGTCAAGCGAATCTTCAGTAATCTAAAATGGAGACCTAGTCTTGGTCTTTGGTATTCAAATGAAAATGACTTTGCTTTGATAATTTACTCCGAATCTTGGTCTTTTATATTTGATGTGTCAGTAGGTTTATCTAACATATTTAAGTCTACTTTTTAAAACATTTTAAGTTTTATATGTGATGTATTGATAGCCATTTTGTACTTAAGTTTCTAAACGGCTATACAACATAACTTAAACTTTGCATATTATTTTATATAAAACATATTATTAATGTATGCCATTAAGTCAGAAATATGACAATAAATCTTATATTTTGACACATAGTCTTAATAGTCTTTTAAGCATGTAGTCTTAAAGTTCGGATGATAAACATGCTATGATCTATGATTTATAGTCTTAATATTGGTTTATTTGGGGAAATGTATTGGTTGACTTCTCTGTTGTACTTTGTACATACCTGATTTCAACTCGTATATTTTTGAAAAGAACATAGGTACGTAGTCTGTATCAAATTACAGACAACATTACGAACCCGTGGTAAACCTGCATTCATAATATTGTACTAAGTACAAGAACACATTTTCAACAGAGGATTACCTAGTACTGGTTTGTGTTAAACTATTATACTCTGTTGTACTTTTGTACAGACCTGTATCCTCTAGTTTAATTGTTCAAACTGGTGTTTGTTCAACCAGAATCACTGCGAATGTGACTTTGTTGTACTATGTACAGACCTGTCACCGTTGGCTTGATTCTTAAGATATTCCAATATTCTCACTCTTTATATAGAAAATATTAACACGTTTTCATTTCAAATGTATATTATAATATGAGTTAAATAAAGTAATATGCATACTAATAATAAAGATTCAAATTTAGTTTCTTAAATATAAAATGTTTAGGCGGACAAACAATATCAATAATCATTGTGAATTAATTTTTCGAAACGTGTTTTTAAATATGTTAAGTAAATTTAAAGTGGACAAATATACTGGTACTCGAAATAAAACTTACTATTTCCTTATAAAAGCATGTCAGTCTGATATGATCCCTCAGTAGACCCAAAACAATCCCGTCCCCAAAAATATTTAAATTCTATTAAATTTATGTATTTTACTTTTAGTATTGCTCATTTCTATTTTGATAAAAGAAAATCCAAAAAGATTTTATTTCTATTTTATTTTGTCCAAGTCATGTATTATTGCTTAAATTGTATACCGAATTCAAAACGCATAAACGAATTTGAAAAAATTTGAAGTGTCATCCCGCGACACTAGGCCAGTGTCGCTGTCCTTGTCTATCTAAGTGTCACTTGAAGTGTCGCAATCCTCAGTGAAGGTATATATACTAGGGTTATGCGGCACTTATCTTCACACACACCTCATCTTTTAAGCGACACTTCCTGCGACATTACACTCTTCTTTCCGAAACTTCCGGCCGCCTGGTTTTCAAATCACTTTGCAATTTTGGAACGATCATCTGTTGATTCTCTGTTATATTCGTGCTCTCCTACTCCTACTCGACTTATTGGTATGTGTTTGGAACTTTTTCACCGTGTATTTTGTGTTTAATCGTAAATATACTTACGGATTTTTAAGGGTTACGGATATCGCATCAATTAGGGCTTAAATGTTTAATAATTTGTGTTAAAAATTGTTTAATAATGCTACTGCATGTGTTCCGCATCTATTCGATGCTTTAATTTG
Source organism: Gnaphalium uliginosum (assembly GCA_963930675.1). Lineage (NCBI taxonomy): Eukaryota > Viridiplantae > Streptophyta > Magnoliopsida > Asterales > Asteraceae > Gnaphalium > Gnaphalium uliginosum. The sequence continues at coordinate 28,787,942 of OZ005681.1, read as the reverse complement.
AGTTTGCCCTAGGAAGTTTCAAGTTCGCGATTTCTGGGTTGTCTGTGTTCATCTTTGCGACACTAGTTGTGACACTTTTTTTAAGTGTCACGGCTGTTGTTAATCTCAAAATAACCAAGGGTTAACCTGTGACAGAACTCAAGTGTCGCAGCTATTGGTTTGGGTTCTATGGATTTGCGACACTACCTTAAGTGTCGCACTATTTAATTCATATATTTTGTTCAAGTATTCATCTGCGACACTAAGTTAGTGCCGCATACTCTATTTGCGACACTATGCTAGTGTCGCTGCTGAACACTAGGAGTTTTTCAACATTGGTTGAACTTGTGACTTTAACATTTTCTCGCAAATCTTGTTCTTTGTTTATTTTAGCATTTAGATGGCGGAACTAGCAGTAAATGTTAAACTCGTAGATCCCAGGCACAATATTACGACATGTTTGGAAGATACTCATGAGAAGTCCCTGCCGTTTCGACCCATGATCCAATTTCTGAGGCGCTCTCGTATTCTTCATGCTCTGACAGCCACCGCTCCAATCTAAATGAATCAAATCAGGCCGTTCTGGACTAATGCAGTTCTAAACACCGAGCACCAGCATCCTCGTATAATGACTACCGTTTTGGGTCATGAGCTTGTTATAACTGAAGACTCTATTCGACAAGTTCTTCAATTCAACGATCATCACGACATGCCAATTCAATTTGCAAACGACTTTATCTCCGGAGCATTCTTACGCATGGGATATCCAGGGGTTCCGTCGGATCAGTACAGAAAGCAGCATTTGACAAGGGTTTGGAGATATTTTATGTACATAATGATCGTCTGTTTGTCTGGACGCAAGGCTGGGTTTGATGGGGTCAGTCATCCAATTACATCCGCTATGCTCGCTTTGGTTTACAACAAGCCCTACAACTTCTCCGGTTATATCTTCAGCGCGATGGTTGAAAATATACAAGGTGATCAACGTTGGTTTATGTATCCGCGCTTCGTGCAGTTATTGATAATTGCTCAAGTTCAAGGTATACCTGCTACTGTGGAGTCTCTTCTCCGTCAAACCCCCATGCGATTACACATTTTTGGAGATTGTGAAAGCTATGGACGTGGGGTTCCTATTCCAGAGGATGTTCCTCTATTCGGGCACTTAGTTGATGAAAACTATGTTGCGCTACCAAATGACGGAGTTGATGATACTATTGAAGAGGAAGCGGGAGAAGACGACAATGAAGAGAATGCACAGGCTAATCAAATTGATGAACAAATTGATGGAGCTGTAAGGGAAAGTTCGTCCGCTTCAACTGATGAGATAAGTGAGGATCCGAACGATACGCCTACATATTCTGATGGCGATATTCCACATTACCGTATTATTGAGCGCTTTCGTCTCACTAATACTCGCAAGTATGAAAGAATTCAAAGAAGGATACGCCTTGGAAAAACTAGAGCATCAATCCTTGGCAAACGGCCCATTACAGATGAGGATCCTGAGTATATTCCGGAGGAGCCGCTTGCTCATCATCAACGTATTTCTTCTCAGCAGGGTCCGATTCAGGCTCTTCCATCCTCCTCCAATGCACAAGCATCCTCTGCACAACCTTCATCTGTGCAATTAGAGTCTAATGCAGAGGTACTTGCCCAAGTGCTTTCAACCCTTAAATCTCTCCAGGCTTCGTTCGCCGAGCAATCTGCATTGTTGAGCTCTCAACAACAACTCTCCGCTCAGTCTTCCTAGATATCCGCTCAAGCTCAACGAATCGAATCTTTGGAGCGAGAGGTAGCTGAGTTAAGATAAGATCCGTGGTTCGAGGGGGGGGGGATCTTCTGGTAATGATGATGATGATGATGATGACGATGCTGATAATGATCAAGACCATCAACCAAGAAATATTGCTGATAATGAAAATAATAATGATGATGATGACATTCCCCCCAACAACGATGACTACCATAACGATGAACTAGGAGACTTGTCAAGGGCCATAATTGTATATGAACCTCCGGTTGAGAGTGATCAAGCCTTAAATGAAGATGATCTAACGAATATGCAAAATCTTCTATATGATGGTGTGGTGGCTGGTAATGAAGAAGGATATGAGATGGATGAGATGAACTAGAATATGGTGTTTGAAAAAGAGGGGCAAGAGGAAGGAAAGGAGGATGTAGAGATTGAGGAGGAGCAATCAAATGATGAAGATATGTTAGTAGATGAAGTGGAAAGACTAACGGAGGAAAATGAAGAGGTGATAGACTCAGAAAGTAAGATAGAGGCAGAGGAACCTGAATCGTCTACTCAAAAGGCTGACAAGTCAAAGTGGTTCAAACCTTCAAGAACATCTCTCAAGAGTGCAAAATTCTATAAGATTCTGGATAACTGTAGTGGTTCAATCATTTCTTGGTGAAGAGAATGGATGGAATTAATTACTTCAGACCGAGATTTAAAGATTTAAGTACGCTTCCTAAATGTGAAATCAACAGGTTGGCCCAACTTGACATGGTAAATCATTCAAATGATGATAAGGCTAAATTTATCGAGTCTACACTTAGAAAGGAGGTGCGAAGTGGAAACTATAACTTGCTGAAACCAACTCTGGGAAAAAGGTACATTTACAAGAAGAGGGTTAACAGAGTGACGAATCGACTGCACGTAAAGCTAGTATACCCTCCAGCCAGGACGTTGAAAAAGATTCCATTGGAGAAACTGCCTCTGGACTTCCTTGTGAAATTTAAATACCGATATTATAATCCTGCAACTGGAGAGGCATTGATCGAGGTTATATCTGAGGAGGAGATGACATAAAGGGATAATACATGGCAAGCGATGGATAGAGTGAAGACATATGTGTATGATCCGATCAGCTTGATAAATCTTGCAAAACAAGACTTGCTGATTCTTCACGCTAATAAGATATTGTTTGATATTAAAAACTAGCCGGAAGCTGAAAAGTGTCAGAAGGTGGAAAATATCTGTATAGAGAAGGGAATACATGTTGGTGGCAACTTCCCTGCAAATTGGAGCTGAACAAAAGGCATTTAAAGACCAAGCTGATGACAATAAGGAGTTTGTTTGTCAGTCAGTTGGTCAGAGTCTGTACGTGTCAAATTGTAAAAATCAGTTTTGTAATGAAAAGTGATATCTGTCGCACCCCCAAGACACGTGGCAGCGGAAGGTAGGGTGTTGCGTTGGGGGCGCCGACCAAATCCAATATCACAACACAAGAATTACAACAAACGACCTCTATATGAGACGTTTCAAAAATCATTACATTACATAGTTAAAATGTTTACATAAGTTTTGCCAAAAGTAGAGTACGCATCTAGTACAAGATTTCAACATAATATAATGCAGGCTAATCTTTGATGTTTGTGAAAAGTATGCGACTCGAGCTATCTCCCTCCAAGAGCAAGCCTACTGTGGTTGGTTCCCTGAGAAATACATACTAAAAGGTCAACATAAAGTTGGTGAGTTCATAGGTTTGTAAACAGTTGATATAACATTGTATGGAACACAAGATTTCTGTTTGTATCATTCAACAATGATAGGTAATGTATTACAAAAATGTAAAGGTAGTGTATATTGTTGCCATGAGCTCATAGTTCGAGCTTAACTGTGGTGTCGGGTCACAATCAAGTGCCACGATCGGGGTGCCTCCCAGCGAGTGCCTAATCCAACACTCGTAAGAACAAATGATAATGCGTCCGTTTGACAAGTTAGCGCTACTAACCCGGACGGGGGGAGTCAATCCCAAATAGTACTATTCATTAACATTCACGCTATAACGATACTAACAAACTATGATGTGGGGGACTTCAGGATTAGTAAAATAACTCATGCAACCAATATATCGAGTTTTGTACTTGTGTTCACATGAAAATAGCAGTGTAAAAGCAGTTGTATGTATTCTCACCCCTGTTAGAAAACAGTAAAAAGGGGCTATGAAACTCACCTGAGATTAGTAGCAAGCAATAATCAAATAGCAAGCAATGTGTTCCAAGTTTGCAACCTTCTAACGTCCTAAACGTATAAGGTTGTGTAAGTAGATGTCTCAAAGGACCATCTATAGTGATTGTATAAGTGGGGGTTAATGTCCACTTAAGCCAATCATGTAGGTGGAGGGTTAATGTCCACCTAAGTTAATCATGTAGGTGGAGGGTTAATGTCCACCTAAAATAAGTTCACACAATTAGAAATGTCCAATTGTTCAGTTATCGTTTGTGCTTATAAAACATGTACGGGCCGTTGGTGATATTTTGTGAAGATACAGCTCTTGATTAATCATGTTACGCGTATCTCTACTTCCAGTTGTGGGTAATTGATCAGTGTGGCAAGGGCGAAGCCCATTAATGACAGGGGTCCGGGGGCAGCGCCCCTGGTAGCGGGGTCCAAGGGGTGGCAACCCCTGGCGGGGTCCAAGGGGCAGAGCCCCTGGCTGGGGTCGAGCTGTCAGGTCAGCGCGGAAAATTTTTATTTATGCTTATATTGCTTTAAGGAAAACGTGTCGATTTTTGTGTTTTTAGCGACACTGGGCTAGTGTCGCTACATGCGACACTAAGGTGTTATGCGACACTAAGATATTATGCGACACTAAGGTATTATGCGACACAAAGGCTTGTGTCGCTAATGTGACGATTCGGGTGCTATAGCGACACAAAGGCTTGTGTCGCTAATGTGACGATTCGGGTGTATAGCGACACAAAAGCTGATGTCGCTAATGTGACGATTCGGGTGTATAGCGACACAAAAGCTGATGTCGCTAATGTGACGATTCGGAATATAGCGACACAAAGGCTTGTGTCGCTAATGTGACGATTCGGGTTATAGCGACACAAAGGCTTGTGTCGCAGACTACTGGGCTTCTGCGACACAGAGGCCTGAAACAGGTCGGTTTTGTACAATTTATTTCGTGTTTCAAATGTTCAAATGAAAATTCAAGAAAAATCCCTGTTGTTCCCTAGTATGTTAGCTCTCTAAATTAATTTTTCCAGGATTTTTAGGTACTTCTAAGTATTTTTAAAAATTTCGTTTGTTCCCTAAGGTCAGAAAGTGACCAATCCGGATACATGCAACAAGATCGGATTTCTGGGCAAAATATACACATTTTCAGAAAAAGTTATCTAAACGACATTTGTACCTAACAAAACTTGTGAACTTTTGGCGTTTGTTTCAGGTCATTTGGATGGGTATATCTCGAGTTATGATTAAAACAAGGAAGGTGAAATTTCTGTCCTTTTTGACAGCCCGAACACATGTTTTTGTAAAAATCATTTCGGGTATCAAACGAACTCCAAAAATCATGAAACCACTTGGAAATGAAAGCTAACTTCTTAAACTTAATTTTTGCCTTTTGAATCGTCCATTTTGGTCAAGTTTTGAGGGAGAAACAGCCTCTCAAAGTCGGGCTATTTTTCTGCCCGAAAATGCATGTTTTGTTCTTCAACATTTTAAGCCTTGAAAAACGTTTTTATGTTATATTTTGGACATTTCTTTGTTATATGAACCTTTTAACATGTTTATAGAAGTATTTCGGAAGAGTTTTGAAGTTCTTACAAAGAGGAGGATGAAAGCACAAAGAGATGGACGTTGAGGGCTCGTTTTCTTGTGTTTTCGGTTGATTTCTTCTTGAAAGTGTGGTGAATGATGAGGGTGGTGATGGTGGCCGGATTTTGGTGGTTGTGGGGTGGTGGTGGTGGTGTTCTTGGTCAGATTATAGAGAGAGTGTAGAGAGGTTGGAGGAGTGTGTGTGTAAAATGTGAATGGAAATGAGGAAAAGAAAGAAAAGGAAGAATAAATAGGGTGGGCTTGGGCTAAGGGCATGGGCTGGCTTTTGGGGCCGATTTGGGCCTCTTGGGCCGACCTCGGGCTCAGTTGGGACAGCCCAATTGGGTCCTTGGGCTTGCACAATTGCTTTCTCAAGCCCGTGTTACGTTATTCGATTGGTAAAACGTTATTCGTGCGCGTAAACATTAAATCTTTTGTGTTTTATTCTTGATACAAAATCACTATTTTAATTTGACCAATATATTTAAAAATACATTATTGACATCCTTAAAATATTTGTCGGTTTCGTTCGGGCGTCAAGCGATTCGCGCGTTTTTGTTGCACTTGTTACGTTTTAAGCAAAACGTTTAGGTTTTTCGTATATTATTATTTAACAACAATAATATAGGGTAAATAATTACTATTTAATTTATAAAATAGATTTACATTATTTATGAAAGTGTATCACCAACGCCGTATAGATTGTCGGACCTCGTCCGGTTGTTTCGCGTAATTACAGATAAACACATAATCACGTAAGTGTATATTCAAATATACAGGTAATTACACATATTTAGCCTAATACCAACTAAATACAAGTAATTAGGGTTTCCAGCTAGGTTTAACAATTAACCTAAAGTGTCGGGTGTCACAATATTAGAAATACACAAGTGTGGTATTGCGACACTTGCTTAGTGTCGCATAGCCTAGTGTCGCAGGAGTCGGCTTGGGCAAGTTTCGCAAGTGTCAAGGCAGTTTGTATAAATAAAAGTTTAGGGTTTCAGTTGTATACGACGAAACCCTGAGGGTTTTGAGCGATTATTGAGTGTTCTTCTGTAAATCTTAAACGTTATAATCAATAGAAATCAGAAGGTTTTGATAAATTGCATTTGTGTGTTTTGTTAACGTTCGATTACTTTGTTATACCGATTCCGCACGTATAACTTGTCACGTTCGATTACTTTGTTATACAGGTGGCACGTCAAGTTTTTGGCACTGCTGTCGGGGATCCCAGAACGTCACGAATCGAATTTACTTTAGATAAATAGCCTTTTGGAGAACCTTTAGTTTATGATATCCTTCTCGAAAGTTTATTGTTTTCTTAGTTAGTATAATCTTTTGAAAATACCAAAAATATGAAAAACCTTAGCCGCCCAATACTCCTTCCAGTCCCATCTCTCCTCTCAACCACATGACTACGGATGAGATGTTGACCACGGATGATGTATAATTCTTTGATTGTCTGGAGAGAGAATTAGAGGCAAATCTTTACTATTCCACATCCTCCGACACTGTAGAAATTCCAGCCATCCAGGAAATCAAGATTAGAAAACCTTCAAACTTAGACCTAGAAGTTGATAAATCTCAACAGAGGATTCTACCTTCTGTTATTCTTAAACAGAGTGGTCAACCTACACTTGACCTTGAGATTTCATCACTTTTAGCTAACCACTCACATTACGTTAGACCACCCGATCTACCAAAGGACGTACCATTTGGTATTGAAGTATTCTTTCATCCACCTTTCCCATGGATGGATTGAAATGAACGTCTTCATTGCGTTGATGAGTATTTCGAGTATGAATTTGCCGATATTTTGCGAGCCTACCCCACTACTCTTATTTCAAGTGTAGCAGAGGAAGAGTGTCTCCAATATCCGATTGAAAGTCACTCAACTAACTTTAGGAACACAATCACACAGAAAGAACCAAACCCTGACATCATCGAAATAACGGATATTCCACCGGAAATAGAAATGGAACATCATGTAGGATTTCTTCTAAACCTGATAGGAGAATAGAATTCTCTGCAGACTTCTTAAGAAATCTTAAAACATATGACTTCTCCTTTTCAAGTGACCAAACAAAGACCTTCGTGGAAATTGATAGAAAAATAATAGGACTCCATACTAAATATAGTAAGAAAGATGAGTTGTCATTAAAATCACACTTAGATCTACTCATGCATCTATTAGCCAGTACCGATTATCAACCTGTCTCACCGACACTAATTAATCGTCATGTTATTGCTCTAATAAATGAACTAAAATTTTGGATAGATAGAGACCCTGTTATACCAATTATGATTCCTTGGAAAATCTCGTTCTTCGTTGATCCCGCTGTGTATCTAATTAACAAATTAAAAGAATTTTTTCCAAAATCAGCCGAAGAAGCTATTGAGTCTGCTTTCTTTGCAAAAAGAAAGAAAATTCATATCAAACTAATTCAGTTGTTTTAACAAACAAAATTCCCTTTTACTCCTCAACAAAAATTGCACATTAAAGAAATTTGAGAAGCAGTTCACACTACTTACGGAAATCCTGATTCAGAGGAAGAAAATGAGTTTTTAAAAGTTTTGGGGAAAATTAATTTACGATCTCACTTGCATAGACACTGGACCACGGGATGGTATTTCTAACCCTAAAAAGGTAAAAAGGGAATTAAATCGATTAGTTGATACATTATTAGAGTTAAGGTACGAAGAGAGGAAGTTTTTGAGTGAATTTGAACTATTTTACCTAAACCCCGCGGACCTAGTCTATAATGTTATCCAAATGCTTAAGTACTCATTTATTCCCCGATAAACTTTTCCTCAACCTAGGGCATCAAATTCGTCTGAGAATATCATCTCAGACACTCACGCGTAAAATTCTCTGGAAAAAAATGTCGAGCTCTCGTCTTTAACTGAGCGCTCCTGGGAGGCACCCCAAGTTTAACATGGTTAAGTTGTTAGTTTAATTAATTTTAATCGTTAATTTCTAGTTCGAAATCTTTCATAAAATATTTAAGAAAACGTTCTTTAAAACTTAATTCGCGCAAAGCAATAACGAACTTCGCGTTTGTCCAAACTTTTCCATAAAATTTAACAAAGTTTTATTTTAAAATTTTGGTAAATTAATTTTGGACTTGTCTAAATTTTTAAAGAACACAAAAAGGATTGTTTATTTTTAAAACGTGTACGCTTTCGCGCGCGAAATACAGTACATTTATAATTAATTCACAGAGAAAATCTCAAAGTTACATAAATACTTTTGGTTACTTTATTAAAAATCAAAACGTTTCAAAAACTAATTCTACACATCGTATTTTATGCATTTTAATAATTAAATGTATTTAGGGATAAGAAAATGGACCACAAGCAAATAAAACACACAAAAGCCGTCGCCCCCATCATCACCCCAATCTCTCATTTTTCCACCATTTTTGATGATTCCAAGCTCTAAGTTCATCATTTAATCATCTCACTAGCATACATACCATAATTTCATCAAGTGTAAGGTAATTCTAAACCTAATTTGCATAATTTTGATGGGTTTTTAAAAGCTACGGTTTTTGCTTTAATTCTTGAAATTCATGGTTAAAATTTATGTATTTTGGTTTAAACTCATTCTTATCTTGATGCTTAACATGATTATGAACAAAATTGAGTGATTTAGTGGATAAATTGCTACTTTGAATTTTCAAGTGTTGACATTTTGACTAGCTAGCTCTTTGTTGACTTTTAGGTAAGTAGTTGCTTGTGTTGACTTTTAATGATTGAATTATGCTTAGAATGGTTAGTTTAACACAAGTAGATTAGTTGCTTGCATTAGAAGAATGATTAAGCTATCTTTTCGTAATTAAGTAAGCTAATTTTGATTAAACATTGATAAACATCACTTTGAATCAAAAGCTTTATACTTAGAAGATGTTTATGCCTACTTTAACATTATAAGCTTCTTACAATTATCGAAAGATACTTTGATTAAACTTATGGTCACATACTCGTTCAAAAGTGGCATCACTTTAATAAATATAGTGTATGAAACTTTAGATAACGAAACCATCATTTCCTAATAACCCTTCTTCCATGCATTTTATAATCTTTGAATTGCTTGCGCCATGATGCCATGAAAATGACCAAAAAGTAAATGCATGTCTTTAAACTAAACCAGAAAGTAAATACATCTTTGAATTTTATAGTATCGGTGGAAAATCATATTGTTTGGTGGTTACAGACGATTTCTCAAGGTGCTCATGGGTTTATTTCTTGAGTTCTAAAAATGAAACTTCAGAGATCTTGAAGTATTTGTTTCTAAAAGCTAGAAAATCTATTTCTTCATTAGATTAAGATACCCAGGAGTGATAATGGAACGGAGATTAAGAATCATAACTTGGAGTTATTCTGCTTACAACATGGTATTCATCATTGATGTGTAAAATCATACCTTTAAAAATGTGAAGAAATACTATCAATTACTATTATACAAATAGGCAACTAGACCTATCGCGTAGTAGATAGCTAATAGTAAGTATTCAAGTTCGTTTCCGCAGGGAACAATGTTTATCTAATAATTTAAATTACTATTAATTCAAATTCGTTTCTGCAGGAAGGGGGTTTTTAAATGAATTGTTGGTTGCAACTTACGTTGCGTGTAATTTAGAAAACTAGACAAGTAATAAAATAGCAATTAACTAAAACGAATAACAATTGGATTAAAAGGTATTCACTTGGACTTGTTCCCCCTAGTTCATGAATTGTTTGTTAAAACCAATTACAACTATTGCTTAACTAGTGACACTACAAATCTCCGTCGAGTATTATAGGCTATTAGTTATTAGAATTAACCTAACTATCGTTAAGGTAATATCAACCTAACCAATTCACCAATTATTACTATTGAACTACAAATCAATCTAAAGTCTTACTTTCATAAAAGTAAAGTTATACTGGTGTCTCGCATATAACTTCACAATCATCAAGTCCTGGTCATTGTTCTTAAACTAATCATTATGTCCATTAATTATCTTAATCATTCAATTGTGTCAATAAAATAAAGCATGAGTTATATCAAAAATCAGTCGTCGTTAACAAATCAATAACTCGTGTGTAAGGACAAGGAACTAAACTCAAACAATCATGGTTCTTCAATTGATCATAATTCAAAGTAACTAACACTAGTTCAATTCAAAATATTCACAACCCATGATTAGGGTTCACATCATCCAAGCAAATACAAGAAAAACTAGCCCATTATGTGGGTGAAAAACATCAAAGAAACAATCAAAGAGAAAAAAAATCATAATTTTGGTGATGTTATGATCTTCAATCCTTGAGTTATAATGGTGGAAAAGCGAAGAACAGGCCTTTGAAAGCTCTCCAAAATCGCCCAAAGTCGTTCCAATTAAAAGCCAACCCTAAATTTGGGGTTTAAATTCGAATTTATAGTAAGTCGGCCTGACTTCGCAACGCGAAGTAATTCCATCGCAGTGTCATTGTCTGGAGCTTCTGAGATGGTTGCGCCACGTAAATTCATCGCAATGCTATGGACTGTCTGTCATGACTTCGCAGTGCCAAATAATTTCGTCGCAACACCAAGTCTGATTCTCCGAAAAATTTCAACATTTTACTCATGATTACTTTGAACTCGATACTTGTTCCGATTAAGCTCTAAATCATTCCTTTTAGCTCCATCTTGCCTGGTACTTGCTCTTGATCACTAAATACATATATTAAGTATAATAAGTACCAAAAGTTCAAACAATTCAATGATAAATACGAACAAAATACAAGATATTGCTAGAGAATATATGTATAAATAACGCAATATCAATCATCAGTTTAGTGTTCCAAGAACACCTCAACATAATGGTGTTGTAGAAAGGAAGAATAGAACTTTGATAGAAGCTGCTAGAACCATGCTTTCTGATTCTAAATTGCCGATCACCTTTTGGGATGAGGCAGTCAATACAGCATGTTATGTTCTTAATAGGGTTTTGACAGTTAAGAAGCACAACAAAACTTGTTACGAGTTGCTCAATAGCTGAAAACCAAATCTCAAGTTTTTAGAACCTTTTGGGTGTCTATGTACATTGATGAACACAAAAGACCGTTTGTCTAAATTTGGTGAAAAATCAAATCATGGTTTCTTTCTTGGTTATTCAGTCAATTCACTGAACAAATGTGTTTTTAATAAAACCACCGGTAAGATTGAGGAGTGTGATGAGATTGAATGTCTTAGATAAACAATTCCTCAAGCTGGAAAGGGACCTGATTGGTTCTATTATGAATAATTGTTCAAATCTTTCAATATTCTTCCTGAAGATGTTCATAGTTATGTTGTTTTGATTTATGAGAACGATAATGATGATACAACTCACTTTATATCTTCAACATCTGCTCCTACTCCAACTCATCTGCTCCTACTCCAACTCCTGTTTTATCTCCTGATTCTGATGAGACTGCTGAGAATGATTCTCAAAATGATGATGAATTTCAAGAAACGTTTACTGAAATGGTGGATATGTCACATGATGATGCAAGTAACGGTGGTGATCACAATTATGAAATTGAACAAAATTTGTCAAATCTTGATTCAATAATTGTAGCTGAAGAGATACTTACACTCAGAATTCACTCGAATCACCAAACTGAAAATATCCCTGGTGATTTCTCGGATAGTGTCCACACTTGAAATCAAATCAAGACAACAACTGCATGTTTAGCTACACAAGTGGATCAAGCTAACATGCTTTCTTGCTTTTTATCTCAAGTTGAGCCTAAAAATGTGAAAATGGCTTTGCAAAATTCATGTTGGGCTGAGGGTATGCAAGAAGAGCTTCAACAGTTTGTAAAATTACAAGTCTGGAAGTTAGTAAAACTACCAAAGGGTGTTCATCCTATTGGTACTCGTTGGATTTTTAGAATTAAAAAGGATGATCGTGGAGTTGTCGTTCGAAACAAAGTCAGACTTGTTTTGTAAGGATTTACTCAAATCGAAGGATTTGATTATGATGAAGTGTTTGCTCCTATAGAGCGTCTTGAATCTATTCGATTGTTTCTTGCATATGTTGCATACAAACGATTCAAAGTGTATCAGCTGGATGTAAAGAGCGTGTTTCTGTACGGAAAAGTTAATGAAGAAGTGTACGTATGCCAGTCTCCTAGATTTGAAGATTCGGAGTATCCTGATTATATCTACAAGTTAGACAAATCTATTTATGGTCTTCATCAAGCTCCTAGGGCGAGGTACGAGACTCTATCACATCATTTGCTCCAAAACGGATTTACTCGTGGGCAGATTTACTCGTGGTACGAGACTCTATCACACGCGATTGATTGACAGAATGAACGACACTATCATCTATATATATATATATATATATATATATATACACAGACGACTTAGCGAATCTTCTAAGTGTCGCTACAAGCGACACTAGCAAGTGTCGCTATTCAACCAATAGTGTCGCCAATCTAAACACAATCAAGCTAAGTTTTCTAAACAAGTTGATTGTCACATGAACATGTATCAACAAACACTCCCGTGACAACAACTTGTATAAATCTTCAGTCTTCAACCTTAGCTTGATGAGAGAGTAGAGTTGTCTTCCAGCATGTATCCATTTCGTTATATGACCCTTTTGACAGTTCATTGAACTTTGCATTCTCGTAAGCTTATGGTCATAAAACAGTATCACCTCCCCCGTGTCAACAACATCACAGAAATCTTCAAGAATCTGACAAATCATTTTGCATTCTGATTATCATTAATCTCCCGAATAACCATCAGAATTCTAGAATTCTCCCCCGGGACAACAGATTTCTTCTTTAACCCTTAAGGATCTTTAGATGCAAGCGTTCTTTGTTGATTGGGATGTGATTTTAAGAAATGTCACTAGTTTTTCTCCTTTTTCGCCCCTTGGTGTTCTAATAAATGTCACTGAAACCGTGCTTGCTTTTTTTTATAAACTAAACAACAACTTTTGGAACCCATTTGAGCACGATTCCAACCGGCTTTGAAAGTTTCGAACATCATGTATAAGTTGTAAGAATGTAATCCAAAGACATTGTTTTCCTTCTAAAATTGAAACGCGGTGTTTCATTTCTAAAAAGTTTTTGCGGATAGGACATGGTGTTGGACCATATGGATAGGACATGGTGGTGCAAGAGCATACATTTGTTTACTCGAGTATGTGAAAGATTTTGTTTGACCAGATTTCGGTAATTGTATCGGGTTTGAAGCTCTTTTTGGCTTTGACATCTTGAAACTGATCTTTTGGCGTGTTCAAAGTCTCTGAAATCACAATAATCAACCTTTAGATGATCGAATATTTTGGGTGATTTTGATTTCTTAGAATACCTCTTATTCTTGTGCAGAGAATAATTGGTAAACTGTAAAATCTTTTTCGCACAACCCATTTTTGAAAATGGGTTGAAAGATTTAGCCAGGTAAATCTTCTACACAACCTTGACTAGTTGTTTGGTCGAGTGAGAAACTTGAGTAATTTGCTCGCGAAGATCTTGAATAGTTTTTAATGTAAGATCAAGATCTTCTTGAAGTTTGGTTACCACCATTTGTTGACCCTCAAGTTCTGAAATCCTCTCTTCTAGTTTGACAATCTTTGACCTCATCTCTTCACGTCCAGTCTCCATATTCAGTATTTGGGATTGAAAAGCTTTAACCTCATCTTATTCTTTACTAACATCTCATCAGTCCCTTCGTCTGAACTTTTCAATCTCAACTGAGTGTTTTTCCCAAACCTTGTTGACAAAGCTTCCTATAAATCGTAAGAAGTTACAGCCTTGTTGAAACATTTATGCACATCTTTTGATAAGCAAATTATAATTGTCTCATAGGCCTTCTTTTCTCTATCAAATTCCTTATGTTCTTCTGTAGTCATTCGTTTCATCAGCTTTAAAGGAACATCACGTGGGAAATTTCCCTCTGCTCTTGGTCTCTCATAACGCTTGGTTATGGGGATCCTTAAGTCCGGGTCAGTGAACGTAATAAATGATTCAAATCTAGTCTTCCAACTAGCGTAATCATTACTGTATAGAAATCTAGGAGGTTTATTCGGGCTATCAATCTCGTCATGTGTGAAAAATCCTTTCCGAGCTTTCTCAAAAAATTTATGCACAAACACTATTGTCGCCTGATTTTACCAAGTGTAGCGACACTTAGATAGTGTTGCCTGTTTTCTTAAAGTAGCGACACTTAGGTAGTGTCGCCGGAGAATCGATATGTCGCTAGGTCAAAGTGTCGCCTGATAGGTCAAAGTGTCGCTTAATAACCATCTTAACCAGATATTCAACGAGTATCGCCTGATGAACTAAAGTGTCGCTAAAAATGCAGAAAACCTAGAAATTTTGAAAATCCAATTTCACTGCTGAATTCTCACAAATTTAGGTTCGTTCGATGCGCAATCATTAGCTGAAACGAATTCGAGTCTCAATTTACTCTTGATTGCAACTTTTAATGTCGAATTCAGCCGTTGGGTTCGCCGAATACCGTAGCTTCAATTTAACGTCAATTTCACGTATATACTATTCAAATCACCTCTATTTCAAGAATAGAAGGCTTTAATACCACTTGTTAGTCCTTTAGATCTCGTAAATGAATCGATTAACGAACCGTGCGAAATTCGAATTCATTAAATTTGTACGTGAAAGACCGAGAAGTAAATAAGTTTATGTTTTATTGATGTTAATAAATTACAGAAATCACAATTAAGCTCAATCACTCAAACTCTCTCTATCACACAGTCTCAGTCGCTGCACATGCGATTGATTGACAGAATGAACGACACTATCATCTATATATATACAGACGACTTAGCGATACTTCTAAGTGTCGTTACAAGCTATACTAGCAAGTGTCGCTACAAGCGACACTAGTAAGTGTTGCTATTCTTCACCAATCTAAACACAATCAAGCTAAGTTTTCAAAACAAGTTGATTGTCACATGAACATGTATCAACACCTCTGCGTATGTACCCATTACATTCTTTGAAAAATTTAAAGTGGGGGTGGTACAATGGGGTGACAGGAGAGGTAGTTATTGAAGATAAAGAAAAGGGAGAAGTGATATACGTCTACGATACAATAAACTTGATAAATTTCTCTGCGACAGACTTTAGAGATTCTTCATAGAAACAAGATCTTATTTCAAGATGAATGCAAAGTTGATGCAATGAATTTTTAAAGGGTTGCAGATATTTGTGTGAAGAAAGGGATACATGTTGGAAGTCAACTTTCTCATGGCTGGAATTGAAGACTAGAAGATTTCTACAAGCTGTTATCACGAGGGAGTTTGTTGATACATAATTGTATGACAAATAGCTTGTTAGAAAATAGCTTGATTTTGTATTTAGGCGACACTGGTCTTTTGTAAACTAGCGACGCTTATTAATGTCGCTAGTAGCGACACTTAGTAGTGTCGCTAAGTTGTGTCTATATATAACAACTTGTCTCTTGAATTTAGTTAGCGGTTTTTGCAAGTTTGAATTGTAAAACAGAGACTAAGTTGTGGTGTTTGAGTTTGTACTTCTGTTGATATATATTTGTGTGACAAAAGCTTGTTTAGAAAACTTAGCTTGATTGTGTTTAGATTAGCGACATTGTTGTTAGAATAGCGACACTTGCTAGTGTCGTTTGAAGCGACACTTAGAAATGTCGCTAAGTCGTCTGTATATATATAGATGATATTGTCGTTCATTCTGAATCAATAGTGTGTGCTGCAACCGAGATGGTGATTTGAGAGAGTTTGAGTGTATGAGCTTAATTGTGATTTATGTAATTGATTAACATCAACAAAACATAAACTTATTTACTTCTCGCCCTTTCACTTACAAATTAACGAATTCGGTTCCGCATGATTCGTTAATCGATTCATTTACGAGATCTAAAAGACTATCATGTGGTATCAAAGCCTTCTATTCTTGAAATAGAGGTGATTTGAATCGGATATACGTGAAATTGATATTAAATAGAAGGTACGGTATTCGCCGAACCCAACGGACTATATTGACGTTAAAAGTTATAATTTAGAGTAAATTGAGACCGGAATTCATTTCAGCTGGTAATTGCGCATCGAACGAACCTAAATTTGTGAGAATTCAGTGGTGAAATTGGATTTTCAAAATTTCTGGGTTTTCTAAGTTTTTAGCGACACTTCAGTTCATCAGGCGACCCTCGTTGTAGACTCAGGCGACACATATCGATAATCAGGCGACACTACCTAAGTATCAATACTTTCAGCAAATAGGCGACACTATCTAAGTGTCCCTACTTTTGGTAAAAACAGGCGAAGTAGTGTTTGTGCATAAATTTTTTGAGAAAGCTCGAAAAGGCTTTTTCACACATGACGACTATGGTAAAGCTTGACTTTGACAACGAGATTGATACCCCTAATAAACCTCCTAGATTCCTATACAGTAATGATTACGCTAGTTGGAAGACTAGATTTGAATATTTTATTACGTTGACTGACCCGGACTCATGGATCCCCATAACCAAGCGTTATGAGAGACCAAGAGCAGAGGGAAATTTCTCAAGTGACGTCCTTTAAAGCCGATGAAACAAATGACTATAGAAGAACGTAAGGAATTTGACAGAGAAAAGAAAGCCTATGAGACAATTATAATGTGCTTACCGAAAGATGTGCATAGATGTTTCAACCCGGCTGTAATTTCTTACGATTCATGGGAAGTTTTGTCGACGAGGTTCAGACAAAGAGACTAATGGGATGTTAGTAAAGAAGGAAGATGAGGTTAAAGCTCTTCGATCCCATATATTGAATATGGAGACTGAACGTGAAATGATGAGGTCAAAGATTGTCCAACTTGAAGAGAGGATTTCAGAACTTGAGAGTCAACAAACAGTGGTAACCAAACTTCAAGAAGAGATCTTCAGTAAAAATTGTTCAAGATCTTCGCGAGCAACTTACTCAAGTTTCTCACTCGACCAAACAACCAGTCAAGTTTGTGTAGAAGATTTACCCCGTTAAATCTTCCAAACCATGTTCGAAAATGGTTTGTGTGAAAAAGATTTCACAGTTTACTAATTATTCTCTGCACACGAATAAGACGTATTTTAAGAAATCACAATCAACTAAAACATTCGATCATCAAAAGGTTGATTGTTGTGATTCCGTAGAATTTGAACGCCCCAAAAGATCGGTTTCAAGATCTCAAAAGCTAAAAAGAGCTTCAAAATCAATATAATTACCGGAATCTGGTCAAACAAAATCTTTCAAATACTCGAGACAACAAATGTATGCTCTTGCACCACCATGTCCTATCCATATGGTGCAGAGACGAAAAGATTTTGTTCCTTTCTCCCCGAAGATAACTCTGTCACCATTGATTCCACATAAACAATTTAGAAGTGAAACACCCGGTTTCAATTTCGGATGGAATTCAAGGTCCTTGGATTATATCGACACAACTTATAAATGGTGTTCGGAACATTCAAGGCCTATTGGAACCGTGCTCAAATTGGTTCCAAAAGTTGTTGTTTAGTTTAAAAAAAAGAAAAAACGAGCACAGTTCCAGTGACATTTATTATAACACTAAGGGGCGAAAAAGGAGAAAAACCAGAAACATTTCTAAATATCACTTCCCGATCAACAACGAACGCTTGCATCTAAAGATCCTTCAAGGGTTAAAGAAGAAATGCTGTTCCGGGGGAGAATTCTAAAATTCTGATGATTATTCGGGAGATTCCGAGAATGTATGATCATCATAATGCAAAATGAACAGTCAGATTCTTGAAGGTTTATGTGAAGTTGTTGTCACGGGGAGGTAATATTGTTTTATGACCATAAGCTTACGAGAATGCAAAGTTCAATAAACTGTCAAAAGGGTCATGTAAAGAAATTGATATATGCTGAAAGACAACTCTACTCTCTCATCAAGCTAAGGTAGACTAAAGATTTATACAAGTTGTTGTCACGTGGGAGTTTGTTAATACATATTTGTGTGACAAAAGCTTAGCTTGATTGTGTTTAGATTAGCGACACTGTTGTTAGAATAGTGACACTTGCTAGTGTCACTTGAAGCGACACTTAGATGATAGTATCGTTCATTCTGAATCAATAGTGTGTGCAACAACTGAGACGGTGATTTGAGAGAGTTTGAGTGTTTGAGCTTAATTGTGATTTCTGTAATTGATTAACATAATAAAACAAAAACTTATTTACTTCTCGCGCTTTCACGTACAAATTAACGAATTAAGTTCCGTACGATTCGTTAATCGGTTCATTTACGATATCTAAAGTACTATCAACTTCAGTTTGTGATTGGAGATTAATACAGAAAACACTATTTACTCTCGATTTTGCAATTCGATCAATTCACGTACAAATTACTCAAACGGATTTTGCACGTTAAGTAATTAATTCAAATCAAGATCGTTAGTAGGACCTACAAAACCTTCAAAAAAAGAGGACAATGAGAACATAAGTTATGGGTAACAATTATACGATCAAGTCTACTCATCTTTTAAATCGATCTACTGAACCAGAATTGAAGTAATAATCTGCAAAGCAATGAATCTCGAACTTAACCTTTCATCCATAGACAGCGAACAACGTTAAAGTCTCCCATCAAAATCCAAATTAGAGATCATCCCAAAGCATTGCTTTCTATGATTCAGACTCAGGGCCATAAATATTAACAGTACAAACTTTTTCGTTGATACCGTTCCCCTTTCATAAACCCAGACAAATGACTAAGTAGCAAATTAAACTCCCTTTATGAGTAGTCATCGGATACGATCCCTGGAGCTACAAAGTTCACTCCTTTGACACTAGATATATTCTGGGTTATTGACCAAAAATAAATATACTGACCTCTAATCAAGCACGTAACAAATAAACATGTAATCATTATATACACGATATGGTATTAAAATCAAACATGACATTACTTAAAAAAAAAGAAAAAAAAAACTGTGGCACATAACTCGCGTTAACATATATCATAATAATAATAAAAAAAATACAAATATTATACAAATCATTCGGAGACAAATATAATTAAGTCTTATGCCTACTATGAAAGTTATAGGCGACAAATATAAAATGTCTTCTAGTAAGAAAATCCAGTCACACATGATAAACAGTAGTTCAAAAGAAAATGAAACGTGTGAACCCCACACCACATCACACCCCATACATACATACCTTTGTATATCACATATATGTTTTGATCATTGATTTATACCTATATATGTTCATATCCATACATTTATTGATTTATATATGTATGTATTGTAAAAATATATATTCTTCCATGGTTAAAAAGCACATATACATTTATATGAAGCCTCCATGAAAGACATGGAGCTAGCTTCAAGATGTTGATTTGAAGCTTCAAAAACTATGTGTTGTCCAGATAAACATGGTTGCATACAAAGTGCTCACGCCTCGTAATCTGTCAATACCGGCCATCCTCCTCCTTCTCCGATCCGTTTTGGCTGGTATGTAATTGGATATGATCATCTTGTTGCTTTGTAATTTTCATGTGATCATGTATAAGTGATCCTTTTGTACAAACATCAAATGCTTTTCTAATCTATATATGTCTTTCAAACATGGACATAAAAACAGTTATATTTTACAAGAGTTTAAGAGATTTTGGGTGAGAAGTGTTCATAAGATGGCTTTTTATATATCTTAATTAGCAGTCCAACAATTTGTACGTCTATATATGATTGTTCAGATCAATCTTTGAAAATCTGTAATTGAAATGATAGATTGATTGTGATAATGGAAAACGAAATACTTTGTCAAAAGAAGTTATTCACTCTGTCATCCTTGATCCTTGCAATTAACACAGTTTGAAATTAGTCTTTGAATCCATATATGGTGAAAATATTTCCAAAATGCCTGCACATGATTCATGTTCTTTGCAGGATCATTAATCATGTACTAAACCAATTGTATCATATCAGGATCTTAACATAAAATACAAATTGATCATATCTGTTATAATCATGATGTATGTACCTGGTGAATTTTGTATTCAAATCTCAACGTTGAATCGATCTCCACCTCATCATAAAATGCTTGCACTGCATCAGTGTTGTAAAACTTGTGTCTTCATGGTTCCACAACTTAACACAGCAATCGTGAAACAAATCTCGGCTCGTAAGCATGCTTATGATTCTACGTCATTGTGTATCAAATAGAATTTCTTACGTTTTTTTTGGAAAATATTACCAGACTTCTTTTCCATTATTTTCAAAAATAAATATTTCATATCATATCATACCTATTTAAATATTACATATTGTCATACAATATTATCATTATAGAGAGAGAACAACAGGAGTTGAGCAATGATTAACCCATATAACCAATGACCCGAACGGCTAATGACTCTTTGTGACAGCGAATAGGTTCTTTTTTATTATTATTTTCTGATTGTGATCACTATAAGCCAACGACGAAGAACCACTGGCTCACATTTCATTTGCAGGCATAGATATTGATAAAAAGATTAAAGATATTTGCTATCCTAAGTCCTAGCATAATATATTTTGTTTCCATAAGTACATTAGGGATATGTGAGAGAGATCCGCATCATCTCATCTCATCTCATCTCATATCATATCATTGTGTTCACGCGAAGTTTCAGGAAATCTAGTGGGATTAGGCCATATCCAAGAAACTGGGTACAGATGGGACAGGGATGAGTCCCCATATTCGACCACTCACAAAGATTGGTTAACACCAATCAATTTAAACATATGTATTTTAACACTTTTTAATATATCTCAAGTTTTGTTAATAACAAATCAATAAGAACGATTATTATGCATCAATAACTTATCGAAACCGTCAAATAAACAACCATCGAGACATCCAACCATAAGTTACAAGAACTTTATGCATCAAATAGTCCATCCATAAGGATATCATTATCATTTTCATGTCTAAAAGAAATGTATGAAAATTTTTTGGTCCCTAATACAAAAACACCAGTAACAATCACACCAAGTAATGTAACAGAGAGTGAATACATTTTCTAACTTTAAAACAGAATTGCAAGCACTTTTAACCATTAATTTTTTATTTATATTAATCAAAAAGAGTTACATATTTGTATGTATGTAATGTAACATAGGAATGATTGAAGAGAACACACTTTTTCACAACCTCTCTAAGCTGACTAACCTGCAACTAAGAAGTTCTTAGTAAGAACAGTAGGTTCTGTTACAAATTTAGATAACTCACATAATTTCATTTAGTATTTGATGACGTCAGGTGTTCATCCAGACACATTAGGTGATGCGGATCCATAATAATGGCCAAACAAACACGAATGCAAACAAGAACTTAATCTGAAATTCTCAATGGAGAAGATCTCTTATCAATCGATAATGAAAGTCTCAAAAACTTAATGAATAAAACCCTAACAAAATGTTATTACAGAAGTCTCAAAACGTTTCTTGGAAGCAGAGCAAGATCTACTATAAAACCAATAAACACAAAATAAAAGGAAACAAAATTTAAAAGTTCAAAATAAACCCCGAAAAATAGCAAAATGCCCTTTCTGCCCTTAAACGACCCTGAAAGGCCGAAAACTAGGGGTGACCAATATTGGGTTGTAAACCGTTTAATCCGAAAACCGAACCGAACCGTAAACTGTTTAAAATCAAACCGATTCTTAAAACGGTCTTCGGTTCGGATTTTAACCGAAACCGAATATGATAATTGATCTTCGGTTCGGTGATTGGTTTGATCATTGTTGATTCGGTTAAACTGAAAAAACCGATTATAATATAATAATATATATTGTTTTATATTATTTAGAGATAATAATAATCTATTACGTATAAACAAACTTCATCAACATTTTCTCCAACTATGGAAACAAAACCGAACCCAAACAAACTTTACCTTAGGAAGTTATAATTCCTAAGCTAGTTTGCTTAGGAGTTGTTATTAGCCACTGAACTTTATTTTGGTTTGGATTTGTTTATGGAGTTTGTGGGCGCATACAATTATTTTTTTATTTTATTTAATGTGACGATGATATTGTGATGAGGAAGTTATAATTTGTAAATTCTTTATCTTATATTGTACTTCGGTTTTTTTGGTTTAAACTGAAAACAGAACCGAATTGGATAACGGTCTTTGGTTCGGTTATTTCATATTTTTAAATGGTTCGGTTCGGTCTTTGGTTAGCGTCTTAAAATTTTAAACCGAAAACACCGAACCGATTAAACCAATGAAACCGAAAACCGAACCGATGAATACCCCTACCGAAAACTGTCCGGGCTCATGGAAAAGCGAAGAGCCGTGCTCGTTGGGCTATTTTGAGTGACCATGTGAATATCAGCTCAATCCGAAACCGAAATCAAAATTGGCAAAATAAGCTCCAAGAGTATTGCCGCGTTGACTTCCTCGTTGACTGCATTGTTGACCACATCTGCATCATTAGGTGACCAGTTTTATTTTTTTATTTCAAAACTTAGATAAGTCACAACAAATTTGATGATGTGAGGTGCACATCTCTTTGAATGATGTTGGTATTTCAGTTTCATGTGAAAGGTTGTCAACCAATTAGCAACAAGCATATATGTGTCTTTTTCTTGATTGTCATAAGCACCCAATATGATCCTGAGCAGACATGAATATTCTTCTGTCCTTTATATTGGGTGAGTGACATTGATACACAAGTTCTATTGTCCATCTTATGAGTGGAGAGACCTTCATTTCAATAGAGCATCAACAATCTTCAATATATATGCTTCAAAGATAAAGATAAATCTCCAAATAGATTAGGCAGTATCAAGTTTCAGTTTCGGCTACTGACCCGCATCACGCATCTTTTCCCTGTACTCAACTGAAGTCGTTAACTGATTTGAGCGTTTGATATTTCAAGTAGTCGATTTTCTTTAATTTACAGTAAAACATTACGAAGCTAGAAGATGACTTAGATAATTACTGCTTAAGCTTAGTGTGTCAAATAAACTTGGGAGCCGATTGGGACCGCATAAATGCTTATCTTATTGCGTTCTGATTAATGAATAAGAATTTTTAGGTATTTGGATATGTATCTTGTGCAGTTTAGCTTATATTAAGAAGAAGCAAAATATTTTTTAGAACAATAAAAATGATTTTTATCTTGAACATATTGTTATTGTCATAATTAATGACTTTTAAGATATTCAATCCCAAACGCTCCTTAGAATACCTTGCTGAAATGGAAATCGATTAAACGGATCAAACGAGTCCAACTATGCGCAAAATACAATCTGCATGTGTATGCTCATAAATCAAAGCCTAAAAAAATAGTATACTGCTGTAATATTTTTAAAGGTTTTGTAAACGACAACTCTTATTTTTCGTACTTCAAAAAATAATATAGGGATGTCATTACTCATTTAATGCATACATTTTTCGTACTTCAAAACTAATATTCAGCGGGACACTAAGTTTGTTATGGTTCGAGGTCTTGATGTTATCGGTTCCTTATTTTTAATAATATAGTTTTTGTAATGGTTTCTAACTTGTAAATTCAAAAAGAAAAAATAAACAAAGCTGTTTACATATGTGCCCAGACCCTTTTAACCATTACCTCTAGCACAGACCTTACCAGCAACATCAAGGAGGTTTAACAAAACCACTTGTGCACCAAGTTAGTCTGCTCTTTTGTTAATGCAGCAAAAAAAAAAAAAAAAAAAAAAAAAGAAAAAGAAAAACTACCTCTAAGAAAAAATGAAACAGACTCCAAATATGCAACAGCATCACAAGAAAACCATCAAGATCAATTGTTTGATACCGGGCAATCTTGATGCACCAATATTCACTTTTAAAATCAAGAAAAATTATAAATAAAATAGAAATGAAGCAATTAATCCACAATAAGGTTGGCCAAGAACCGGTTTGTTAGGGTTGACAATAAAAATAGGCTTTATCCATTAACAGCGGTACAGTAACCATTAGATAATTGATGGTATTGACATATAATCGTAAGGTATAAGTAGTCCTTAACAAAACAATTTTCCTTATTGACATCTGTCATTATCGTTTCCCTTATAATAATAAACCCTAATTAGGCACAATAGAGACAACAAAATAAGTATGAAAACATCCTCTAATAAGAGAATTATACCCATATCATTTGAGCAAGTTCTTCGACATAAATGTTAATTAACACAAGAAAAGTTGAAACCTTTATATTATTCACAAGCCAACTTTGTGTCGAAGCTGCTCAAGCAGATGGCAAAAGCTTGAAATGCAGATAAAGGGTACCTATAATCCATGGTAAATATGTCTTTTCCAACTTTACCAAATTGCAAAATCACCTTGTCATGCGATGATTGTGGCTGAGCTGGAGCAGTTTGTGGTGGCAGCGAGGGATCCATCACAGGAGGAGTGACAGCGGCAATCAGCTGGAAGTTCTTAACAGAAGCAACCGTTACCCTTCCTTTAAAATTAAGACACCAACATTGCAACTGTTCATGCCATCGTGGCTGTTTGTTCTTCAAAATCAAAGGCACATTTTTCACCTGTTCTCCATTTTGTACAGGGCCCGCCATATCGGAAAAGCGAGAGCTACCAAACTCACTTGAGTTATCGATTGATTTAGAGAACGAGATACTTCTAAACGAGTCTTCAAAAGAAGGTGGGAAGAGGTTAGGGTGGTCAGGGATGGTGGTGCCACCAGGTTCTACAGCTGACATGGGGATCGAGTGCATCACACAGTGCATCCTGCGTGGACCCCGTGTGCCCAATACATTTAGCTCATAAGCAATTTGGGCTATGTTGAAGCTTCCAGAGGGAACCTTTGGTGATACTTTTCTAGAAAACCGGCGGCTTGAGCTTGACCGACAAGATGGGACCACATTGGTGGTGCTGTATGGCGTTTGGGAGTCGTAAATTATGAACTTTGTACCAAGAAAATTTGATCTGAAAAGTTAAAACAATTTTATGAATATAATTTAGAAAATAAACTGAATATCATACAAATAGTACAACTAAAGGTGGTTATTTGACAATTTCCAATCATTTACATATACGTATGAGATCAACTTAGGTTACATTTATCTCCAATGGGTCAATGGGTAAAATCAAAGTCGTTGTCTTTATAGCAAAACAAGTCAAATGGGTAGATAGCAATGCATAAAACTTCCTACAATGAATAGCCATAAATCATCCAGCAAGTGACTCATGTAGCATATCACAGCACTAATGCAAAAAAAAAAAAAAAAAAAAAAAAAAACCAATAATGATGCATTTATCATATAGTATCTATGAAAACTTTAGTTAAATAGCCAAAAATCTAGACAAAGACACAAAGGTGACATCAGTCTGAAATTTTCTATCAACAAAATGGTTAAAATGGGTTGATAACCAATCTGAACCGGGTAGTAAAAAAAGTTAAACCGGCAACCAAAGACCAAATAGAATATAACTGAAACAAATGAACTCATAACAAAACTTATAGGAAAAACATCATTAAACTCGCATGTATCATGCTAAAGCACTACTTCTACAGCAACAGTATCCTACTTAATAGATCAAATAAACATATAAAGTAAAACTAACGTAAATTCCACTGAATAGATAGCATTAAAATTCTAAAGAGTCACTTCCATTGCCTAAATGATTACATGTGTTACATGAACTTTCATATAGAGGTGGCAAAATGGATGGGTAACATGTGAAAAATGGCCGGGTCAAAAGGGTAACTTTTGAGAACATCTCGCGTTGGGTTAACCCCCAATGCTTCTTCTAAAAATATTAGTTGTCATAAATATATGTTGACCCATTTGACCCGTCCCATTATAGTAGAGTATTATTTTTTCCACCTTTTGACCCATTAAAGGTAAAACAAAACCAAGGTTATAAAAGTCGGTAGTCGGGGAGTAGTCGACCGGGACCTTGTAGGGACTGATCGGGGACTGGTCGGATTGGACTTTTTTAATATTTAAATAATAAATTACATACTTATATGTAGAAATATAGAAAAGAGCCATAAACATAAATATAAAGAAACACAAACTTAACATAATTGTCTAAAAACATAATTAAGAATTTAACTTTGACCAATTTTGACCGACTTTGACCGACTAAATCCGACTAATCCCCAACTAAATCCGACTTTGACCGATTTTGACCTGTTGACCGACGTTTACCGAATTTTTAGCCCGACTTAGGCCTAGTCGAGTCGGACTAGTCCCCAAACCCGACTAGTCGGCCGACTTGGCCGAATTTTACAACACTGAACAAAACCCAAATCAACCCATTCATAAGTAGATGGACGGAAATTGCACTTCCACTTTCATTGCTAGAATCGTTAGTATCAGAATATTTAAAACATGTGCTCTACCTCACTTTTCCAATGTAACCACTGTTTGATCTGGATATGTTATCAGCGTTCATTGATATCACATACTCTGTACATGTACTTCTCCTATTCCTTTTGGCTGATAGAAGAAATTTCCCATTCTCGACTACCAACGCTGCAAGTGCAACAAATTCCCACGATTTCGTTAGTAAATTCTATATTTTTTGTCATAACAAACCAAATCATTAGTAATATTTGTAGCAACGAGATTTAAATTAACGACACATGGTGGAAACACCTCAAAAATTTCAAACTACACAATGAAAATAGTGTTGTACATATGTAGTACTCCGCACATATTAATTGCAAAGGATGTGTTTCTTTTGAAAATGAGGGAGTGTTAACAATATGTGCATGACAAACAAACCTCTAATATACGTCAGCATGCTTCAAAAAAGCTGAAAATAGTAGGGGTGGCAGTTCCGACTCATTTACTCACAAACGTTTTAAAAAATAAAAACTTCCTAATGGTTTTACTCAACGATTTAGAGTATTTTAGTAATAATAGTGTTTTTGTGATCCTGATAAACACGTTAAGTATTCATAAAACCTGACATTATCATTCTTGGGGGTCGACCCACGAATCTGTTTGCACCATTTACCCCGCCAGCCCATCTTCCCAATTAGCACATATTAAAAAAAAAAATCAATTATAATTAAAGGTGATGACTTACCACTGCTTAGACAAAGATAAAGATGATATGTTGAATTAGATGTATCTCTCTTAATGAAGCACTGCATGGTCGTATCCCGCGGCCCTGGCTGCAATTTAGGATCTTCGGAAATAAATTTTGAGGTTTTAAGCACACTCAGAAAGCATAATATACATATAAATCATAATTGTAATTCCACCTGTTTCAAAGAGATTGGAAATGTAAGCTTCCCTGAGGATTCAGGAGAGCTAACAATTTCTTTGCACATTTCCCTCCACGACCTACAAACCGCTGCACATGCAACAACATGCTTTCGTGCAGGCCAAGTACTCTCACTTGCCTCTAATCTCTTAATCACATCACTTAATAATTCAGGAGGGAGACCATCCCAACGGCTATGGGTTACTAACTCTGGGTGATCATCACTGTCTAATCCATGGGCACCGGTATGTGATTTACTTTTATTAAGACCCGAAAGTCTCACTTCAAAACCCCGTCTCGATAAGCTCCCAATCCCATCTCTTAAATCACGAACAATGCTACGAAATGACATTTACTTCAACCTGGAATGCATAGATTATAGTTGGTTTTAATATTTTATAATGGGTATAATCAAGAACATAAAAGCATAGAACTTTAGTTTGATAGCTTAGTAACCAAGGAAAAAAGATTTAAAGTGGTATAAAGATAAAAAAGTGAAAATGATAGGAGAAGAAAAAGCAAAGATAGAAAGAAGATTCTCACAAAAAGAAGCTCTTGTATGAGTTGATAAAGAATCCCAAAAATCTTTACTTTAATCATTAACAACTTTCCCACCTCCTTAATTCATTGTAAAAACCATAATTCGCTGTTTAAGTTCACAACTAAGTCTGAATAACGAATGATGCATACATTACTGAAAAAAAAGAAAAAAAAAATAGTCTTCCTAACAACATTCAGAATGCAAATGTGTATGATGAACTTATACTATGAATTATGTCATTGAGATGTAACAGCATACTTTGAATTGCTAACCATAAACAATCAAAGTGTAGTTAACGGGTAACAAAAACGCCTACCAGTGAGCACTTGTTATTCTAAAAATGAAAAGAAAACCCAAATTTGTGTTCCTAACTTCCAACAGTAGACATTTACATGATGCACAGAAGCCCAAATTCTGCAAGTACAAATTACATCACTGCAAAACCTAAAGTTTTCAACTTTATGATGATTATACATGAATTTCATTCTTTGATACCAGTTTTGCACATTCACTATCCTTTATTTTGAGTCCCATCGCAAGCTTAGAACCAAAATTACCTACACAAGATTATACCCACAAAACTAAAAATACCCAAATCAATGATAACATAAGAACCTATTAAACTTAGATGGAAAACATGGCAATTCAAAATTGTCATCAACAATCAAATGAATAGTATACATTCTTTTATAAAGACCAACAGTAAATGTAACATTTCTTCTATATACAAATGGCAGAACAATAACCCTAGAAGTTATAAGAAGAAGAAAGAAAAAACTCACTTGTATGTAGAAATTTAGGGAGAAGAGAGATTGAACAGACAGTTGTGGATATGAAAATGAAATATTTTTGTGCGATGGAATTGAAATTTGGGAAAAAGAAAAGGACTGAAATTGGAAGAAGAAGAAGAAGAAGCAAACACACCTTGGAACCAAATAATTATTTGTTTTTTATTTTTATACTCATATCATATTTTTCGAGTGATGGTGAAGAACAGTGACAGATCCTTGGCTTTCTCACGCGGTTTCTCGGTCTAAAGTGTTTTTAAGTTTAATTTAATTTAGTTGACCTACCCTTATATTACGTTCACACTTAACCCACTTGTTAAGACTTAAGGCTGCTACATGAATATCCATCGACTTATTTAGTAAATTACATAATGATCCCTGTCATATATCATTTCTTACTATTTTTGTCCTTGTTTGTAATTTTTTTAATGTTTAGCTTTATTTTCTTGAGTCGTGTATGTGAGTATTTTGCTGGTGGTGTTTTTGTTATGTGATTTTATGTTGTTAGTTGTACGATTTTAGTGAATAAAACAAAATAAACAAGTTACCTTCTTCTAAGAGCATTAAGAGTTGTTCGGTGTTAAACTCCACATCGAAGACATCGGGTGTAATTTTTAGGATAATGGTCAATGAACCAAATATAAAAACGGGCCAACCTTTAATGTGTTTGGACAATGGGAAAAAAGAAAAAAAAAATAACACATAAAAGTGTTCAATGTGGCAATGAAGCTTTAATTTTGGACCCAGACGTTTAAGGTCCTTCAATATTGAAAATGGGTTACCACTCTTTTAATACAAATTGGACCCAGACGTTTAAGGTCCTTCAACATTGAAAATGGGTTACTACTCCCAAACTCTAATACAAATAACTCTTGCGATTTTTCTTTTCTTGAAAACGATCCATAACCCTAGAGTACTAATAGCAAAAACTAATTGATTAAATTTTGTGTACATATATTTAACACTAGCTAGACCATATTCATATTCACTTGTGTTGTGGCTGTTTTTCCCTTGCTATTTTGTGGGTTTCTATTTTTCATAACATTACTAAAATAACGTTACCCACTCTTCTATTGGGCATTATCTTTTTAATTGATTTTATACCACTGTTTTAACTTCAATACCCTACCACGAACACCATTTATCTTCTTCTATTGTCCCTTTTCAGACCTGCGTTTTCTTAAAGATAGTCGATCAGTATTACAATAAATAATCACGTCTTTGTTTTAGTTCGTGATCAAAATACCCAATCATAATCTTTGTTGATCCGATGTATATTAGAGGACGGAGTCGACGTCACTGGGATGACATAACACCGACAATACATACACTCTAAAATGACAAAACAAATCTCAAGTTGATAACGGAAACAGATTGGCCAAAGCATAATCCTATCAATTTGCGAATTACAAGCAACCAAGAGGTCACTAACATGAAATAGAACTTATCTAAGTATTACTATGTAGGGGTGTTATTCGGGTTTCGAGTTTCTAGGATCATGTTATTTGGGTTTTTGTTATTTAACCCATAAACCGAACCGAATAAGGTTCGGACGTATACGGGTTCGGGTAATTCGGGTCGGGTCGGTTTCCGATAATGCGATTTAACCCGAATAAGATGATATCTTAAATTTTCGCATATCAGACAAAATTTAAATTTACGAAATAATACTAATAGCTTCATACAAAATTTAAATACCTAGTACGTGAAATCAATTTCGTAAATCGCAATCAATCGACTATTAGAAACAAAACCTACTACAGTCGGACTTTATTAACCATCTTGTATTCATTAAAATCAATAATAATCAATAATTGACGCCATCAATTGTAACATAGAGGTGTGTATTCTTATATTTTAATTATTATTGTTATTATTAATATACTATATAATATTTATGTAATTTGTAGTAGGGTCGTTAATATTTATGTAATTTGTAGTAGTATAACAAATAACAAATAATGTATATAATTGATCAGGGAATAATGATAAATTTTGAATACCAAATGATTAATCGTTGATCTTTTTTTAGTACTATATTTTACTTGCTTATAGAGACACACTTGCCCTCAAAACGAACATCCTTACAATTAAACTCACGACACCAATATCCATAAGTATAAAAGTTGTCAATTCCACAAGATGGCATTTTTCTGTTAAATCTTGCAAGTACTTTATACCATTGCCGCACTTAAATCTTCTTGAACAAAAAGTATCCAGTATCTCGTTCACTTTACCACAATCTTCAATCTTCAATACTTCGGTGGACGTGATTTACAAGCAGGTGCGTGAGGTTAGCCACTGGTTTCTAATTATCTTTTTTCAAAAGAACTTCCTAATTTGCATTATTTCTTCTTTTGGAGTTCCTATTTTATTCTATAATGAAATAAATAATAACGTGAATACGAATTGAAAGGAAGGCAAACATCGAGGTCATAAAAATGCTTAAAGGTGCCATATTTGGGTTTGTTAGAAAAGTAGCGTAATTCGAGAGCGTAGCCCCACTAACACAAGAAGTTGGCATGATCCATTACCTATATATCGGAAAGATTGAGATTAAGTCTACGTTTTACCTCGGACAAAAAAAACAACAATAAGAAGCAATGTTCCAAATGGATAATAAAGAGCAAATTTTCCAACATAACCATCAAACATAGGTGCCTGTATCAGCAAAAAGAAAAGGAATTTATACTTACTGACGTTCTTCGTTCTCAACAAATCTAAATAAAAAGCTCATCAATTTCAGGATGGAGCGTTGTTAATCTCTTGTGTTTTTCAGTATACGAATAGTAGATCCCTGTATCAGCACAAGCTAAAACAATGTTGAACTTTGGACTCTGCACTTCAGTCATCTACTATTTGTGAAAACTCTGAAGGATCAACCACTTCAGCAGTCTCAGTATCTAAATCATGAAAAGGATATGCAAACAAATTATTATTATTTTTGAGACAGGGTATCTAACATACGCACAAGAAGAAACTATTAGTGTGTATTATTCTAGCACATACAATCATTTACGATCATCAAAGTGATTGTACACTATTCATAACTTATTTAAACTTAATACACTATATCAACTCACCTCATTTTATATTCTAAAATATATATATATATATATATATATATATATATATATATATATATATATATATAGTATAATCACTTATATATTTATTTATTTTCATATAACTACTTATAAAATATACTAAAGTTATATTTATATAAATAATAAAAATTATAAAATCTAACTTTCATATCAAAGGAAAATCTAAGATGATATATATATATATATATATATATATATATATATATATATATATATACATATATATATATACATATATATATATATACATATATATATATATATTAGGAGGATCAAAAAAGAAAGAAATTTAGGGAGAGAAGAGGGAGAAATAATATGGTTCAGTATTTTATTATTATGATTCAAATTTTTATTACTATAATTCTACATTTTATTGCTTTGATTCAATATTTTATTAATAAGATTTAATCTTTTGTTTCTATGATTCAAAAGTTATAGATAATAAAAATTTGAATCATAGTACTGCAATTCTGAATAAGATTGTTTCTCTCTCTTCTCTCCCTAAATTGCCTTCTCCCTGAAACCGACTCATATATATATATATATATATATATATACATACATACATATACATACATACATACATATATATACATACATACATATAACCTGGCTCTGATACCATAATTGATACCATGATTGATACCGTGTTTATAATAACTTAATACTATAAGTTATTATAACATAGTTAGGATCGATACATGTAAATATTAACAAAGTTAGGAAAATATACCTTTGTTTATAGATTCAAACTTGATACAAGGACACTTGGATATAATACAATGATTGCTTTCTTCTATATTGGAAATAGAACTGGATTAACATATAGGAGATATACAAATATTAAAATCTAAGATTTTTGAACATTGAAAAGTTGATAATCTGATAGAGGGTTTTTTCACAAAAGAAACTCTTTTCGGGTAGTAAAAACTATGCCCTCTCTTCAATCTTTGCTTTCCTTTTATAATTGAAATTGAGAATCAATCTGGTCATTGTAACCAGCACTTGCATATTTCTTTCATAATTGTCTTCAATAATGCTTCCGCATCTTTTGGCTTTATTTTCTTGTCTAGTCTTTACTTTAGTAATTGTCTTCACTTTAATAATTCTTCCTTTTGAAAAATGTCTTCAATAATTCTTCCGCATCTTTTGGCTTTGCTTTCTTGTCTAATCTTCACTTTAATAATTCTTCCTTTTGAAAAATATCTTCAATAATTCCTTCTTTTAAATAAGAGTGTGATATGGATTATTGTCTTTAATAATTTGATCTTTATTAATTCTCTACCGGTCATATGGATTAAAATTTTCTTTCTTTTATATAAATTTAATATGACTGGTTCATAATGATAAAGACTCTCTGTAGTTAATATAGATCTTTATTAATTCTCTACTAGTTCATATGAATTAAAATTTTCTTTCTTTTAAATAAATTCAATATGACTGGTTCATAATGATAAAGACTTTATGTTCTTAATATAGACTCAGACTGAACTCATTTTTATAGAATTGTGACTCTCATTAGGACCTTTTTTAATTTAATATAACATGATCATAAATATCTTGAGCATCCTGGAGAAGATCTTCACTTGGAGTGGGAGACCTCTTGATTTCATTTATAATCTTCTATATATCTTCAGGTGATGAACACGCTTGAAGTCTACTAATAAATTCAGTATCTTGGATGTTAGGAACTGGAGTAGAAGAGCTTGCTGATTGACTTAAACTTTCATTATAAAATTCCGTGACTGCTTTAGCACTTGCTTTATCTTCATTAATCTTTTTCTAACATTTTACACTGAACTGTCTACATAGAAGAGGTGAACTTAGATCTTGAGCTTCTTGTTTTTTATAAGTGAATAACATAATCCAAGGGAGCTTGAACATAATGGTGAATTGAAGAGTATACTTAAAAGGAGAGAGATTCTCATGCTTATAGTAGAATTTGAAATTATTATACCCTTCTAAGACCTTTGTCGGAAAAGCTTCAGGAATGGTTCCCATATATCTAAACCACTTAATAAACCATCTTGGATATATATTAGAAAATTTGTCAGAAAATTATAAAAACCACGCATGATTAAAGCTTCTTAATAGGAAAGTTTTAAACCATGCCTCTTGATAATCATAATAATCGTAGACAGGGTATGATGGATATCCAGATAAAACTTTATGAGTATAAGGTTTGATAAACCATTCTTCTGGGTTTATGACTTTGATAATTTTGACTTTACTATGGTCTGTAACATTTTGGTTTTTTGAGTTAGTAGTATGTTCTATAATAACTGACCCGGAATCAACTAAAATGGCTTGATAATATTCTCTGGTTTGATAATCATTGTTATAAAAATGGGAATT
Organism: Gnaphalium uliginosum; assembly: GCA_963930675.1. Classification (NCBI taxonomy): domain Eukaryota; kingdom Viridiplantae; phylum Streptophyta; class Magnoliopsida; order Asterales; family Asteraceae; genus Gnaphalium; species Gnaphalium uliginosum. Next base: position 28,753,419 of record OZ005681.1, on the reverse strand, counting down.
TTTGGGATATAGATACTCTATAAGCGATTGAAAAACCTGACTTAATTTTTGTTCTTCAAAAGGTTCTACAATTTTAATGACTTGTCTGTTTGGGTTTATAGCATACTCATTTGAACTAGAAGAAGATCTTGATATAGTCGGGGATGGAGTGAAAGGTTTTTGTGGAGTTGTAGGAGATTTCGGTAATATCTTGTAACTGGGCTAGAACTGAATAAGAGGGTCTGACTTTGTTGGAAAAAAGGAGATATAAGTTCAAATTTATTCTGGTGGATGGAAAATCTCTAGAAGAAGAAGGAGATGGATTTTTTTCCTTTTTTAGATTTGCTATAGATTGTCTTGTTAATATAATCTTCTTTCCAGACTCTGATGAACTACTCATTTTCCCTGTAAAAATTCTCGTGATAAAAAGTCTGGTAGAGAATTGTTCTCTCCTTTAATAAACTCAATAGTAAAATCAAAGTTACTTAATATAGCTTGTCATCTAGCAAAAATTTGTTTAGAAATTAAATTCTTTATATCTTTTTCTAAAATATATTTTGGAGATAAGCAATCAATTCTTAATATAAAAGTTTTCATATATAAATCATCTTCAAATTTTTTAATATTTAGAACAATGCTTAAGATTTCTTTTTTAATAGTAGAATAGTTTTTCTGAGTTTCATTCTAGGAACCTGAATAAAATCTAACTAATTGTTTATTTTCATTGTCAGAAAGTTTTTGTTTTAAAATGTCACCATAACCTAAATCACTTGCGTCTGTTTCATCTATAAGCTTAGCATCTAGATGAGGTATAGTTAGACACGGTAAAAAATTTATTGTTTCTTTTATATGTCTTATTATTTTATAATGTTCTTCTGTCCATGGTTTAGGATTTTTCTTTAACCTATCATATAAAGGTTTACAAACAATTCCTGAATCTTTAAAGAAATCATGTATATAATTTAAACATCCTAAAAATCTTTGTAATTGATTTTTATCTTTTATTTCATCGGGAAATTTGGTTGAAAATGCTAAACTCCTATCTATTGGTTTTATAGTTTCTTAAATTATATTATGTCCTAAAAATCTTATTTCTGTTTGGAATAAAGATATCTTAGTTGGAGAGACTGCTAATCCATTTTTGTATATAGTATCATAAAACGCATTTAAATGTTTAAAATGTTGATCTATATTTTTGAAAATATTAAAACATCATCGATATAAACTATTGCAAAATTTTCTAAAGGTAATATTATATCATTCATTATATTTTGAAATTCTGATGGAGCATTTTTTAAACCAAAAGGCATTACGTTCCATTCATAATGTCCAAAAGGTACATTAAAGCCTGTTTTATATTTATCTTCTTCTTTTATTTGAATTTGCCAAAATCCAGATTTCATATCAAACTTAGAAAATACTTTTGAATCATATAGCTTTTTTAATAAATCTCTTTTGTTTGGTATAAGATATTACGATCATATAATGATATAGTAAAATTAGGATAACAATTAAAATATATTGGGCCATTACATATATTAGATTCTGCCATAGCTAATAAAGAATTCTTAAAATTTAATAATCTAGCATCTCTTAATATAATAAGTGTAGGGACGTCTAATCCTATTCTTGTCATAGGTTTAATAGCTACTTGAACTAATCCTATGTGTAAAAAAATTTTCTTATGTTCTTTTATTGCAGTTTTAGAAAACAGTTGTATATTTTGATGATTTTGTAATAAAGGTAAAGTTTTTTCTGTTGTTTTTATAGAGTATCCTTGAAAATAATCAAATGATCCTATTTTATAAATGGTTCTAACATCTTGTTTGGGTATATTCCAATTTAACAAGTTACTTTCAATGTTTGAGATAGAAATTTCAATGGAATTCTTTTGATCATGTTCTTCTTCAACATTTGAAGCAGAACTATCTTTTCGATTTAGTAGTAGTTTTGAAGGTTTATTCATAATGATTTTAAATAATTGTTTATTTTTAACTTGCTAAAACAAAAGCTTAATCTATAACGTTGAACGAGTATACCTTCTACGGGAACACCCCCATATCGTCGTGGTCCGACCGTCTTACCGTCATCTTGCTGCGGCTAATCCATTCGACTGATCAACAGGGCTTACCAACGCAGATGTATATTCTTTTAACATATAGATTAGTATTTTTTTTTAACATGACAAAAGTTAAACGATTATTTAACATCATTTAGAGAAATATATGTACACTACTACCACCCCGAAAAGATGAGCTCATGGCTCTGATACCATATATCTATATCTATATCTATATATCTATATCTATATATATATATATATATATATATATATATATAATAAAAGAGTATAAAAGAAAAGCTCCAGAATTTGCCACCTAAGTATGAATGTCACGTGTCAATATCTTAACTTCAGTTAACAAATTATTTAATTAATATTATATTATTATTTTATTATTTTATAATAAGTAATAAATAATAAATATAAATGCTACATATATTATAATAATATGGAAAGAGGAGTCACATACGAAAACAAAGTCCTATAAATTATTTAATTAATATTATTTTATAAAATATGTACTACAATTATCATTTAATCACGTAATATCTAAAATAATTCTAATAAATTACCGTGCATTGCACCGGTCTTCCACCTAGTATATATATATATATATATATATATATATATATATATATATATATATATATATATCTAATAACTTAAACATAATTGTGTAATATATTAGTTCATAGGTTATATATATACCATGATCAAATATATATTTAATTTATGATAATATGTATGTTCATATAATTCTCTAAATCAATCTTGCATAATCATTTATATATTTATTTAATCCCATATATAATTATTTTTAAAGAATTTAAATCTAAAATTGTATCAACGAAGATTATTTAAACTAGTTAACTTTTATATTTATTGAGAATATAAGATTATATATGTTTATAAAATATTCAATTCGAAATTGTATTTATATCAACAAGGTAAATTATTCAACATAACTTTTATATCATAGGAGAGTCTTTGATTATATATATAACAACTTAAACATAGTAGTGTGATGTATTAGTTCATATGATATATATATATATATATATATATATATATATATATATATATATATATACCATGATCAAATATATATGTAAATTATGATAATATTTATGAATTTGGTGATAATTTTACATGTTTAAATACCAATCATTAAGACGTACATTAACTCAATGTAAATAATTTTTTTTAAAAAATAGTATTTTTCTAATTGTAATTGTTAAAATTGATAATTTATTTTAATTATTTTATTGCAGTAATGGTGGCTCTTGTGACCATAGTAACAAGTACTTATTTTATATTCAAAAGACATGTATAATCTAAACTATGAAGAATATATGGTATTGTGACTAATTAATGAGACATTATCATAAATATGTGTTAATGAAGGGAAAAAAATGAATATACTTAATTTAAAATTACAAGTATATACTCTCTCCGTCCCAACTTAATTGTCCAGTTTTGACTTTTAGAGTCTTTCTTTTTCAACTTTAACCTTAAATATTTTTATTTTGTATTATATGATATTTGATTAAAATTATACAAATGAAAATACATTTAAAACTCAATCCATTCATATATTTTACATCAAATATTATATAGCACGAACAAATATATTCAAGGTCAAAGTTGAAAAGGAAAGACTTCAAAAGTTAAAACAGGACAACTAAATTGGGACTGAGGGAGTATATAATATAAAAAATAGTTTTGAATTTTCGTCATTCAACTATGTTATATGTATGATTATAATGTTATGTTATATAACTTTCGATCCACTATTTATATTGAAATAACTTGAATATCATCTTTCTATATTAATACGTTGGATTGTTTTATTTTTTGACATTTAGTTATTAGTTTATTTATTCAAAAAATTAATAATTTTAAAATCCGCCGCAACGGGTAAAAAAACTCTTGATTGTACAATCGTTGAAGTCAAAAAACTGGTGGACAACAATGAATAAGGCAAACTAAACATTTGAGAAGCACACAACATATACAGGATTTATCTAATGGTGCGTAATTAATAAACTAAGCAACTCGAAAGAATTACCCATCAGAACAAGATTGCAAAAAGAAAAAAAAAAAACTAAAAATTATTGTGTAATTCATACATAATAGGTTATCAACAATCGAAATGTAATTTGACATATCTTCAGGCTTACTGGTATTTGCGTTATCCTCACCACTCCAGCTTCTCAATTGTTGATCGCTTCTGCTCTTCACATACCTGAATAAAGAAGTGTCGCATGCCTTACAGTAAATTTGTACGTTATCATTGAAATCGCTGTGTTTAATTGACAATCTAAGGACTTGGTACAGTTGCCAAACACTCAAAACTGTTTCTAGTGTTTGGGCATGGTGAAACTAATTCTGTTATTCTAATTTTAGTAAGGGTCAAACAATCAGTTTAAAAGTAGTTGTTACATAACTGATCAGAAATTTCCAAACACTCACAACATCACCGAAACCTATTTTGCTATTTCCTTCGACCGTTTTGTTACAACTGATTATGTGATTTTTAATATTTATCACATAATCACTAATAAATAGTAACGTACCTTTGGTAATTCTGGTAAAAGTTATCAAGGTTTCTTCATTCGTTATGGCACTATATTACAATCATCAATAACAATGTCACCACAACAAAAGATTAAGCACTTCATCCCCGTAACATAGTTTTACGGTTAAGGCAAGTTTTATCCGCATCTACTGTATAAACCAGACCTTATCACTGCAAATTAAAACTATGTACACTAATAGTAATGTGATAACTGATGACCAGCGTAAATATGAACTTAATTAACATCAGCCTTGCCAGGTCACTCTGCGCATCTTTTAACTGTTCATTGTCATCAAGGAAACATAACATTGTTTTTAAATTTAAGTTGTGTTTCATTATTAATTTAACTATTTTAGTTTCAGACCGATCGTATTGTGTTCCTGTTGACTCCCCTGTCTCTAAGTGAACCTCAATCAAGAACGCTATATATGAAATCGATCAAAATGATATTACGAATCGTTAATTACGATTGTTAATCGATTATCTTTGTTAGATTTATATAAAGATCAAATCGGATGATAACAAACTATAAACTGATAATAACGAAGACAACAAACACTAAACTGATAATAACGAAGACAACAAACACTAAACGTAATTGAATGTAATAACAGGTTCTAAAAAAAAGTTACATCTATAAATTGATGGAAGAACTCATTGAATTGAAGAATCGGATTGAATTAAAATTGATCCGAAAATAAGATTTCGAATTGAATTGAAGCGGTAGAGAGAAAGCGTAAATAGATTATTATTAAATGCTAGCCTCTGATTGGTTAATTAAATTCTAATTGGAAATGATGACGTCAGAAAGGTAATTTGTACATCTCTCTCGCTATCTCTATTCTCTCTCTATTTAATTTTTAATTTAATTATTATAAGAAAACTTAAAATATGTAGACATCCTAAAATTAATTCCCATTAAAGTAATCATATCCCTTCGATACATTAATCTCCATATTTTTTAACCCTCGATCTGATCCATGTAATAAGTATCATTAGCCTTGGTTAAGTTACAAAATTACCCCTAATTATGTCTAACTAATTAGAGTTTAATAAAAATCCCTAATACCCACTAATCCCTGGAGATGGTCGATCAAAGAGGGAAGCCAGTTGGACAGTCCTAGGATTTATACACGAGGAGAATTGGCTATCGATTTTAACATACAAGTTAATTGGATGATCAAATTAATCAACGTAATGAAAGGAGGAAGCTATAGAACGAATTTTGAAATCAACAATGAGAGGTATGAGATTATGGAAATTATGTATTTAGGGTTCTCATTGATTGATTATGAATTTAACGAAAGTGTGAATTTGATTAATATGATATACGATGATTAGTAATCTGTTATGGGTTCCGATTGATTTGAAATTCAGTATCTGGTAAAACTATACGTTCTATACAAGTTTTTAGCTTTAGGTTTTTGATAATTCGAACTTTAAATGGGTCTAATGGGTCATTTAATAAAACTGGACAGATTATAGCCGAATTGAGAAATCATGATTTGTAAGAATTATATGTAATCGAGTTTGACAGCAAATTCAATGAAATTCTGCAAAAACTAAAGTATGATGTTATAAAGAGACCTGCAAAAGTATATTATATTTTGATGACTGAAAGTGGGTCAAAAGCATTGAATTTCAGAAATTGTATGTTGCTGAATTTGTTTAATAAACAGGTTTTTGGAGTTGGTTTTACGAGTAAACAGTGATCATATCATCAAAGATTACTTAAAATGATTGTAGAATATTATAAACAGGTTATGAACCTTTAAAATATAGAAATATAGAAAGTACATATTCTAGATAAAAGGTGTCAAAGATAGCTAATTGAATGCTAAACTTCTTGAATATGATGAATAGGTTTTACATTCACTTTAGAGGAATATTGACCTTGGAATTGGATGGCTTGCACCAAAGGTAAGATAACGTTTACGAATTCCAGGTGCACGATTAAAATGATAACGATGTCATAAGTTAAACTTGTATTTACTTTCTCTATACTTGAGATGCTTTTACGATACAGTTATGATATTTCCAGGACTTGCGGGTTTAAAATTGGGAAACGATTATTGTATGAGGGGTAGAGGTAGTTATAATATATATGTATATTGTGATTTCTTACGATTAATTGTGCTTATTGCTTAACGATTTATGGTTTGAAATCTCACTTGATTTAACTTTGCCTGCTCTTCATGATCGTGTTTAGCTTTCTCAATATCAAGCTTTAAACTTGTTTAATTCAGAAGAATGAAGAAGTGATAAAAGGGAAGAGACCAAAAGAGGGTGTTTGATATTGATTTTGATTTTAATTATTCTTTGTTAAATTTAAGGTTTTGTACTTTTTCTTACTCTAATTTATCACTATTTTAATTGCAAATTAATTCGAGTTCTTATATTCTCTTTGAACTATCAAATTTAGTTTCAAATTGAAACTTTCTCATTGCATGTGCTTCAAATCTCAAAACTTAGTTTAGATTTACTTGATTGATTGGATGATTTTGATGGGCATAACAGTCTCATTTTTATTTTATAGTCATGCATCATTTTGATTACAACATGTTAGTCAACCATTTTGTTGCTATTATTCATGATTTTGATTATAACATGATTTCTTCATAGTTTTCCTACTGTTTGCGCACCCCACATCAAAATTTCATGGATCCGCCATCGATTGCATGTTTTGCCAGTATCAAAGAATCCATCCTTAATTATATGTATAGTATGTAGTATTCTTGGATGCGTATCTTTGTGTGTGTGACAACTACATGTGGCAATATGGTGGACAAATGGGCTGGTTAACAGGGTCAATATGGGTTGGGTCAATTTTTAGTAATGTTGCAACGGGGCTATTTTCGTTGGCCCATTTTGTAAATAATATTAAATAATGTGACGTAAAAAAAGAATGTGATTACTAAATAATATTTTTTAGATTAAATTCTATGATTACAATTTTGCGACTATAATGTTTACTTTTTAGAATACTAAAGTAAAAGCCAAAAAGTAGTGACTCTGCATCTCCCAACTTGCCACCTGACTATTAGAGACTTAGAGCCCGACTATCGAGTTCACAACGACATATCTTAATGTATCGTTCTATAAATTTTAATTGATTTAAATACTTTATAAAGAATGAATGTAAAGCTATTAAATGTTACCTGGCGTATCGTGCGGGCATCCTGCTAGTATAACATAAACATACATTAAATGCATCTTTACGTACCAAATGACTCATAAACAACCAATTATAATAAAATACTCAATTCACTATTAAACATTCATAATCAATCAATCATATAATAAATTAGAAGAAATCATCCATTATTAGAGTTCATCATATCTAATCGAATAAAGAATTATTAAGCCCATAACTAGACTTCCAAATACAATACTAATCAAAAGAAAACATATTGTAAACAGATAATCTAGCATAAACTAAAGATAATAGCAAACCAAATGTAAAAGCTTCACGTTCTTGAGAAATAAACCAGATCTGAGTCTGTAGTCTTGATACTCGCCGAGTTCTCGTCTTACTCGTCGAGTTCTTCACCTCGAGGTGAGAGAGAAAGTATTGAGAGATGATTGGTGGAGGTATGTAAGTTATGATGACTTGGGGAGTATTTATAGGGTTTAGGATGGAGTAATTTGCAGGTTAGGAGTTTATCTATAAGGAATTAGAACTTTATCTCATCACAAAGTCGGTTAGACTCATTTTTATCTGTTGATCTGTCAGATGTCGCCAGATGTCGACACTAACTCGCCGAGTTTTAGTTGGTACTCGTCGAGTTTTTCTTCAATTGGGCCAGATTTTTGATATGTTATAGCCCAATAAGTTTAGAGAACGTGGGCTTTGGATCAACTGATTTGGACTCCGTGTTAGGAAGTTATGGCCCAAACGGTGAGGCCTTACAAAAAACTCAGCTTTTATCTTCTTTCTTCATTTCTTCAATCTTTCTTCTAATTTTCACTCCTTTTGCAATAATCTTCTAATTTAACCCTATAAAATAAATATGAATGAAGTAAGTAGAAATACTAACTAAAATATGCTAATAAATAACTAAATTAACTACTAAAAATATATGCAAATTATGAATTATCACTGGTCGTACGATTTAGTAAATAAAACAAAATAAACATGTTACCTTTTGAAAATTGTTGGACCTTCACAAACTTGCTAGAAACGAAGTACCGTCCATAATTATAATTGGACACTTGTCCTTTGTTGTTCCATCTCTATCATTCTATGTTCTTCCCAAAAGGGTGCTCAAAAAAGTCAACTGAACTTTACTTAAGACTCCGTTTCGATCCGCCCCCGACAGGGAGGGGGTAGAGCGGAGTGCTAAGAAAGAATTCTAGAAGCACAAGGAGTTGGGTGTTAAACTTAGAGTAGAAGAACAACGTCGGGTGTAATTTTTACGGAAGTGGTCAATGTTAAACCAAATGTAAAAACGGAAAAATTTTTAATGTATTTGGATCAATGGGAAAAAAGAAAAAAAAAATAACACACAAAAGTTTTCAATGCAGTGTTGAGGCTTTAACTTTGGGCCTAGACGTTTAAGGTCCTTCAACAGTAAAAAGTGGGTTACTACTTGTCATGCTCTTATACAAATATCCCATAGGATTATTCTTTTCTTGAAAACCATCCAGAACTTATAAACCCTAGAGTACTAATAGCATAAACTAATAGATAAATTTTTTTATATATAATAACTTTGAGTGAACTTTAACTTAAAGATTAAAAAGCTACGGATGATAAAAATTGGGCTAAAAATTGAAAAGTGTTGTAAATCGATTGAGACGTTGAATTGAAACGGATGAACAATGTTAATCCACTTGGAATCATATAAATATAGTATAATAAACGCTTGGTGATGTCATTAAAAATCTAATCAACTAATATGATAATTAAATTTTGTCCAATTAACTAAAATATAGGATTTGAACATCATAAATTATGAATTATTTTTAAAATAATCATAATAAAAATTAATTTTAAATTCAAATCCTATTATAATTCTAATACTTTATAATTTGCTACACATAACATACACAATAATCATTAACGACCAAACAATTATTTTAAACTTTTTATATCTGGAGCTTCAAAATCACAAAATAGTATTTTTTAAATTACACAAAGAACAATTTAACTCTTAACAAATTTCTGCCAATCGAACGTACTCCACATGACAAATAAATAATCCATAAATACGTTCATTTACCGTATATATGCTCGAAATTGTATTCAACAAGTAACAATGATATAACACCAAGTAATGTTAAATATACAAACTACCTTAATTTAATTTTAAACTTCATTGCATAATTTCTAGCACGTATGAAATGTTGAAACTTTATTAAATACCCGGTTTATTAGAATTAAATACAAATTCAATAGCCCGTATGTATACACGGGTTTAATATCTAGTGTAAATGTAAACGAATTATTGGGCTGTTCAAAATAAATTGATCTGTAGTATGATATGGAAACTTGGGCTTAAGTTCACATTTTCTAAACATTTACACTAGCTAGACCACATCCACTTGTATTGTGGCTGTTTTTCGCTTGCTATTTTGTGAGTTTCTATTTTTCATAACATTATAACGTTATCCACTCTTGTTTGGGCATTATCTTTTTAATTATTTTATACTACTGTTTTAATTTCAATACCCTAACACGAACACCATTTCTCTTCTTCTATGTCCCTTTTCCGACCTTCATTTTCTTAAAGATAGTCGATCAGTATTACAATCAAATAATCACGTCGTTATTTTCATTCATGATCAAAATACCCAATTATAATCTCTGTTGCTCTGATGTATATTAGACGCAGTCCATGTCATTTGGGACGACATAACACAGACAATACATACACTGTAAAATGACATAATAAATCTCACGTTGATAACGGAAACATGTTGGCAGAAGCATAATCCTATCTGCGAATTACAAGCAACCAAGAGGTCACTAAAATGAAATACGCAGAACTACTCTAAGCATTGCTACGTAAGGGTGTTATCCGGTTAAATTATTCGGGTTTCGAGTTATTCTGGTCGGCTTACTTATGTTTCAAGATTATTATTTAATCCGTAAACGGAACCGAATAAGGTTCGAATTATTCGGGTCGGATCTGGTTTCGGGTAATGCATTTTAACCCGAATAAAATGATATCTTACATTTTCTCATCTTAGACAAAACTTAAACTTTACAAAATAACACTAGTAGCTTTGTATTAAATTATATAATAAGTAAGTGAAATCAATTTTTATAAACCCATATCAATCGACTATTAGAAACAAAACCTATTATAGTCGGACTTTATTACCAACCATATTGTATTCAATAAAATCAATAATAAGCAAGAAACGTTGCCATCAATCATTCAATTGTAACAAACACGTATGTATTCTTATATACTAATTAATTAATTAATAATTAATAATATATTCAGTTTTAATAGTTTATTTATTTGATTATTCAATTTCACATAATACTTGATCGTTGATACACAAAACTCTCTAAATATTGTTTTTAACGGACCTATATTTTTTATGTCATCGTGACCCTAACGAGTATCACATGCACTTGTATTATTTATTTGAATTTAATTTAAATAATTTATACTTTGAGTCCAAACTTTTGGTGTTTTCATTTAGGCCCTTTAATCCCAATAGAACATTGGGTTTCATCAAAATAATCACATGAACCTTCAAAATCAATGCATCTTTAGTCCTATTTTTTTTTAATCACAAGTTTAGCTTCCTAAGTCCCTCATAATTAAGAATTGATTTCATGACATTTAACGACGCGGTTATAGTGAATCATTGTTTGGAGTTCTATTGATCATTGTTATGGTTTAACGGTATTGGTTGTTATAGTTGTCATATACACGACATATCATGTTAAGAATTAGATTGAGTATTATGTGGCATGACATATCTTTGTACATGTACTGTGATATATCAAATTGGTTGAGTTATATGCTCTTTACCCGTAAATCACAAGTTTTAACTTTTAGAAATTTGATACATACACCAATGAATTAGACCAATTCGATGCATGAATATTTTTTAATTAAAGATTTGTTTTTTGATCAAATTGGTGCATACATTTGACATGTCCCAAGTTATTTTTTTTTATTTATTTTTAGAAAGACAATTAACATACACCCATCACCACGAATTATATAGATATGTTCACCCCTGAATCTGAACTTACAACCTCATGCTTGAGGATCATGTATCTCGATAACGTTAGGCCAATGGTTTTTTTAAATTCTTATAAACCTAATCAAGACCACTCCCAACCATCATTTCTTCACTTCTTTCTTCAGTTTTACCAGCTCAGTGTCACGTCAGCAAACTCAAAACTGATGAAAGACTGATTTTACACAGCCAACAGTCCTTTCATCAGTTTGATTTCTAAGACCCACTGACTATTAATTTAAGTTTTAAAATAAAAACGGTGAAAACGATCTCAATTTGTATTCACAATTTTTTTTAGTTGTGAACTTTTATTTTTTTCGCTTCACATAATTTTTTTTATTATGAACCCTTACATTTTTTTTAATTTCCAAAAAGTTTTCATTGTGAACCTCTTTTTTTTAACTTCACAGAAATTTAGAAAAAATTAACTGTGAAGCTTAATTTTCTTAGCTTCACATAAATTTATGAATGCGTGAAGCTTAATTTTTAATCTTCACAATTCATAAATTTTATGTGAAGTCAAAAAATAATAAGCTTCACATTTAAAAATTAAGTGTGAAATAAAAAAAAAAAATTCAACTTCACACTTAATAGAATTGTGAAGGTCAACTATTTTCACCTTTTTTATTTTTATCTCCACTCCTTTATATATATATATTTTTTGATCCAATAGTTGAGATCTGTTTTCACCGTTTTCATTTGATCCCCTTGTTTTTATAGGATCTCATTCCTATATATATATACATATATATATATATATATATATATATATATATATATATATATATATATCGCATGTGGGCACCACCCGACCCACCCTCCCCTTCGTCGCCAAACTGACGATGGCAAATCGACGAAGCAACCGACGAAATTGTATCAATTGTGTCGTCGTCGGCCTTCGTCGGTTACCAACCGAAGAAACCGACGAGAGCAGTCTAAGAGAGTTTTCCCGTAGTTAATTAAGTACATGAAATAGTTAGTATTCGTGCTGGTGTTTTACTTTACAAGCTACCTTTGTTACATACCTATTTTTGAAATCGATCAATCAGTTGTACGTAGGTCGATCAAAAGAATAAAACTTTAGCAGAATTTGTTCTATATGCTCGCTCTTTGTATTCTTGATACCTAAGTTCTGTTCTTCTTAATCAAACTTATGTAAAGTTAATTCTAGTAGATACAGCTTTTGACATTAAAAGAAACTAGTTTAAGACCCGCAACAATGAGAAATTTAAATTGAATTTATAAAATGAGTTATTTTTTTTAATGTATGTTAATGTTAACCTTGAGCTATTATTAATGAAAATGCATTAAATTTATTTATAATATATATATTAGCTAAAGTGATAAGAGGTTTGAGAGAATTCCAAACCAAAATTCTTCTGGTGATGGCGATCATGGATTTTTGGGAATTACAGTTTGAAGCTTTTTGACTGTTCTTGTGAATTTGATTTTTTGTTTTACGTAGGTGAGAGATTTTAGGGATATCTTCTTACTTTTAGGAAAAAAAATATTTGGATTAGTTATGAAAGGATTTTTTATTTCTTTCTTTTTAGTTATATCCGAAATTTTTTTTACTTTTTGGAAATAAATATTAGTATTAGTTATGAAAGGATTTTTTTTTCTTTTTAATTATATCCGAAAATTTTAGTTTTAATTAAAATAATTAAGTATTAGAAATTAATCTAGGTGGTCGGATCGATTTGGAAAAACATAATTAAGGGTCGGGATTTCTCCATTGTATTCTGGTTTAAGTATATTTTATTTATTATAGAATAAAAAATAAAAAATAAAAAAATAAACGTAGGGTAACATGATGAACACGTCCTAACCTCACCATACATAAATGAATTAAATGAACTTCCGGCCACTTCACTCAATTCCCCAACGTGCCAAAATTAAATGAATTCAACTACGGCTGCTTCTAATTCTATCATTATTGGACATTGGACATTAAAATTAAAACCCATTACTGTTTACAAACATTAAATAATCGGGTACATGCACCATTTTTCCCATAATTCGACATTGGCCATTTTTCACTTTTCGATTACAATTCGAATTACGCTTTTTGATGTATTAGGACTTCGTCATTTTACATTTCTCAATTACAACCGCTTTAACAAACATCTATAAGCTTTAGAGCACAACTCCGACTAAAATCTTCGGCTTACAATTTTCACCTTCGCTTTATAGATGGAGCTCCGGCCATTTTTACCAAATATGTATACCTAATTAGTAGTTTGCATCATCTGAGATGATTTAATTTACATTATAAATTGAAAACTAATCCGCCAATCCACTATACTTTTGAAACTTGAACAACCTAATTAGTTACCTTAAAATTTAGCCTACCAAAGAGTGAGAGTTGAAACAAGTACGACCAATTGACAGCTTATTATAAGAACCTATAATCAACTTATCATGTCAGTATGTCACAATCATAAGAAGTTTTTTTAAAAGTATATTAGTTTAGAAAACAACTATAATGTAAATCAACAAAACATACTATTATATTTTATTGATTATATACCATATACTTGTAAAAGTTACAAAGTAATCTAACAACATTTCTTATAGTCGCGTGCAAAAAAAGATATTATTTGACATGGCTAATTTGAAAACTCCTCTAATTTCAAGTCGCACGAGCTAATCGAGCTAACTTGAGTTTGAAAATAATTTAGTTTAATTAAAGAGAGATCTCAATAACTAAATGATCGTTAAATTCAAGTTCGAACACAATTTTTAACAATAATTTGATTTCGAGTCAAACTCGAGCCGAGTAATCAATAAACGAGTCGAACTTGACTCAATTCTGTTCGTCAACAGCCTATAGTTCATATATAATAGTAACTACGAGGTGTACCCGTGTGTCATCTTCCTCATCCATAACTGCATATAAAACTTCCTCATATTAAACCTTATCTTGAAGTTTGTTTGTAAACGTAGCTTAAATTATTTGTAAGTCATTGTAATTTTTTTAGTTACTTTCTAAAACCGGGTGTCGCAAACCCAGTTCCTAAAAGTTTGCTGCCACCTCCAATCCTCCAATCCTCTAATCATTGACCTTTATTCCTTACATGAGAAACCAGGTTTGGGAATGTTTTAAAAAACTCTTTATTTCTCATAATTGCTTACTAAACTAATATACTTTTGAATAAGATTCATTAAATAAAGAACTTAAGAAGATATAACAGTATCTTTTTGATATGTTTTCATTGAAAATATCTTTCGGATTTGACTCAGATAACCTGAAATGACGAGATTTGGAGATCAAGTTAACTTACGAAAAAAGTTAACTTGATGAACAAGTTGTGTTTGTCTAATAAGAGTTTTTTTTAGGGTTTTTGGGCGGAATTTTGATAGAAAAAGAGAGCATATATATATGTCGTATCCCTCCATTCCTTGTGGTGGTTTCGGTGATTTAATAACGACGAAGACGGAGATTCTGTTATTGTAATTTATCGTTTAGAGTGCTGTGAGGATATTTAAGAGTATTGAAAAATGAGCATAGCGTTCTCATAGTGGATGTTATAGTGACAGAAGATTCAATGGTATGAGAGGAGGACATTTTTTGTTCCAACCTCGGAACATGAATCAGCAACTTAACCTCATAGTTTGAAAATTACATCAATATCAATACGTCAATAACAATTTGTGTGAGGCCCGGTCTTTAATATTTCTCACTAATTAGCTATGTAAATCTGTATAACAATGTTTCAACTTCTAATAAATCTTAATTAAGTTATACTAATATATACTTCATCTGTTTATTTTTATTTTATGATTTTCTAAGACGTTGATAACTGATTAAATTAAATTAAGTTGAATATATATCTATATATATATATATATATATATATATACTAAATCTTATATTTAGTGTAATAATATGGACTTTTTTAAAAATATTTATCATATTACGATGAACATTTCACATTGTTTTTATACTATGTACTAAACACAATTATATTTAGCAAATCACTTAATAATTAAATTAATAGGAATAAACTTTGTATGCTTTAAATTGTCGTGTATTGCACGGGCTTAAAACTAGTATATATATATATATATATATATATATATATATATATATATATATATTTATGTTAGCATGTCCCACAATCTCCTCCTTCCACGCATCAATTACAATATCTTTAAATTCAGGCTTATGAGCAAGCAGATTATAGAATTTAAATGGCTTAACACGAGGCTTTTGAATCACGGGGAGAGAAAGAACAGCAGGAGCCCCAGGGAAGGCATCCAAGAACTCTCCATTACACATGATATGGTCAATCTTCCTCAAGATACCCGAGGCAGATTGAGGTCGCTGATTCCAAGTGAAGTGGAGTCCCGAGGCCTGCACATCAATAATCCCAATATCCTCCGCACATTCCCTGAACTCGCGCATAGAGGTAGAACGTCTGGAAGAACCAGAGGAAGAATCCTCCATATTAAGAATGGCATTAAAATCGCCCAGTAGCATCCAGGGATTAGCACCAACAAATCTGCTATGCAGGCGAAGACTATCCCACAGCTCCCTTCTATGGGAATAAGCATTATCCGCATAAATGACGAAGCAGTAAAAAGACTGATCCCTATCACGCACCCGAACCTGACAGTGCATAACCTGATCCGTGAAGGAGATGATCATAAGGTCGACTTGGTCAGGATCCCAACCAATAATAATACGAGCTCCACTAACACTCCTAGAGGAGTTAGACGTCCAACTCCACCTCCTAAAAACCTTAGAACAGATACGCGTGAGATTAGAAACATGAACATGGGACTCCAAGATGGCACAGAGGCACAACTTGTTTTCACTAACCACCTGCTGAACCTCCTTTTGCTTGGGGGCACAGTTCAAACCCCTAATATTCCATGATGCGAGACTAACCATGGAAAGTAGAGGCCTTGGGAGTGCTTGCCCCCTCCGAAAAGGACCCCCCCTTGGGAAGTTTCATATAGTCTGCCGTCTCATCATAAGTTTCCTCAATGTCGGATTCAAAATCATCAACATCCGAGCCACTACCATTAACCGCCCCTTTAAGCTTACTAGGCTGACTTGGGCCATCTCCATTATCATCCCCCGGTTGGGTCTTTCTATATCTTATATTTGATGTCGGATAAGGTAGCATATATAGACCCATTGTCACCAACAACAAATTTACGAACACTAACATTTGATTGAAGTGACAACATGATCTAGCCTGATTCTTGAATATATTCATTCTTAAAAGAAAAAAATCATATATATATATATATATATATATATATATATATATATATATATATATATGATCCGGAAATAATTGTACATTAAGACTTGTAATACAACCTCTTCATCTCGGTAGAATATGTTCTATTGTCTCTTCATTTCTACCTCACAGTGGTTGACACCAATTATGTAAAACTCTACTGATATATCGATATTGAATTCTTGAGTTTATCTTCAAAATGGTGGTGAAGAGAAAAAGTTTGGAATAGAAGTTTTAGATAAATTCTTTCATAGTTTGTATAATGGTATATTATGAAGAGATGTACTTTAAGAAAGTCAAAACCTTTTGGAATGAATTAAAAGAAACTTTTGGTATAATATGGTTAAAATTTCCAAAACTGGATGAAACTTTTTTGGAATGGGTTAAATTTTGGATCGGAAGGAATCAATTTTTGAAGTTTTCAAAATTAATAAATAAATTACATAATATCTTGACATGATGAAATAATAATGTCAAATTAATATATGCATTGTCAGGTTTAAGTTAATAGTAAATAATTGTGATGAAATACATTATGCTTGTTTTGAGGATGGAAATGTGATTAAGATAGTGACTATGCCAATTATATACTTGCATTAATATCCCATGAAAGACATGAGTTAAACCGACAAGAGAATGAGTGAAATTAGATTATCTATTACTTAGTAGCCAATCAAAATTATATATTCTCTTCAATTTTATATGTTAGATTAATTATATTTATATTTAATACTATTATTGATTTATAATTATCTTAATAAATCATAATTCGGTCAGATTATATTTATAATTATCAAATAAGAAGACTAATTTTCGTGAGAACGTAGAAAACATTTCAAAATCACTTTTTAACTATCCAAAACACATTTTTCTTCAAAACTTTTCCAGTAATTATTATTAAAATAACTTTTTGAAGCTATGATTTAAGGGTGGGTTCAGAAGAGCAGTCCTTTTTGAGGGATAGAAAAGGCAGATTTTTGGCCATCCAAAAAGTAACACGTGTCACTTGTGGTCCCCCTTCCTGCCATTAGGGACTATTTTGCAATTTCGAAAAAATTGAGAACCTGCTCGAAAAAATTTCCAAAAAATTTCTATACAGAAAACCTGGTAATATACCAAAAAAAATGTAGTTTAAAAAATAAAATGCAATTCCAAAAGTAAAATGCAATTCACATGAGTGCAATTAAAATGCAGTAGTGTAAAATGAAGTTGAAGAAACGTAATATGCACTGAGCCCTAGGTGGTGAAAAACCTGCACAACTCAAGTTTTGAACCTAAATTCAAACGGGTCTAACTTTTAACTCGTAAATAATCAATCCACTAAATTTTGCAGGCGTATTTCGTTTAACATGCCAAACATTTTCTAATTTACACTTTTCCAATTTTCATGATAACGACGGTTTTGAACCTTGGATCAAAATACGAACAATATTTATTTTTACATTGTATCAACCTTTCAAATTATTATTAACGAGCTTTTATTATATAAAATTACATTTTTAGCCGTCTAACGGACGAGTCTAACACTAAACTAATACTAAATCGATCCGACCACCTAGATTAATTTTTAATACTTAATTATTTTAATTAAAATTAAAATTTTCGGATATAATTAAAAAGAAAAAGAATCTTTCATAATTAATACTAATATTTTGTTTCCTAAAAGTAAGAAGATATCCTTAAAATCTCTCACTCACGTAAAATAAAAAATCAAATTCACAAGAAAATGTCTAAATTATCCTTGACTCATTTAATGCATTTAATATACATTAAAAAAATAACTCATTTTATAAATTCAAATTAAATTTTTCGCGTTTTCGGTGTGATACTAATATAAGCATAAACAATAAGTCCAAGAAAATAAGCGTAGGAAAGCCCCCAACCACTCTCGTAGTACCACACTATCAATAGAAAAAGAAAAGGAAACCCAAAACAAGCAAGCGTTCTGCAACCCAAGATCCCCACCACGACAATACCACCTCGAAGGCGTGCCCGACAACGGCTCGATAGTGAGTGCTTATCAAACAGCTGTAAGATACAATCGTCGCTGCGATGAGTGAACTCATCATCACGGAATTAAAATCTAAGTTATCTTATTATGAAACCAGATTAAAGGTAACATTTTAGCTTTGCTTTTATCGTATATAGTATTTTGTTATTATTATTCGGTTATCATTATCAGTTCGTTTCACAGGAACTAGAAGCTGAGAATGCGAAATTAACATCTAGACTTTCAATTTGCACTTGCCACAAGGTCAGCATTCTGTTGTATCTAACTGTGATTATTGGAAGCTAACAATATTTATGTTTTTGTTGGTACGTATAGGAATGACTAGTGCTTTTTACATAGTCTAGGGTTATGATATGTATATACTAATAGAAAAATAACTAAATAAGCACATTAGGTTTTGGAATATTAGTATTGTTCAAGTTACTCATATGAGCTTTTGTTGCTAATTAAAGATTCAGTTGGTGCTAAATAATGAGAATTTGGGTGATGCTGGAACTGAGTTATCCGAAATTTATATTCAGTTGGGTTAAATTAGAATTGTATGTCACTCATAATTCCTCTCTGTTCTAGTATACGATTAAAAATATTTCATTTTTCTGTTTGTAAGAGTGAAGTTTAACCTATTAATCTGTGATTGTGTTGCATAGAAGCCTAGTACAACATGAAGTGCTCATAACAGTTAATCTAGGATTTGAAAATAAAAAAATGAAACTATAAACTAGTTTGTAAAATCAGCTAGGAAATATATATTTTAAAAGTTATTTCGTTACCGAAATGATTATACAAGAATCGACAAATTAAAGTTTTCTTTTTTCTTCCTTGTACAGGTAGAGGAAACTTTTGACACTGGTTGTTTAGACAAGGATACATCTGGTATAAAGTTGGAAAAGTTGCAGTTAGGAAACTGTGTCTGGAATGGCAAAAAGAAGCCAAGGAAGGGACTACGGGGTCAGTATTTTCTTTGTACTCTTTGCTGAATTTGATGGTATTTTTCGTCATGTACATCATTGTGATCATCTACAAGTAAAGAGGATGTGATGCGGCCTATTGTACAAGTTTAAGCCCCAAAATGTTTCTATGCATATCTTTTATTCCTATTTTCTTAAGATAGTCTTGCCATCGGTGGAAGATAAACTGACAATTATTTTCATTTTTTGGTCACAACGTCTACTCGCTGCTGAAGCAGCTGGCTTAATTAGTTGGCACCGTGGACAGATATTGGATATTTGGCTTACAAACCCATTTCATGTGCTATATCTGTATAGGTTTAATTTTATTATTCATTGTTAGTGTTGAGAGTCTTCCGTAGGAGCAATAAGGGTATGTGCCTCTGTTTAGTGATTTCCCATTGATTAACACATCGTTTATTGTCTCCTTTAGCGGCCAAACTTATTTATTATCTTTAAAGCCACCATGAGAAGTTCCATCTGCTCTTAAATTGAGACCGACTTTTACTCTATTCTCTTGCATCAGTATTATGTGTTCATTTCATCTTAACATGTTTGTTTTCATCTGTGTTCCATGACTCCATCTCAATTATTATTATTTTATTTATTCTTTTTTTTTTCCCGATTTTTATCCATCTCCATGTTCTAGAATTAAGAAGCATATGGTTTTTTTGGTAATCGTGGTATCCAGACTTTGGCTGACTAAAACCACGTGGTCTGAATCCACCACCACATAAACTCAAACCGGGTAAAGGTCTCCCAAAGGGACACTATCATGGCGACACAAAGGTTGTTTTATTTTTTATTCTTTTTATTCGCGCTAGCCAGATTTTGAGCCTTGGAACTCCAATTTCCCTATCTTTTTTTACTCACTTTTTCTTCTGTTTGATGGTTTAACATCTAGTATCAAAAACTTGAAACTTTATAACTGTTGGTTTTACATTTCTGTGTAGCAAGTTAATAAATGTGTCAAGGTAGCCAGGTGAGGGAAGTCTGATTGGTGCTTAGTTTATGCCTATTAGATCTCATAGTATCCAATGACAACTTCACTTTTTTATGATGAATTAATTCTAAGTGATTCACAAGTTACCTCATTGACTATCTTCTGAGAAGATGCATTCTTACTAAAATTTCAGTACTGTAGCCTTCTGCTGTCTTGTTTATGAAATGCATTCTTTCATACAGGTTATGACTTGAACTCCATGAATCATCACCCACAAAGACTTGTGGCTCTAAAAATCATGTACTTTGGTCAGAGGTAGTTATATGATGCTTCCATTCTATCACTTTACGCTAGTAGTTTATTACGGTCATCATCCTACTGCTATTAATAATCAAACCTAGTGCATATCTGTGATACTCTTTAAAAATACTCGGGTTACAGTCTGTAACGATGGCTTGCAAACAGTGTTGTAAATAAACGAAACAAAACGAAGTATGGTATGTAAAGAAAATGCATGGGGGATTTTCACTTGAATTATTGGGCATAAGTTTCTAAGGTTTTCTGAATATTCTAATTTTCACCCTAAAACTGTACTATCAATTATCTGAATACTCTGTAATGGTAGCTCGGGTTTATTTAGAAGTTCGAAAATAGGTGATAAAAGATTTATACATATATTTTCAAATTCTGACTTTCTTTTCATGCTTATACGTGAAACAACCTAAACTTTTGCGGAATCCATATTGTGTCACTGTCAATTATGATTTATATATATATTGTTCTTACGAAAACATTTACGTGAAAATGTGAAATGCAAGGAAGGCGGTGTCAAATATCCCCTACTCAGCCATTACAAAGCTGAGGACTTCGTTACACACAGGTTATGTACGCTTTTACTAACACTTATCTTGTGTAACATGAAAGGTTTTATGGTTTTGCATCAGAAGCTCAGATGGATCCAACTATTGAGGTTTGTATATGTATTTTTAACTACACAAGATGACAACAAGTAATGAAATTTGTGATTTGGTGTCATTATCTAATTACTTTATATAGCTTATACATAATGGTCGCGATATTCTTAGACACCTCATAATACAAAAAAAGTTATCAACAATGTATGTTACTTACAAAATCGTGATTTCTCACATTACACTTAGATAGCTTAGTATTGGTGACTGATTTGACACTATTTTCTGTCTTATTTTGCAGTCTGAATTTTTCAAAGCCCTTCAAAAGACAAGGCTTGTACTTAGCGACAGGAAGGATTTGCAGTATTCAAGATGTGGTAGAACAGATAAGGGTGTTTCCTCTGTGGGGCAAGTAAGTTGAATAAAGATGTAAGTTTCATATTCTTAATTACTTAGTTCATAATAAGTTATGGGTAGATATATAAATAGGATCTGCAACCACTGTTAGTTTATCTGATCATATTTTGTCCTACATATAGTTTGTGGAGTTTTTCGCGAACCCCTGAAATTTTGTTGAGTATCATTGTTTTCTTAGTTTCATCCTGCACCTATTAGTACTATCTAGCTAATTATTTATATGTAAAATATATCATGTGGCTTATCAATTTTTGTATATGTTTGTTACTCTTGATCCACTTCTAAGCATGTTGAACTAATAGTGATTCAACAGGAGTATAGCAAAACGAATAAACTTTCTGGCTTTAGCTATTAACTGTTGAGTAAGTCTGCCTTGTGTAGAGCTAACAGAATATCTCTCTCTCTGGTTGATTTTTTTGATTAAACCTGCTAAAATGGCACATTTGCTTATTATTCTTTGTTATCTGTTGGTTTATCATTTATAGACGCGTGGTAAGTTAAATTAGTAGAGAGCATCTCTTTTCTCACATGATTTTAATTGCAGTAATTGTTTGATGTAGGTTGTTGCATTACTATTGAGATCAAAACATAAGGAAGTTGGAGGCAATAGCTCTAAGGAACTTGTAGACGATGGTCAGTTAGGCTCCTTAGTGTATAATTTGTGATTGAATAAAATCTGATCTTAGTTTGCCTCTTCATCCCATATACGTTGATGTCATCTAAAATTGGAGTACAGTTTTCAGTTTTACTTACTTTTCCCAAGTTACCAGCTTTTCTTCAGATATATGTTTGTCACTTTATGGATGGTTTTTCCACTCCGCCATGCCATGAAAATTAGAGCGATTTATACAATGGGATGCCCAATACTATTTGCAATGTTGCTTATGGGCAAACTCTTAGAGGCTAATTGCAATTAATGGCAATCAAGAGTAACTATTGGTCTTCCTTTGACATCTTTAAATCGTCTAAGACCTTATGGTCGTTTTTGTTTTGGATCCCTTTTTCAGAGGGAGAGCTGGATTATGTAAGAATACTGAACGGAGTTCTCCCTGATGATATTCGAGTGATAGGATGGTGTCCGGCTCCAGTTAGTTTTAGTGCAAGGTTTGTTGTCCAGCGGTCCAGCTTTTCAGATCTTCTCATTCATAGTCTTTCTTTTTGGTATTTATAACGAGTTTACTTAAGTTTTGATAAGCCATCTTTATTTTATACTATCTTTTCATTTCGTAATTAAATTATAGTATCTTTATTTTATACTATCTTTTGTTTTCATTTCCTCTCTTAGGGTATACAATATAAAGTTGTCTCTTTAGGAAACATTTAGTGCAACTAAAATCAATGAAGCCTCAAATCCAAATCAACTTTTTTTCTTTTTTTTTTTTACTTCGTTCTTTTCTTTCCTTATGGACTTTATGATAAATGGTAGATTTGTTGCGCTTGTTTTTTGTGCAGGTTTAGTTGTTTGAGTAGAGAATACATATACTTTTTCTGGCGAGAAAATTTGAACATATTGGTAATGTGATACACGTACACTTATATCCGTTTCATTACCTCACTTCAATATACTTTATGGCTTTCTGCTTCAATTATAAAATATTTTTTACTCTGACTATGGTACATGCTTTCTCTAGGCAATGGAGAGTTCATGTAAAAGGCTCATCGGCGAACACGATTTTAGAAATTTTTGTAAGATGGATGCGTTGAATGTGCATAATTACAAAAGGCACATAATATCTTTCAATATATCTGCTTGCAATGGAAGGTTTGAAGCATACCAATTTTATTGATATTAATGTTGTGTTAATTAGAATATACTTTATTGGGTTACTTGATGCCGGATGGAATTCATTTGAGTTAGCTTCATATGTGTTATTGGGGTTAACAATAACTTAGCCTGTTTCATTATTTGTTTACTTCGTATAATTTCATTTGTTTATGTTGTATTTGTCATTTTTTAGCTTTTTTGCTTTTGCAAGTTTGAACTAAAGGGTAGTTTCTACATAAGAGAGTTGTGACCCTTTTGTAGTCAATTGCTTTACCTATGTTGGTTTTTGCTGACTAAAATCAAACCTGAGGATTTAATTTTGTCATGTTTAGCAGTGACGAGCTCCTGTTCATGAAAATCAAAGGCAGTGCTTTCTTGTGGCACCAGGTTCGTTGCATGGTTGCTGTGTTATTCTTGATTGGCCAAGGTCGTGAATCACCTGATGTGCGTTACCTATGTCCTTGTTCATTCATTTGATTATTTCTATAGTAGATCATATCCAAATATTCAAAACTGCAATTAAGACTTTGAATTTGTAGGTTATTGATGCTTTGCTTGATGTGGACAAGATGCCTAGAAAACCTCAGTACAAAATGGCTCCAGAGATTCCTCTAGTTCTTCAATCTTGTGAATTTGAAGGCCTTAGCTTTATGTGCTCTTCAGGTACTTGTTTAGTTAATCGAATCGGATCCCAATTTTATCCTCTCTTTTTTTTTTCCTTCCGGAAAAAGGCTATTTAATCATGCTCTTAATATGAGTTTATCATATTATAATGTTCTACTGTATTTGTGTCCCTAAACATCTTAAATCATGTCAAGTAACTATCACCTTTGATTGTCATCATCAGCACAATAACAACCTCCACCTATTTTGTTAAACTTATGGATTATTCTGCATATACCTTCTTACTCCATTATCACTATGATCTATGCAATTTGAATTTCATTTGGGTTTGACTATACCATTTAAGACATTAAGTTCCATCATAGTTCTTGATCGTGTCCAATATAACATTTTTGATATATTTCCACATTAAATTGTACATAGATATTAAAATCACCAAGTACTTGTCCAATATAACATTTTTCATATAGAAAACACATATGGTGGCCACCATCCTCTAAAATACGTCAAATATGTCACCAACCTCTAAAAAATGTCAAGGCTAAATGGAGATGTTACCCACATATTAAATTTTAAAATGAAATTTAAAGAGCTAAAAAGCTGGTGCTATTTTCTTTGTGGTATTTTTGGTTGTCATTGGAAACTAAGATCCTATTTACATTCTTTCTACTGCCAAATTAACATCAAGTATAAGCGTGCCTATATTAGGGTTCACCTATCCTTAGTTTACTTTAAGTGAAATAACTTGAATTTTATTTTTTGCACACTGATGTGTTGCATTCTGTATGATATCACTTTCTATTGACCTTGTAAATAAAGACAAGGAGGAATTAGTGAACCATGATAGGCAATGATGGACACAGTTCACAAAATTAGCCACCACAATGAAGGCAATAAGGTAAGAAATAAAAAGTGTAAGTTAATGGAGAGACCTGATAAGATTGAGAACTCACATGTTTTTTTTTTCCACCTATAGCTGTACCTCCATTTTGACTTCCTGAAAAATTAATGTATAAATCAATGTGATTCCATTCTTCACAATGATGTTCCAAAAAATAGACAATAAGTAATCTCTAAGTCAGCAAGCCCATATGCCGATCAATAGGTTCTGTAGGTTCAAGTTTTTTTGGTAATTTATTAGTATCATTTATACAGATTAAGATCATTATTACTACTTTGGATTCATTGTTGGGACTTATATCAATAAGGGTACTTATCATATTCTGCCTGCTTTGAGAATTGTATTCTGCATTTTTATTGAGCATTGACAGGGCTTTTCATATTGTATTTTTTGTTTTGCTCTTTATATTTGAAAAAAATATTATGGGTCATATCAATGTGTGTAATACTTCCTGATGACAGCACGTTGCATGAGGGCCTGCTCTCAATTAGTTCACCTCCCCTCTATTAGGTAAGGAGCCGGAAATAATGTTGTTGCTCTTTCCGCATCCCTAACTAGTTCATAAAAACCTTACCTTATGAATTGTTTTTTTTTTCTCTTCAGCAATATTCATTTATGTTGTATCATATTAATAGTTTGATTACAGCGATCATATTTTGCTTTATTGAGTTACTCTTTACCTTTATGAATAGATGCCAGACGAGCTTTGCAGTTGCATCTAGAGAAGGAATGCCGGGCATACAAACTTCAAGCGGCGATCTTCCATGAGGCTCTATCGAGTCTTTCGAGCACTGAAGATGGTATGTAGAGAACTTCTGATCGATTGGATTGAATATTCATGGTCCTTCCTGTAGTTTCTGATAATGTTTTAAACATGCAGATGCTTGTGCCATGAATAACAAGACCAAAAAGAAAGTCTCTTCTCATGTTCCTCTAATGTCGCGTCCTACTGAACGTAAGTCCCTTCTTTGGTCAATTATTTGCATTCCATAAGTTTGGCATTCGACTCATTTATATGACTAGTTAAGGATGATGTCTCGATTGAAAGAACTGCATCCTGCATGTTCTTCATTTTCGTTTGTAGAAAAGAAAGTATACGTGCTTATGTCGTGTTTTCTAATTCTGCTACAATACATAGTTGTCTGCTGTCACTGTTATAATATATGGTATTGTTCTTTATCTAAAGGTTTACCCTGTTTTTCCCTATCAAAGTATACTTAACAATTTAACATATCCCATCTGTGTTTTAATTTTGGCTGATGCGAGCCGAGCCCAAGGATAATCGCCTTTTGCTATAGAAGCACTGCGAATACAAAAGGCAAGTCAGAGGCGCCGCTTTTTAACGCATCGCATGGAGGCACGCTTTATGGCATCATGTTGCATCATGTTGCATCATGTTGCATCATGTACAATGATAAATATTAAGGCCTGATCTGTATTTAATTAAAATATTGGGCTTAAATATCATTACATGGCTATGTTTTTTAACAACTCATTGATATTAAGCCCTACAAACCGATTCACTTCTCCAAGACAATCTTTTCGTATTCTCCAATAAGCTTTAATAGCAATAATCAATAATAATAATAATAATAATAATAATAATAATAATAATAATAATAATAATGAATTATATAAAAGTAGGATCACTTTTCCTCTATATAAAGCAATCGACTTTTTCTTTCTTGAAGCAAGTTAGCAACTCCGTTTCTTATATTCGTCTATGTGCTTCTTCACCTCTCTCTTTGCTTCTTGATCTTTATTCTCCATAAGATAATTGTCTCCTAATAACGGAACCTAATAATGCAAGTGGTTCCAACTATGTGTCATCATCAGCTGCTATAGACCCAACAAGAAAATATGGTGTTAATATGGTTTACTTGTAAATTCTGCCTAAAAGAAACAAACGGAGGAGCATGTCAGCTGAAACAACACTTGATTGGAGGATTTCCGAATGTTACAAAATGCACAAGGTGACCCGAGCATGTTCGGGTAGAAGTGGCAGATTATTTGATGAGAAAATGAAAGGCTAAAGAAGCAATGTTCCCAATGATGGATCAAGCTGATGATTGTGATGACGAGGATGGAGAATGTATTGTCACATCCATGAAAAGGGTAAGTAGCTCGGGTGCAGGTAATAGTAAGTGTCCCCCTAAAAAGTCTAGACAAAAGTGTCCAATGTACCTACTTACGGTCAAAGGCAAAAAAGACGGGGAAGCAACAAACAATTAACGAAGTGTATCAAAAGGAGTTAAGAAACAATGCTTGTAGAGAGATAACTAGGTAGTTTTATGATGCGCTTCCATCATTGGGAACATCAAGCATTGGGAACATCAAGCATTGGGAACATCAAGTTTTATGATGCGCTTCCATCCTATGGAAGCGGAGCGCTTCATAAAACTACCTAGCTATCTCTCTACAAGCATTGTTTCTTGACTCCTTTTGACACACTTCGTTAATTGTTTGTTGCTTCCCCGTCTTTTTTGCCTTTGACCGTAAGCAGGTCCATTGGACACTTTTATCTAGACTTTTAGGTGGACACTTACTACCGCCTTCACCCAAGCTACTTACCCTTTTTGTAGATGTGATAATACATTCTCCATCCTCGTCATCAACTTGATGCATCATTATGGACATTGCTTATTTAGCCTTTGAGTTTCTCATCATATAAGCTGCCACTTTTACCCGAACATGCTCGGGTAACTTTGTGCATTTTGTAACATTCGGAAATCCTCCAACCAAGTGTTGTTTCAGCCGGACATCCTCTTCCGTTAGTTTCTTTTAGGCAGACTTTGCAAGTAAATTTGTTCCTGTTTGCTGGGTCAACAATACCGTATTTTCTTGCCGATTCTATAGCAGCAGATGATGATGACACAGAATTGGAACACTTGTATTATTAGGAGAAAATTTTCTTATGGAGAAGGAAGATCAAGAAGCAAAGAGAGAGGTGAAGAAGCATAGAGATGAATAGATGAAAAGGAGTTGCTGACTTGCTTCAAGAAAGCAAAAGTCAATTCAGGAAAAGTGATTCTACTGTTGTAAAATTAGATACTATTATTGATTATTGCTATTAAAGCTGATCGGAGAATACGAATAGATTGTCTTGGAGAAGTGAGTCGGTTTGTAGGGTTTAATACCAATGGGCTGTTAAAAAACATAGCCATTTAATGATATTTAAGCCCCAATAATTTAATCAAATACAGTTGTGGCCTTAATATTTATCCTAGTACATGTTGCGACCCGATGTCATAAAGCGTGCCTCCATGTGATGCGTTAAAAAGCGGCGCCTCTGAATCGCCTTTTGTATTAGCAGCGCTTCTATAGCAAAAGGTGATTATCCCTTGGCCTCGCATCTCGCCTCACACGCCTTTTTAAAACACAGCTTTTAAAAAGGAAAAATAGCTTAGACACCTCATTATGTAAGAATGAGAAGTTTTCAACAAATATTCGAAATGTTAAGTAGAAAACGTAAACATAAGGAAAACAAATTACTTGAAACCTTATGTTCAAAATTGCCTCAAAAGTTGGATGCTTTTTATTTTTAGAACTTTCCGTTGTCTATTTGTTTAAAACAACAATTCTGGGTCCCAAAGTTCCTTTGATTATGTTGAACCTTTGTATTGTCAATTGTTGCAGTCTGAGGGAATATATATTTGCTATTGCTATCTGGTTATCTTATTTTACTAATGAGCCAACCTTTTACAGCATCTTATGATGAGCGCCGTGCAAAGTTAACTTTTTCAGCAGCAGCAGAATGCAAATTTGGTGTAACTAATATAAGCAGCGTATGAAGTTGTGTAATCATCTTCATGTTGTTTCCTTTTGCGTTCTGATGTACCATTTATTCCCTTCAGATTTTGTATCTTGTAACTCACTGCCAGCGTAATTTGGTGTGCTTGTTTACTTCCTCTGGCGGGAAACAGTTTGTCAAATAACTTTTATGAGGCTGAGTAATGTAGAATCTAAGTAGTTTGATTTCTTTCTTTGTTTTGAATTAGAATGCAAATTTATGGTAGGATAAGAATATAAATTGAGATATGCAGAGTTACCAAAGAAATTTACAATTGCTTTTAGGGTACCTGACTTTATTTTGGTTTATCGTGAGTATCGAACTTTCAATAGCTATGGTATGCATCCGATCTTTTATAATTTAAGATTCATGAAACTTTAATGGGAGAGAATTGAATACAATGGAAAGAACAACTTCCATATCGTTAACATCTTTAGAACTTCATGTTGGAACATCTTCTACTAAATAATTTGAAATTTCGATCCAGCATGTATACATTATGTTTCTAATTGTACGTACCGGTATTAAAGAATATTGTTTGAAGTTTTTGCAGCAAACAACTATACTTTGAGCATTAGAGCACTTGCATGAAATTACGTAGAGTTAATGTCACCGCATTTTGCAGTTTTTGTTAATTCCATTTTGGGATTAGTGTCTGAAAATGAATTAAACTTGAACACGATTTTAATTGTGTGTAGTCAACTATTTTTTTTCTATTTATATCCAACTTTTAAAAAATATATTTTTTTACCGAGTTTTGGTAATTCCATTTTTTAAACAATTGTAGTTTGGCCATTTATCTGGAAATGAAAAAGATATAGATAAGTAACATACAAATGTGACAACAGCAACCAGCAAAAGTAGGTGACATTAGGATCTTATTATAGCGGTAGCTGAAAAACAGATGTCAATTGATTAGTATAAATAAATAATACCATGCTAATCCTTCACGATACAGAGAAAATGTAATCAGACACACATGATTGTCATAGTAATTTTGTAGTAACCTATAACAACAACGTATACGTATCCTTAAACATCTTACAAACAAGGGAAAAGTAATAAAAAGGTAATAAAGTTTTCGGCAATTTCAATTTAAGGTACAAAATTTTAAATTTTTCAATTTTACGTATGGAACTTTCAATCTGTGATCGATCAAGTTAAGAATGTCTTTTAAGTGAAATTGCACAAATAACGAGTTGTCACCGAATTTCTTCTTTATAAGTAACATATCTAATTAATCGATTGGTATTCCTCGATCGATTTTGAAAAATATTGTGTGAAAAGAGAGAAATTAAGGTTGAAAGTGATGATGAGTTTTTGTTAATTTCTCTTTTTTCACTCAATATTTTTCAAAGAAGAATATTAATCGATTAAGTAGATATGTTACTTATAAATAAAAAATTCGGTGATAATTTGTCATTTGTGTAATTTCACATAAAACACTTCCTTAACTTGATTACAAATTAAAAGTTAAATACCTAAATTGAAAAGTTTAAAATTCTCTACATTAAATTGAAATAGGTTAAAAGTATAATATGTATTTTTTCCTACAAACAAACATACAATAAATCATAATTCTGGTGTGAACACTCAATGGGCTCAAGGAAAGTAATTAAGAGGCTAGTGCAACTAATAACTACAAACCTAGAGTAGACGGTAGAATTCTTGAGCACACAACTATTTAAATTATGAATCCGGCATGATATTCCAAGTGATGGATGTACAATCAACTGGCTAACTAAATCTATTGCAAGGAACTCATGAAACTGTTATAAATAAAAAACAGTAAAGACAATAGAGGGATCGACATCCATGTGGCAAAAAAGAAGGAGATGGATTGGCTTGATCGATTTACAGTAGATTGTTTCCATAAGTTTGCTACTACTGGCCATAGTTACGATTTTATTGTATATGATGGTGTTGGCAGGGTAAAGTTTGAAGAGTAGCGATTATTCTCCTCCTTTAGTTATAACCAGGGGCGGAGGCAGTCGCCCCTACAAGAAATTTCAAATTACGTAATTTTTTTTTTTTAAGGTATTAAAATTTTTTTAATAGTTCGCCCCCACAAAAATATAAAATAAACAAGGAATAATTTTTTTCGCCTCTACCAGTTGAATTTCCTAGCTCCGCCCCTGGTTATAACGAGAGATATTCATCATGCCCGTTATATTTGTTAACATCTCAACATATGGTACTTTGCAACCAATTCTGTTAATTGTCGTCCGCATTGCCTATATGGGTCGAGTGTTTTTATCAATTATACTTCGTTCTCTCTACATATAACTTAAACAATAATTTATTATGCATCTTCAATAACTTTCCTTTAATTATTGTTTTTCATTAGGAACTACAACGAGCTGAGATGATATATAAGTTGTCGTGCATTGCATGGTTTTAACGCTAGTAATGCTAGTAAGATTATATGTAAATAATATATCCTCTAATACCAACAGGCATCACGATGGTATACCTTTATTAACAACAAAATTATAACTTGAAGCACAAACCATTCATTACTACTTAAACATGGAAGGACATACAGAAATTTAGAATATCACACATAATCTTAAGACATAAACTTGAACAAGTAAAGTAAGACATTCAAACCATCATCTGCCAAAGAACTTGACTTATTATCCATTATTTGCATACTCAACCATCTTAAACACACTGTGATCGACATCTTCCAAGTATATGGGATCTGGCTCATGAAGGACTGAAGCTTATATAGGGATAGCATCAACGACGACGGACTTGATATGATTTATGAGTTCAGGTCCAACATGTGTGTAATGGTCCTTACCCTTATAGAGGACATCCATGGCACGTGCCAAATTTATCACCCGCATAATTATCGGCAGTTCAACATCTTTACACTTCATAGACTCTTCATTCATTTCTTTCCAAGCTTCTTCAACTTTTTCATCAAACACATCATAGACATGTTGCTCACTCACATCATATTCCTTCATGTAGCATTGTATGCCAGATGCAACATGCATTCTTTCTTGCTCCTCCTGAAATTTTCAAATTTAGTAGCTCCACGGTCACATAAGACAAACTTTTTCATAAATTAGTAAAAACAAAGGCTATTCGATCACACAATTAAGATATATGCGAATCAGGTTGTGTTGCAAGTTGCAAATATCTTATAAATCTTTTTATAGTGAGGCTCATATCAGAGTTGGATGTACCTTGTGGGTGACAATATCATCCATTATCCTACAAAGCACACAACATGATTTGGCAAGAGGAGGCATAGTAAGAGCCCATTTGAATGTTTCATCTGTGACTACATCACCCATTGCGGCAAAACTTGATATGAGACTGAACTTGTATCCGCTACTAACTGTTGTAATTTCTTTGTGCTCCTCCATTGTTGGTATATACCTAGCAATAGCCCATTTAGCTTCTTTCAAGTAGCATCCAATGTATTCCATCATCTGTAAATGAGAAAAGCACAATTACGTGCAACCAAATCTTTATCTCTGTCGAAATACCCTAAAAACTTATAACATAAATTTCAAAATAATACCGACAGTAAAAAATTTACTGCCTAAACATTAGACAAATCTAAAAATATGTCTAGGTAATATATTAAAAAGAAGACAACTAGAGTTATTCGATTATTACCAAAATCACACACAATAATGGAAGTCAATTTTGTTAATCACACAATTTAAGTCAACGCATAGTTACTTACATTGTTGAAGCACTCAACCCTTATATATAATACATCAACAATGGTACCATTTTACCTGGTTTTGTGCAAAGTAAAATGAAGCATGAATAGAAAGTTGTTGTCATGTGTTGGCAACTTACTGCTTCACTGATATAGTTGATATGATGTGCTCTTTCCATCTTTTCCAATATTTCTTCAGTGTGTTCATACAGATTTAGTAGCATTCGGTATATAAGTTTCATGTTTTTCGGAAGACCATCCAAGCATGTGACTGACCACCTTTATAATAGACGAATCACTTGATAAATTTATTAAGTTATTTGATAAATTAGTAGGTGAGAAACTGTATGTCGGTTCATATACCTTTGAATTGCATCGGTAAACTTCTCAAGCTCTTCATAGGTACCGTAAGCATCATAAGTGTCATCCAGAAGTGTTTCCATTGCAAAAACTTTAGCCAAAAACATTCTAGATTGAGAATATTGAGGCTCAAAGAGCACGCTTAATGACCAAAAGTAGCATTCAACCATTCTATTTCTTGCATAAGGTAGATTTGTTGGGACATCGAAATTTTTCCACCAACTATAATATATTAGTAAACAAGCAAAACGCGTATGAGATATCTCAAATATGTAAGAGAAAGAAAGGGCATCAAACATATATCTCAAGGATGATTTTGATAAATTGAAAAGTTCAACAAATTAAAGTGTTTATAAGTGCTTACCTGTAAATTTGGCTGAGCTCTTTCTTATGCAGTGATTGAAGCAGGTTAAACCCCAACATTGAAATCTTTAGTACAGAATCGTTATGAGATGATTGTTTTCGGTAAATAGATATGTACCGTACCGCCTCTAGTCTTGGTACCCTTTTATGCAGAGGTTGCAACAAGGCATCCATAATATGTGTGTAGTAGACAGATTTTCTAACAAGTAACAAGAGGATCCTTTGATATGTTATAAAGAAGATTTCTAGTAAAAGCAAGAGCATCATCCAAAATGACTTCCCCAGGTACTCTGAGATACATTGCTTCGTACAACTCTAGTAGACCCTGAATATCATTTTCTAACGGCTCCTTAAAAGTTCCATTGCTGTCCTTGAAGCCGTTGAAAATATCTGTATAGTTTAAAATAAGACGTCGTTATCTTTTTCTTTTGAAGCGTGATTAATTACATTAATTAATGCACTAACCACTTGAAACAAAAATGCCATGTTGTCTCATTAGTCGAAACCACACGTAAATAGCGCCACCATTCCAGTTGTCACTATATGAATCATAGAAGTGTTGCAAGACTTGATATGCAATGCCTAGGCGTTGGATTGTATCGAACGGTCTTAACAAATTTGTATGATGAACAGGATCTTTTAAAGATCCTAATATTTCCTTCCTAACTTCTTCTCGTAACTCTTCGACCACTTTTTCAACCCCAGCTTGATCTTCTTGCTACGTACAAACCAGGTAGATTATCAATTACTTGTTACTAAATTGTATTTAGCACATAGAAAACCTATATACAAAAACTATTTTGAATACTTTTAGCATATTTTAGCAATCCATAGAATTTCGCACGACGGATTCCAAAATCTTCCAAAGCCTACTCCAAAATATTCGCCGAAATCTTAACAAGGACCTAAGGCATTAAGGTTGTCAAAGATTCATAGATATTTGATTTGATCAAATATTGAACCACTATCATGAGTTAACTCAAGTGAGATATCCTTATTACATGAGATGTTAATTGCATTTCAGCTTCGTAAACATTGGGCTTAAGCGTAGTCTAACGTTATATGTAACTGTATAGCCATAAGGGCTAGCTATTGGGTTCAGTGGGAGCTAGGTGTATGGTGGTTAATAGTCAATATGGGATTTGCACCTCTTTTAATTAAGAATGATATTCTTAGGCCCCTCAATGGTTGAAACTGGAGAATCTATGGCCGCGCTCGGAAAGTTTAGACTTTCATTATTTCAAACAAGTTGCCTCGCTCGGAAAGTTTAGACTTCCATTATTTCAAACAAGTTGCCTCGCTCGGAAAGTTTATACTTTCATTATTTCAAACAAGTTGACGCTAAATCGAGAACTAGAATAGAGAATATTAATAGGTTTAAAAATAGTCCATGTCAGGCACTCTCCTGAATATCGTGTTGCAAAAGAATATGCTGCTCTTTTATAATACCTTTGTTGAATAAGTGATTCAACTAGATTGAGTGATGTATAAGAGTTCTTATGACCCAGTCATCCTATGTGTCTTGCTATGGACCGCATAGGAAAGGTAATGACTTATTTATAATCATCTTGCACAAGTAGGAGTCTTAACGATCATGTACATGATAATTATATATATATATCATTTTATCTGGTGATTAAGACACCGGTAGGTCATACTAATACATCATCGATAAGTTATTTATTATAGTGATAACAACTAAGAGATTAATTTGTTTTAATTATGAATTAATAAAAGAGAGTTAATTATATTTAGTGGGTAAACTTAATTAGATTGAAGTTTGGTGTTTATATGTTAAACTAAATATAATTTAGGGGACTTATGTGTTAATCTTATGAAACTTAGAGAATAAACCTCACAAAAGCTCTCTCCCTTCTCCTCTCTTGGGTTCGAACGAAAACCCCAAAACCCCAAAACCGAATTTCGATTTTGGGTTGTTGACACACACACAAGTGTGTGCAGGGGCGATGCTCTAGTATAAGAAGAGGGGTCCATTGCACCCACTTGAATTTCAATTTTTTTTACAAAGCCTTATAAGTATATACAATGGACACCACTTAAAAGATAGTTTGGACCCCATTTGGGCTAGGAAAAAAACCTTATATAATTATTACTTCAAATATTAAGCCCACTATTTTTGGTCCTAAGATTAGTCCAATTATAACTAGCACATTATAATCCATTAGTTGGAATTTGTTTCAATTATAACTAACACATATGAAATTGAAAATTAAAACAAGAAAGAGGATGAACCCACTGCTCTGTACTTCTGCCGATCCATGACCATCATTCATTCCTACCAATTGCCAATTTTTTTTTAAATTTTTTCTCTTTATTTTGGTGAGTAATTCGATTATTATTCTCTCCTTTTTATCTATTCTCTCAATCATAATCACTTATGCAATTGACTATTTGTTTACATGAAACTTAGGGTTTTTAATTTTTTTAATTTGTTAGAAAAATATATCATAATAATATGTATTGTTGTAATTTTACTTTATTCACTTATTGATTATTACGATATATGATTTTCATATCATATGTGTTACTTATATTAGTTATTATTTTGATTTAGGTTAATTAATATATTGAAATTTTCAAATGAATGATTGTGGCAGCTATCGTAATGGCGACAATATTGAATTTCTTTAGTAGAAAAAGAGACTCTAGTCCTTCTACTAGTAATCCTGAAACTACAAACACAGTAGAGTAACAACCACCTGTTCAATAAACTACACTTGAAGACAAAGAAACATGAACTCCTTTCACGAAGTATAAGAAAATTGATTTAACTCAACTACTAGCCGATCCAGAAGATCGACTAAGCATGGAACTTTATCATCCAAGTCAACGAGATGAAATTCGAAGAGCATACTTGCAAAAAGGTCCTTGCCAACCGCGAAATCATTTTTTCCAACAAACAGAGATCGGAGATAGAAATCGTAAATTTAAACCTAAATGGTTTGATGATCATAAATATTGGTTGGAGTATAATATAGAAAAAGAAGCTGCATTTTGTTTATGTTGTTACCTGTTTAAATCTGAGATAAAAATCAAAAAAGATGCAGATAACTTTGTAAAAGATGGATTCAAGTCATGGAATAAGTACGACCGGCTAGGTGTTCACAGTGATGGAAATCCACACAAAATGGCTGTTCAAAAGTGTCAAAACTTGATGAACCAAAAACAGGCTATCGCCACAGCTTTTGATAAGCATTCTGATTCGCGCAAAAAAGAATACCATATTCGATTATATGCTTCTGTCGAATGTGTCAGATTTTTATTACGACAAGGATTACCTTTCCGTGGTCATAATGAAAAAGAAGACTCTAGTAATAGAGGCAACTTTCTGGAACTTCTACACTGGTTAGTGAAGCAATGTGATAAAGTAGCTCGTGTTGTGTTAAATAAAGCACCAAAGAATGCACAATTGAAGTGCAGTTCTATACAGAAAGAAATTGTTCGTGCTGCAGCAGAGGAAACTGAGAAGGTTATTAGAAAGGAGATTGGAGATGACTTTTTTGCAATTTTAGTAGATGAATCACGTGATGTGTCATGTAAAGAGCAAATGGCATTGGTTTTACGATTTGTAAATATTGAAGGGGCTGTTGTAGAACGGTTTATTGGCATCAGACATGTTAATGACACATCGGCTTTGTCACTAAAGGCGACAATTTATTCAATGTTGTCTGGACTTAAATTGAGTCCATCTAGGATCCGTAGACAAGGTTATGATGGAGCTAATAATATGAGATCTGCATTTAATGGCTTGAAGACCTTGATTATGGAAGAATCAAAATCCGCACACTATATTCATTGTTTTGCAAACCAACTACAACTACCACTCGTGTTTGTTGCAAAAAATCAGTATTCTATCAATGATTTCTTTGAGCGAGTTTCTGCCTTGCTAAACATGATTGGCTCCTCTTACAAACGTCGTAATTTACTGAGAGAGAAACAAGCAACACATGTTATGGTGGCATTGGTTGCAGGTTTGTTTTTGCCTAACTTACTCCTCTTTATGATATATTATATGTTTTGTTTGCGGGCTGCTAAAGTGTTTTTTTTTTGTTTCAATATAGGTGAGTGTCAAAGTGGTACGGGTCAAAATCAGGAAGTTGGTATTAAACGACCATGTGATACGCGTTGGGGTTCTCACTATGGTTCACTCTTAAATATCTTGACCATATATTCTTCAATCTGTGAAGTACTTGAAGACATCATTGAAGTCGGCAATTGCCAAGATCAAAGAGCAGAAGCACGTCGCCTCTTGAGATCATTACTAAAGTTTGATTTCATTTTTTGTCCACAATTGATGGTTGAAATTTTAGAAATCACCAATGATTTGAACATAACTTTACATAGAAAAGACCATATGCAATGCACCAAGTGAGGGCCTCTAAAACAAGACTTCAAGAAATGAGAGACAGAGGATGGGAACCACTTTTAAACAAGGTTACCGTATTTTGCCAAAAGCATGATGTTCAAGTTTTAAATATGCAAGACCCGTACTATAATGGTATAAGTCGTCGTAGAGGTTCACAAGTTAGAAATTATAATATAACCAAGTTGGTTAATTTTATTTCGACTTGCATAACTAACCATTACCATGTTTTGTAATATTATTCACAGGTTACCTACTTGCACCACTACAAAGTCGATATATTTTATTCGGTCATAGATATGCAACTTCAAGAGCTTAACAATCGATTTAATGAAGTAAACACAACATTACTTATTTATATGACTTCATTGTTCCCAAGTAAGAATTTTAAAGCGTTTTAAGTGGATGAGTTAATGAAATTGGCCTTTATGTTTTATTATCAATAATTCGTGTGTATGTTACATAGTGTTTGTAACGGCTGGACCCCAATACGTTTAAATCCTAGATTCGCCAGTGAGTGTGTGTTTGGTTCTTGATTCGTTTTGCACATTAGTTGCTAATTATTAGTAAAATTAGAAGCATACAAGAGATTAACGGCTAGCAGGTAGATCCACAAGATGACTAGTACCGGTATGAACACGTTGGCACCTCCAAGTAAAAAGATAAAGTTAGATAATGCCCAGCAACTCGACGTAAGTGCTCTTATCTTCTTCTTTTATATTAGAA
This sequence comes from Gnaphalium uliginosum, assembly GCA_963930675.1. Taxonomy (NCBI): domain Eukaryota; kingdom Viridiplantae; phylum Streptophyta; class Magnoliopsida; order Asterales; family Asteraceae; genus Gnaphalium; species Gnaphalium uliginosum. The sequence goes on along the minus strand of OZ005681.1, from coordinate 28,714,512 downwards.
TGATTTAAATAAAAGTACATGGATCAATAGTTTAAATGGTTTATTGTTTAAATTATTTTTTTGTATATTATTGTTAATATTTAATTAAAAGGTAACCGTTTAAACCCTTCACTTATATCACTTGTACCAAATATTTCTCGTTGTTTTCGTGAGTGATTTATATAACAATAACAAACAGTCATTCTTTCCAAAGTGCAAAATAGACACCAGACACTACGTAAGAAATATATGGTACAAGTGATATAAGTTACGTACATTAGGGTATATGACAATTTGGGGTTAGAAGTTGATGAATGTGAACTTGGATGATAGAAGTAGATGTTAAAATAGCTAAATTGTGCCCATAAAAGTCATAATTTTTTGGTTTAGAATCAAAATAAGTTTGTTTTGATATGCATGTGGTTGGTTGGTGAGTACCGAATGGGTCAAAAGTGCCATATGGGTCATAACAACTAAATTGAGATAGTTGATGATCTCATATGTTAAGATGAGACATTAAGACTTGAAATTGGTATCAGAACACTAAAAGATTAACTAAGATGGTTTGACAACTGAATTTGCTAATTCAGTAGAAATAGTTCAAATAATTACATATTTGAACTAATGAAGCTTTAACATTAAATGGGGAAGATTAGGTTATTACAACATTCGCTCAGACTTTTCTGTCGGTGACACAAATAAATTATATTCCGTACAACTTTTAGTATCATATTAATCCGGTTTGCTAAATACACACATGATACTTCTTTATTTTCCACCCTTATTCTACTTGCTCGAAAATGAACTTCATATTCATGGTAGTGTATGTATACATAGTGGACTAAACGGTACCCGATAATTCACCATGATATTAGTAACTAGTTGAGCGAGTTTGCAATATCGATCACGAACCTATGGACTTACCAGGTTGATTCATATTATGTAGCATCATGGGTGCCCAAACGGTGATTCCAGCACATAACAAAGGAGCTGCAGAAGCTAAAGGGTAGCTTTCTGGTATTCGATAGCAGTATCTGTACATTAAAGTACCGTTAGCATCGTGATCTTTGGGTTCTTATACAAGTAAAATAAACTTTTAGTATAAATGAGAAAGACGGAAAGCAACACGTGAATTTGTGCCTCAGCGTGCATTATGCACACCTGATGCTCAACAGCCCAAAAATTGCAAGTGGTGTCCTCTCAGTCTTTCTTATTTGTTTTACCATAAAGTTTGTTCTGTGATCCTTTTCTCGTTATAAAGTATTACATTGCATATGGTGATAAGTAACGTACTCACCTTTCGTGAACGACAACATATGATGAATATCCTCCTTTTGTTATGGTGCCATCTCTGTCAATACTGTCAAATGTGAATACCGGTCCTTTTGAACATTCAACTTCAAGTCCTTCATCACAATACTCGCACTCTTTACAAGAGTTTACATAGGTACCTACTCCAACATGATCCCCGATATGAAAGTGTTGAACATTTGAACCAATCTCTTTAACAATTCCAACAATTTCGTGACTGCCAAATAACAAATACGTTTATAAATGAATTACTGAAATGAACAGGTAAATGGTCAATATATTAAATCTTGGTTCATACCCTGGTACGATTGGATACTTGGTGTTGGAATGCCCCTGTTTGTTCCTGGTCCACGCCACATCTGCATAACAGACTCCACAATGGGTGATTGTTAGCGAGACATCATCAGCTCCAACATCCCTGTTTAAATATCTCATAGATGATTAAAACTACAGATGGTGAAATGGGCAAGTGCCAAAAAAACTTTTTTTTTATGGATTAAAACGAATTGGGTACGGTGGGGTTGGGTCGGGTCGGGATGAACTGTTTTTTGTCTAAAATTTAAAAATTTCTATAAATTTTGTAAGTGACTAATCAAATTGGGCCGAATGATTGTGTAACCCAACTTCTGCTCGGGCACACAATTTGTAACCAATTATATCACCCCTGTTAACTTTTTAGGCTGCCATTCTTGATGCAAAATTCGTAGTTAAGAAACGGAAAGAAAGCTATATCAATGTTGACATCCACAATGACACGAGAGAGAAGAGTAAGCGTACTCAAAGTAGAGATCAGCGAATAAGTGGCTTGAGAGAATAAATGGAAAGCAAACCTGCGGTTAAATTTGTAAGGTGATAGAAATCCGGATGGATCTCGTGCTGCCCACCCGATGCAGTTCTCATTACCATCCTCAGAAGTCATATTTGAGTTGCCTGTATAATGAATTTATAGTGTTAGCTACTTAGTTGTAGATGTTAATATCGTCTTTGTCACAAGTTTTGATGCTTGATAAATCAGACGGGACATTTAATCCTAATTTTGAAAGTCTTGATCAGGAAATATTTCTCGTTAGTGAGTGCAATGAAACAATAATAAATAAATAATAATAATAATAATTAGAAAACAGAGTCGATGTGATGCAACCACCATGCTCAAACAAAGTAAAATGATAATTCGTCTTAAGGTAATTCAACAAGAAGCCTGAGTGAGTATCAGAGGAGTAGTTATCAGTTCAAAACTACTTGTCAAAAACACTAAAATGTGAATTTCGCACTTTGACATATTCAAGAGATAAAAGTAGGGGTGTAAACGAGTCGTTTATTAAACAAGCTTCTCGGCTCGAATCGAGCTTTTAATGAGTCGAGCTCGAGTAGTTTGCGAGCAAGCTAGGCTCATTTACACTTACAGATAAAAGTAAGTTGCCCGAAAGATACGTTAACCGAAAGAATATATGTCCCGTGTTACAAAATACGGGATATATATGCTTTAAACGTAAGCTGCTATCATATGTTGCTATCATATAATGTTCATAGTTATTGACTTGCGACTCTACTTCTCACTTGAACTCGTAAAAACTCTACTCGTAAAGTCGACTCGTTATGCTTAAGATTTAATAACAAAAATCATGCCATGATACCTGATTAATTTCAGTGACAAGATGAGCCAAGTAATCTTCAAGAACGTACAAACGGGCGGTAATTAGAATGCATGTATGTATGTAGAGTATATATATTGGATTATATTTATAGATATAGGCGGTAAGATGTATTCATGTATGCTATCCAAAGCAACCATCATTGCTGATGCATCACTCAACTATACCGCAATACGTTAGCCATCACGCATACGGGGAATTGAAGTCTTCGTGGCATGCGGGAGTGGCTTGGTTCTTATTTTTTTCATAAATTAATATATAAATCATTATTTAACATTTTAATCCTTTTACTGTTTCTTACTTTCTTGTCCTAATTTTAACATATTTATAGTGGCGTGTTTAACTAGAATTGTAGAAAAGCAAAGGATAAAAGTAATTAGTAAATTGATTATAGATGTTTGATCAAAAAATCTATTTTGAACAACTTTCAGACTAAGACACTATTTAATAAATTTTAAAAATAGTACTCTGTACGTTTCAAAATAAGTGTTTCATTGACGACTTACGTATCGTTTTAGATAAATTTCAAAGATTACTCATTTTATGAGTCAGATGTTACTTTTACCCTTTAATTTAGATATAGACTTTTATGAAAAGTGTAACTAAGGGTAAAAAGATAAAGTTAGATTATTTAATTTTGAAAATAGAAAATTAATTTTCTCTTATGGTGGTAAGAATTTGAGTCAGTAGATCGGTAAGATAATGGCATACTTTCTCTTTACTTATAACAATTTTCATAATATTAGTTACTTTTCATACTAAATGAGTGATTGGGCACAATAATCAACGAATTTTGGTACATATAATACAAGTTTTAAAAGTTGAGTACAATATTTTCATGTAAAATTTGATGTTTTCATATAAATTTTATCCTATTGTATAACCTTAATAACCAATAAATATAAATAATATATGTGTTTTTTATTCACTAACTTTTGAATTTGACATACTTCTATAGTTCTATGTTTCCTTAGTACGAGGAATCACGTCCCGGGATGATGGTTAAGTGGTGGGGAGATGCAACATAAAGGTGAAGGTCATGAGTTCAATCTTAGGTCCTCATGTTCTTTTAACCGCGTGTTACACGATTTATCTTTCTCATGTTAACTGTGAAATCGGTCGATGAGGACTCCCAGATGGTCGAATACCAGTTTTTTTTTACCATGATGAATCACGGTTTGACCAAGTACATTTATCACTTAGTTATTTATGCAACTTTGCCTACGCTAGTTGAACTTCATTCTAAACTTATTTATAAAAAAATTAAATGTATATATCCTCGTTACCAAATCATGTATATCTTGTCCGCGATAATGACATGATCTATATATTAGAATACGTACGTTTGACAGTCTTAAGTTGAACTTTGTAGCGGTAAGTTTTGACTCCTATTTGGAGCTTTTTATTTTATACTGTTAGTAATAAATGAGGTAAAATGAAGAGTTCAATAATTTTAAACAGTTACTTTTTGTAAATAATTTTTTTGGGAGATGGACAAAATTATTGACGTAAAGAAGTATCAAATAACAAATCTTCAATTAGGGATATTCACTATTCGGATATAACCGGATTATACAAATGGTCTACTCAGTTAGACCGTTTGAATTGAACAATTTGATTTTCTGGATCGGATCGGACAAAAATTAAATTAGTAATGCAGTTTTTTGGTTTTGGTTATTATTAGAACCGGATTGTCCAAATAAACCGAATAATAATAATAGTATGTATATAATGCTCTTATGTAAAACTCTTGTTTATCTGTCAAAATATCTGTTAAATATTTGTTTAGTTATTTTTAATATATAAACCTCCTTATATAATTGGTATTGTTAATATATGTCATTGTCTATAACTTAAATCTTAAGTTTTGATATAAAACACTAACTCCGTGTTTTTATAAACCCTCAACCAACATGATAATACGTAGTCGTTGATACCCCTAGTGACATTATCCGTTCACGAGTCAAAACGATACCCTTATGCAGTCTACGAAAAAATCCAACGGTTAAAACTGATCCATTTAAATAGTAATTTGGTTCGGATTCGATATTTGTTTGAATGGATCGGATTCCAAAATCCAAATGGATTCATGTAAATGAATCGGATTTTATCGAATGAATCGGATTTTATCGAATGAATCGGATTTGATAAAATCCATCCAAACAAACACCCCTATCTACAATATAAAGTATATTCAATAGTCCCAAATGTGTGCATCACATCAGTTGCAGCACAATTTATCATCTTCAAATTCGGATTCTGTTCTTTATATGCCATCGACAATAACTTAAAATTTCCACAAACATGTCAGCTGTTTAAAATCAACCCGTCAAACGACAATACGGACACTTTTTAAGTGCAGGTACAAGAAAACCACTCGCGCCCTCACTATATCTGTAGACTTATATATCGAGCCCAAAAATAGCATTATGCTTTAAACACATCATGGAAGCCACTATTCTATTTCATTAAACAATCAATATAGCAGACTACGCAGTTCTATAGAGCATACTGCAAAAATCAACAGTCCACCTCAAAATCAACAAAAATGCTAGACAAGTTACACGCCCCTAGTTTAAGCTTTTGCCTCCACTTCACTGCTTCTAATACCTGTTTCATTACCAACTGTTTGTTCCTCCTTGATACCTTCTGTTTCTTCTTCAAAATCTTCTTCAGTATAACCGTCATCTTCATCTGCAAATATAAATAACAAATTGATGTGCCTGCTTAAATTGTAATGATGTAAAATGGTTTTCTCGACGCATGATTAGAAATGTGGCCTCAAAAACAACTAAGCTAAGCACTTAGTGGTCTGAACTAGAGACAGCAAAATGGGCAGGTCGGACGGGTTGGGTATGATAATGATAACTGATGCATGACCTGTTCGTATTAAGGACTAAACAGAATTTTATGATTTACTACTGCTTTAAAAGATACTAACCTTCATCAAAATCTTCTCCACCACCACCACCGATGTTGAGACTCTATAAAAAGTTAGAGAAAACACACATTAGATCTACTGACGATTGTTAAAACGAGTAGAAATAAAGCTAAAAGAAGCAAATAATTACCGAGAAATTAACGTCATCATACTCCATATCAGGTCCATCTGCAAAAAAAATAAAAATAAGAAGAAGCAAATAAACCACACACATGCTATGAATCATAATCTATACTTCCATGTACATTACATATTACAAATGTTACAAGTTTATCATATATAGTTTAGTGAAATGAAAATGTTATTATGGACCCTAGATGTGGCAAAATGAGTGAGTAGGATAACGGGTCAGAAGTCCAGAACACGTAATTTATATATAAAAAGTATAAGTAAAAAAATAAGCGTATTTTGTCAAAACTTATTACAAAAAGGATGATGTATACACCAAAATAATCTGTTTTTCAAATTAAGGGCTTAGAAGGTGTATACACCAAAAATACGCTCTGGGCAACTTTCGACCAATTTGACCGGTTATATTTTTTGCTACTTTTCATTTTATTTTACCTATTCGACCCATTAGAGATATTTCTTTAATCCTAAACAGCTCATTCCTTTGTAACAAGCAATATTGCCACCTCTATCAGAACACAATAAGAACTCTGATGAACACAAAAAAAAGAAAAGATGAAAGAGCAAAGTAAATGGTGTGAGAAAATAAGATCTAATTAACCTTTTTCATCCTGCTCATCTTCATCCACCCATTTGTTCCAGTCAACTTTAATGAACACCGGAGTTCGTCCCTCTTGCTTCAAAAGTCTGCTCCACCATTTACTCTCTTCCTTCTTTACAATGTAAACAATATTTCTTGAGCCAACACTAGCTTTGCTCTCCTGCAATTTCCATTATACTGAAATGTTTACCAGTCCTCTGTAAATGATGCACATAACTACTTTTAAATTATTATTAGCATGTCAAATATAACTAGAGATATTAAATTATTTCAATAATAATCTAATTTTTAAATGAGATGATATAGGAAGTTTTATGCATTAAAAATACACTTTGCGCGACTGTCAACCCAGTTGACTGAAATCCTTTTTAAGGAATTATTCTGATTGTACCTGTTGGAACCGTTATGGATAAGACATAGCCCAAATCAACCATTCATAAGTATACCGGAACAAATTGCCAACTCTGCTCATAAAAAATTTTAAAGTTGTGCTTGATACTTACGTTCACATCCACCTTGTCATAAAGGTTGATATCGATTTCATAAGGTATGTTGTCAGCCCCACTAGTAGCAGAGAAGTAAAACTTTCCTTCTGGCTCCAGTTTGAGTTTCACATCTTTGGCATCCGGCAGATCAATGGTGATATAAAGCACATCGTCCCTCTGGGCCCACTTTAAATTAGGATGTCGGCTATAGTTCCGAAGAAAATTAAGCCATATTAATGTTATTGACATTATATCAGTCACTTTCATTATCTCATAAAATTGCAACAATTTCCTCTATGAGTATATTATTACAGGTTCAATTTGATAACCAATCGTCTATAATTAATACAATCCCGTTATGTAATGAAAAAATGTGAGAAAGTGGGGGGGAAAATTTGTAACACCAATGGTGTTCAAAGAATGGATGCATATATATGGATATTTGATTAGACACGATTAATGTATATAAAATTTATAAGTCTCTACTAAAACAATCTAAAAAAGGAATTATCGGATACAGCATACTAACAACTTCAAGTCAACTATAAGCTTAATACGCACAGAGATAATTAACTTACGCAACATGAAATGGCAAAAATTACCTCTTGATATATTCTAGATATTAAGCAAATGTCGTACAACAATGAAATAACAAGTCTCGTGGATGAAAAACAAAAGCCCTAATAGTTTGCGGTGATGATAATGGCCAATCATGTGTTGCAAGGAAACATGGCCACAATATTAGTAAAAGGGAGACAAACATTTGTGGCCGACTGTATGTATGCAACTTGCATATGAACCCAGCACAATAAAAGAAAGAAACTATTTTAACATCCTACGTTAAGTTTGTAACATTGTCAAATTAACAACTAAATAACATATGTAAAATAATTTGTGGCATCACCTCTTTCCACCTCCCCTCTGTCAACAGAGTGTTATATTTCGCTTCCCACATGATTTACAATAATTATGCACTAAAAGTATACAAGCTTGACTTTCAAAGTCAAAAGATGGAAACTAATTCTAACATACTCAGCAAGACTCTATGTTATTTGCAACATCATCAACAATCTCCTTGCACGACAAATATATGAGGCTTCCCTTTATTTTGCAGAACCAGGTGATAAAAATAATACTTTATGCACATAGAGTGATAGAACCATAGTATTAGAGCTTCGAGTGTGCAACAATAACATCAAAGTTCCATAAATCTAATGAAACACAGAGAATAAAGTAGCTAATATTTGCTAAAAGAGAGATTATGCCTTTTTTTGACATTATTTCCAAAATTTGTCAAAAAAAGTTTCATTATATCCAAAAAGAGAATGGTTAGTTTGCACTGAAAAATCAAGATAGTCATAAAACAAGAATGTTGGTAATCTTTATAACTTACAATTATTTAGCAATAAATTAACTTCAAATTAATGATCCAATTACTTGAAATTTAATATAATCATATCATATCATATCATATACATATAAACCCTGAGCTAATCAACAGTAAAACCCTAAACAAAAATTGTGGGTATATTTATCATGATTTTTAAGTAGTATTCAACCTGTCTAACAAACAATTAAAACATTAAAAAAAAAAATTACTTGCTACTAAATTAAATCAAAAGCTTATAACATAAATAAAATCACTGACCATATCCATTCAAACTAGTACCCACAAAATAAAATAAAATAAAATAACAAAAAAAAAAAAAAAAAAAAAAAAAAGAAGAAGGTAATTTACATGAAGAAAATTACTACCTCATGTTGGCTGATTTTGTGGTTTCTACTGCAAAAAGACACAGCGCACGAGAGTATCAACAAATCCTTGATGCCTGTAGGCTCTTTTGGGGTTTGTTTTCGAGTCGAATGAAGAAAGAAAAGGGAACCGAACTACGTGTGTTTGCTTGGTTGGTGGGTGTGGTATGGTATGATTAGAGATTTATTAGAGAACCATTGACAAAATAATTTATTTGGTACGGAAGTATGGCATAATCAATCTTCTCAGAGCACAACCAATGTAAAAAGGTTTTTTCGATGTGACGTCATATTTCAAAAGAAAAGTCAATTAGAAAACTTTTCTTTCTGATGTATAAAAGTTTTTTAAACAAATTTTATATTTATAGGTATTCATTTTTAAAAAAAGCTTTTAATCAATAGGATCTCAAACTTTGAGTAAAAAAAGTTTTTCCTTCAACGAAGAAAAGCTTTTCCAAAGTTTTTTTTTACAAAAAAGCTTTGAGAAAAACATTCATTGGAAATGCTTTTAAAACCATTTGAATCGGACCAGTTCATTCGGTGGAATTGGGATTTTTTGAAAAGGGTCATATATAATCGGTGGTTGAGTATATTTTAAAAATAGTCTAGCCGTTCGATTTTTCGGTCGAACCGAGTTGAACCTGTAACCGGATTCAACCAAAATATTTTTTTTTTCACTTTTATTGTATTATCTGCTTTTAATTTTGTTAAAGACTTAAAGTTGAAAAAAAGTTAAAATGCGTATTATTCTCTCACCTCCCTCTTTAGCTGTACCAACAAAAACCAAACCCTAGAAAAAGATTTCGGTCAAATCCCGTCACCTCCCGCCTCCTCCCGCCTCCTCGCGCCACCACTGACCCTCGCTGGCTCTGGCAAATTTTCTGGCCAAACTTCTATCTAATAAGGTATTTTGAAGTTTTAAATTTTAATTTATGTTTATAAGTGTTATTTACATGTTATATTTGATATTAAATTGTTAGTTCTTTTTGCTACGTTGGAACTAGTATGATTAAAATAATAGTATGTATAATTGTTAGTGTATTTAGTTGTTAAATTGTATAATTATAAGTTTTAATTAGATGTTAGATTGTTACTTTTTGTAAGTGTATGTATAATTGTTAGTTAATGATTGATATTTCCTTGTTTGATGTTTTCTTGTTTGAAGTTTATAGATTATGGATCCTAAAGACAACACACCATCGGAGACTCAATCTAATTCTTCAGTCCAATCAAATATGAGAGACAAACTAGATAAAGCATGGGATTATGCAACTTCACAACGTGCTGGCGCCGAGAAAGAAGTAACCATTTGTAACTTTTGTCATAAACTTTTCCGAGATGGGGAAATACATCAAATTAAGAGACATCTTGCCCATAAAAAAGGTAATTGTTTACCATGTAAGAATATACTGCCGGTTGTTAAATTTACAATGCAAGGTCTTTTGAAAGAAATGAGAGAAAATGGTAAGGAAAAGGAAAAAAAACTAAGGTTAACATATTGGATGATAATGGAGAAGAAGAAGAAGAGGCAACACAATTAAAAAGTCCGGAAAAAAGAAAAGCTAAATCAAATTTGCATCATTTCTTTTCAAAAGTTATAAACGATCCTTCTCAACCTAATATCAAAAAAGCTATGCAAACAAAGGAAAGACTACATGATGCTGATTTGGTTATTGCACTGTCGTTTATATTGCTTGATGGAAAAGAGCAAGAACTGACTTCTCAAACACAAGGTTTCATATTTACATATTTAATTAATAAGTGGTATCATTTTAGGTGTATTATTAGTCTATTACGTTACATTAACACTTCTTATTTGATATAATAAAAAAAGAAAATGATTTTGGTCCAATTGATGAAGATGAAGATGATAGTGAATGGCATCCACTTAGTGAGACGGAATAATGCATAAAACACTCCTATGCCTTGATGAAAAGGATTTATATACTAACTTTATATACTTTTTGAATTTATCGTGATGTATTTATATGTAATTTTTTTGTTTGATGTTGTAGGAAATGAATATGATGATGTTGTGGCGATTTGAATTGATGTTGCGGTAACTTGGATTGAAAGTGATGTGTTTGAACTTTTAATTGAAACTTGTTTGAACTATTTAAGTCTCTCTAAAGGCCTCATCGGTAGATACATATCTGACCATTACTGTTCCTAAGAACAATTATGTAGCAAATCTTCAAACGATAAAACCCGAGTTTGATGAAATTTTAAGCTTTCTAATAACCCATTTCATCTACCATGTCCTTACACTATCCCCTAGGATATGTCTCCACAATGGTTGAGTGAATTTTGGTACACCTACCCCATATTGTTGTAGATGGCGTATCTCAAATAACATGTGTCGCACCTCCAAATTTTGTGTGCAGCGGAAGTCGGGTCGGGGCGCGACTTATCAGAAATCATTACATAAGATTACATTGAACGACCACTATATGCATCGTTTGAAAACAGTACGAAAATAGTACATTGATAATCAAGTGTCTACAAGATCAGTGAGTTCGCGAATAATCCTAGAGATTCTAATACATAACTAATATTACAAAATAGTAATGCAAGGAAATCTCTGATGTTTGTAAATCATGCGACTTGAGTATGCGGTCCCCCTGAAGGAATCCTACTGTTGCTGTGAACCTGAGAATACATACTAAAACTGTTGGTGCATATTTATATGTCTGTCAGTTGGTCTTAGCTTGTAATAGTTTGTTATGTAATTACGACGTTTTGTCTATTATATGTAAATTACAAGTTTTGTTTTAGGCGACACAGAGCCTGTGTCGCTTATGCGACACAAGGCTTGTGTCGCATGAGTCGGCTGTGCGACAATCCCTTGTGTCGCAGGTCAGTTTCGGTTTCGCTATAAATAGATTATTTCGGCCTCATTATTGAGGTTGACGAATTCAGGGTTTCTCAGAGCAATTGTAAAGCATTTCAAGTGTATTAAAGCTAATCGGTTATTATATGAATATACTTTTAATGTGCGTTTGATTCGTTGTGTATTTAACGTACTATATACAATCGTTTGAATTCCGCCTCTCGATTGTTAGCGTTGATTCGATTAGGTCCAAGATCAGGGAACCTACAAGTGGTATAAGAGCCATAATCTACGGATTTGGTGTTATCGGATCGTGTTAGTACGTGTTTTTGGTTAAAATCGACTAGTTTTTTGGAATTAGATCTTTGCATTTTGTGTTAAAGGATCAATATTCAACATTTTCTGGAAGATTTTGGTGTTTAGATTCGTCCATTGTTCGTGGTTTTTCGTTGGGATTTCGGATTTTGTGAATTTTAGGTTTTTCAGCCGCAGCTCTCCCCGACATTGCCACACAAGCAGCGACACAGCCTCTGTCGCATTTAGGGTTAAAGCGACACAGCCTCTGTCGCATTTAGGGTTTAAGCGACACAACTTCTGTCGCATTTAGGGTTTAAGCGACACAGCTTCTGTTGGGATAAACTGATTTGGGTTTGGATTACCACTGTTAAGTCTGAAGAGATCAAAAGATTATCACTGATAGTGAAGAATTACCACTGAAGACTAACATGGTTACCACTGATTGTTGAAGATTAACACTGGTCGAAGATTACAACTGTTTGAAGAACTGAAGGTTAATACTACTACGAAGATTACAACTGTTAGTTGATTTTGTAAGTAGTTTCCACTGTTTATGTAATTAAGACTGTTAGTGTATATAAGTGGTTAACACTGTTAGTTGTTTATACTTGGACTTGCACAAATGAAGCAGTTACCACTGATGGAAGTTTGTTTCCACTGAATGTTCGAATGTGGTAGTTAACACTGTTTATGACTTTGTGATAAGAATGAGTTTGTTATGGAAGTTATCTAATTCCATAATAATAGGAGATTGTATAGGACTCTATGTGTTATAAATAGAGATCCTTAGAACCTAGATCGATATACGAAAATTAGTGAATAGAATAGCGCAGCTTCAAGGTGTAAACCCTAATACAAAAGTGTATTCGTCTTATTCATATTAATAAGATTGAGGCTTTGATTTTAATATTTGTGTTTCGTTATTTATTATTCTAAATATTTATCTGTGATCTTTCTAATATTATTGAGTGTTATTCCGCAACTTCTCAGTAATAATTCAAAGCTTGTTTAAGTTATATTTGAATTGAAGGAAATCGGGACTGTCAAGTGGTATCAGAGCTTGGAAAGCTTTGAATACAGAAAGATCTGGAATTTTAGATTAACTTGATTTTTAAGGTGTAGTTTGTGATTAAGTATTGAATTTAATGGCAACAGAAAACAATGAAGGAATCCAGGTCACTAAAATCCCTATGCTCAGGCCTGATGAGTTTGATCTGTGGAAAATCAGAATCAAACAATATATGCTTCTCACAGATTATCAGATGTGGGAAGTTGTGGTAAATGGTCCTCCAGTTACAGTAGATGGTGATGGTGTCAAGCAACAGAGACCACCACCAACTACTGATGCAGAAAGAAAAGTCAGATCTATAGAATTTAAAGCCCTCAGCACATTGTTGCTGTCAATGCCTAATGAGTACCAAAGAAGATTTGAAGCATGTGATGATGCTAAAATACTCATGGAGGCTATTGAGAAGAGATTTGGTGGTAATGACAGCACCAAGAAGAACAAAAGATCTCTATTAAAGCAACAATATGAGAACTTTAATTCTGCAAAAACTGAAACTCTAACTCAAACCTTTGACAGGTTTTTAAAACTTGTTGGAGACCTAGAAAATCACAAGGTAAAAATTGATAAAGATGATCTGAACAGGAAGTTTCTGAGATCATTAAGTGAAGAATGGACAATCTACACTGTAGGTTTAAGACAGAGTGCAGATTTGGAGATGAAGGAGCTTGAAGATATTTATAATGATCTGAGAAACTTTGAGCCAGAAGTTGAAAGCAAAAAGCAGGCTGTAGGAAACAATCATAATGCTGCTTTTATGTCAGTAAGTGGATCTCAAGTTGATTCAAATCAACAAGGATCTGCTTATATTGCTGCAGGAGTTGGAACATCTCAAAACAACTCAAATGATCAAATATTAGAATCCTTCTTTGCTAGTAATGTGAACTCTTCACTTACTAATGAAGATTTGGAGCAGATAAATTCTGATGATCTGGAGGAGATGGATATCAAGTGGCAAATTGCTTTGATTACTCAAAGAGCCAAAAGGTTTATGCAAAGGATAGGAAGAAATAACTTTACAAGCCAAAGGAATGATGCTGCTTGGTTTGACAAAAGCAAGGTAGAGTGCTTCAATTGTCATAAAATGGGGCACTTTGCAAGAGAATGTAGAAGTCAGAGGCAAGAGCAGTCTGGGCAGAGAGCAGGAAGCAATGGAATTCAGAGAAGGAACATACCAGTGCAGGAGAGTACATCAAATGCTTTAATTTCTCAAGATGGGATTGAATTTGATTGGAGTGATCAAGCAGAACATGAAGTGAAGAATCAAGCCTTAATGGCCATTGCTGAAGAAAACAAGCCATCAGAGGTTCCTTATGAGGTACAAATCAAATTATGTTCTCCTGTATGCAAACAAACTGTTAAACATTATAGAGATTATAATATGAAATTTTGTGAGGAACTTAAGCAATGTGAGATTAAAAGTAGATATACTACAGCTGCAATAGAAAACTTGGAAAATCAAATAAAGGCATATGAAAAGAATGTAACTCAATATGAATATGATCTTAAGTATGCCAGATGGGAGAGAGATGTGTTAAAAGATAAGTTAGAAGCAATAAATCAGAAATTAGTAGAGGTCACATGTGAAAGAGATAATATAAAATTAACAGTAAGTGATCTTGAACATGCTTCTAAAAATGTAAATCAAATTATCAAATCTCAAATTCATGACAAGATAAAAACTGGGTTAGGATATAATTCTGTTTCTCCACCTTATAATAACAACTATTTTCCTCCTAAAACTGATTTAAATTTAAATAAGTTAAAGGCAGGAATAACAGTTGATGTTACAAAGGTTGATCCAGTTATTAACTTGGATAATAAAATTGACTTTGATAAGGTTGAAATTAGAGAATGGAGTGAGGAAGATGAACTGGATTATTCATCTGAAAATAATAACAATTCTAATTCTGAAACAACTGATAGCTTAAATTCTAAAAAATCATGTGAGAATATCAAGAAATCAGATACTGGTCTAGTTTTAGAACTCAACAGTGATAAACTAGAAGAGGGTAAGAAAATGTTTCAGGAAAAGAAAAAGAATAATTTGGAAAACATGAAAGCCACTGCTAATAAATCTAGAGCTGGTCTAGGATACATTAGTAATTCAGTTAAAACAGTTAATAAATCTAATAATGTAAAATCTATAAATATTGACTGTGCTGACTGTTAATGTAAAACCAAAATTTCTCAATTACCACTTTCTCACAAATTAAAACCCAGAGGAAATCAAAGAAATTGGAACAAAATGGTTTCACAAAAGTTGGGAAAGAATTTTATAGTGGTAAAAGAGAAATCTTGCTTTACATGTGGCAGAAACAATCATCTCCAACATGACTGTTATTATAATCCTAAGAATCTTCAAAGGATTAGAAAACAACCATGGACAGGAACTGATATGATCAATAAGCAAAATTTTAAATCAAAAATTGATCGCATTACTACTGCCAAGAAGAAAATTGTCAAGGCTAATAAGTTGATTGCTACAGCTATTTCTACTGCATCAGTATTAACTAGAAAATTAGCCAATAGTAACAAGGCAGAAACAGTGGTAAAAACTAAAACTGTCAGTGTTAACAATATTAACACTGTTAGTAAGATTGATAAAACAGTTAACACTGTTAGATCAATTTCCACTGTTAGGCCTAAAATAAGTTGGATTTGGACACCAATTAAAACTGATAAATCAAAAGGTCCAAATACCAACTGTGCATCACAATCAATAATCTTCAAGAAAGTTGACTTTGTGAATGCACATGGGAAACCTAAAGCCAAATTGGTTTGGATTCCCAAGAGAAACTAATTATAGTTTCAATTTGATGTGCAGGGCAAGCTAGCAAACTTATGGCACATGGATAGTGGCTGCTCTAGGCACATGACAGGAGATAGGAAAATGCTGCAGGACTTCAAATCATTTAATGGAGGATATGTAGCTTTTGGAAGCAATCCCAAAGGAGGAAAAATCACAGGCAAAGGAACAGTGCACATCAATAAGATAAGTTTTGAGGATGTGTATTTTGTTGAACAATTGAGGTACAATTTGCTAAGTGTTAGTCAAATCACAGATAAAAAGAACCCAATTCATTTTACTGACACTGAATGCCTTATACTTTCCAAGGACTTTAAAATACCTGAAAATATGATTTTAATGAGAATTCCTAGAAAGCATAATGTATATAAGTGTGACTTGGCAAATATGGAACCTCAACCTGAACTAAACTGTCTTATAAGCAAAGCAACTATAAATGAATCTGAACTATGGCATAGAAGGATGTGTCACATGAATTATAAGACCATTAATAAGCTTGTCAAAAGCAAACTTGTTAGAGGTTTACCTGAAAAGGTATATTCATGTGATGATCATTGTGTTGCCTGCCAAAAAGGCAAGCAACACAAGTCTTCTTTTAAGTCCAAAATTGTGAACACAAACTTTTCACCATTACACTTACTACATATGGACTTATTTGGACCAACACACATAAGCAGTATAGGGAAGAAATTATACTGTTTGGTAGTAATTGATGATTTTACTAGATTTAGCTGGGTATTCTTCCTTAGGACAAAAGATGAAACAGGTGAAACACTTAGATCATTTATAACTAAGATTGAAAACCAAATGAATCTCAAAGTAAAAATCATTAGGAGTGATAATGGTACAGAATTTAAAAATTATGAGATGAATAAATTCTGTGAAAACAAAGGTATTAAGAGAGAATTTAGTGCACCTAGGACTCCACAACAAAATGGGGTAACTGAGAGGAGAAATAGGACACTAATTGAGGCTGCAAGAACTATGTTAGCTGAGTCTAAATTACCTATGTCTTTTTGGGCAGAAGCAGTTAGCACTGCTTGTTATGTCCAAAACAGGGTATTATTTGTCAAGCCTCACAACAAGACACCATATGAACTGTTTTTTAAGAGAAAACCATTGGTTAGTTTCTTAAAACCATTTGGGTGTCCTTGTACCATCTTAAATACCAAAAGTCATTTAGGAAAGTTTGAAAGTAAGGCTGATGAAGGTCTCTTTGTTGGTTACTCTATTCAAAGTAAGGCTTATAGAGTCTTCAACCAAAAGACCAGAATCATAGAGGAGTCAATGGATATCACATTTAATGAATATACTGAAAATACTGTAGGAAAAGGACCAAAATCTTTGTTTGATATTGATGCACTAACCCATGCTTTCAGATATACAAATGTGCAATCAAGTGCAGGTATACATGCAGGTACAAGTACTTCATCAACAGATATACCAACTGCACAGCAAAACAAACCACAGGAATATATTGTATTTCCTGTTTGGTCACCTGATCCACCAACAATATTTGACTCCACTTCACAGCAGTCCACACAGAGTTCAGAAACATCACCAGACTTGCCTGATGATCCTAATATGCCAGCTTTAGAAGAAGATGTTGAAGAAAGTGAGAGTGTCAATGTGGATAAGGCAGCTGCAGATTCAACTGATCTATCAGCTGTAGAACAGAGAATCATGGATGACATTTTCACTCCCTCAAGGCAGATTAGGGAAAGAATCACATCAGATACACAACAAGCAGATCTGGATGTGAGTATAACAAACATAGAATCTGAGATGTCAGTATCATCAACATAACACTATAATGTTCATAGAGACCATCCTCTAGAAATTGTGATTGGTGATATTGGCACACCTGTACAAACAAGGCATCAACTCAGAATATCAGAAGAAGGACTCCACACTTCTTTATATGTCTGTTTTATATCTCAGATGGAGCCAAAGAAGGTAACAGAGGCTCTAAAGGATCCAAGTTGGATTGAAGCTATGCAAGAGGAGCTGCTTCAATTCAAAGTACAGGAAGTATGGACCTTGATGGATCTACCCAAAGGCAAAAGAGCAATTGGCACAAAATGGGTGTTCAGGAACAAGAAAGATGAAAGGGGAATAGTGATCAGGAACAAGGCTAGATTAGTAGCCCAGGGGTATTCACAGGAAGAAGGGATTGACTATGATGAGGTGTTTGCTCCTGTGGCTAGGATTGAAGCTATCAGACTGTTCCTGGCATATGCCTCTTTCAAAGGATTCAAGGTCTATCAAATGGATGTGAAGAGTGCCTTTCTGTATGGCACTATTCAAGAGGAAGTTTACGTATGCCAGCCTCCAGGCTTTGAGGATTCAAAGTATCCTGATAAAGTGCTCAGACTGGATAAAGCTCTTTATGGCTTACATCAAGCACCAAGAGCCTGGTATGACACTTTATCAGAATATCTACTGAAGAATGGCTTCACAAGGGGTGCAATAGACAAGACCTTGTTCACCAAAAGAATTAAGAATGATATCCTACTAGTACAAATCTATGTAGATGATATCATTTTTGGCTCTACAAGGGACAGTCTGTGCAAGCAATTTGAAGTTTTGATGCATGACAAGTTCAAGATGAGCTCAATGGGAGAATTAACCTTCTTTCTGGGATTACAAGTGAAACAGCAGAAGGATGGGATTTTCATTCATCAAAGTAAGTACGTGAATGACATTCTGGAGAGGTTTAGCTACAAGGATGCCAAGGTGGCAAGCACACCAGTGGAGACACACAAAGCATTACATGCAGATCTTGAGGGGGAAGATGTTGATGTTCATCTTTATAGATCAATGATTGGCTCCCTCATGTATCTGACATCATCAAGACCAGACATCATGTTTGCTGTGTGTGTGTGTGTGCAAGATTCCAATCCAATCCGAAGATGTCACATCTGCATGCAGTGAAAAGAATCTTTAGGTATTTAAAAGGCCAACCAAAACTAGGCATTTGGTACCCAAAGAACAGTTCTTTTGATCTGCTTGCTTACACAGATAGTGACTATGGAGGTGCAAATTTGGATAGGAAATCTACTTCAGGGGGTTGTCAATTTTTAGGAGAAAGGTTAGTCTCCTGGCAATGCAAGAAGCAATCCACTGTGTCTACATCAACAGCAGAGGCTGAGTATGTTGCTGCTGCTAGCTGCTGTGCTCAAGTGCTATGGATTCAGAATCAGATGTTAGACTATGGTTTGACTTTTCTTAAAACTCCTATATTTATTGACAATAACTCTGTTATCAGTATCATAAACAATCCTGTTAAACATTCAAAAACTAAGCACATAGAAATACGATATCATTTTATTAGAGATTGTAATGAGAAAAGGCTTATACAAATTTTTAAAGTTCATACTGATAATCAATATGCAGATCTGTTTACCAACGCTTTTGATGTGGGCAGATTTACATTTTTGGTTACCAGCATTGGATTGATGAATTTGTCTTAACTTTTCTCACTATTTTTGACCTAATAAATTTTTTTGTTTTTTGCTTAAACTTGGGATTGATACTGATATCCTAATTATCACTGTTCGTGTTAACACTACTGGCGTATTTTAACACTGCTAAGTAGTTTTAGTACTGTTAGTTACTTTTAACACTGCCAGTGTTAATACCGAAACAAGTTACCACTGCCTTTGGTAATTAGTACTGTTTATATACTTGTATTATTTTTTTTGTTTGCTTGTTTTTAGTTAACACTGCGCAGGTCTAATTTCCACGGTTTGGAGACTTAGTACTGCTTAAAGAGTGTTACCACTGCTTGCGTTGGCGTTACTACTGTCGGTAAAAAAAAAAAAAAAAAAAAAAGGTTAGTACTGCTTTCTTTACTTTATAGCGCGACTATTAGTACTGCTTGTATTAAGTTGTGACTGCCTTGGTCGGTTAGTACTGCTTATACAAGTTAGCACTGTTAGCGTAGATAAGTAAGATGGGCAAGCGCATAAAACCCGTGTTTGGACAGTTATCACTGTTAGTGCAATTTCTCCGTTACCACTGTTTGTCATACTTCACTTGTTAACAATGTTAGCGTTAAAATTGGGGATTTTTCCACTGACCTAAATTGAACAGTATATAAACCCAAACACTTGTCGTTTTTCAATACGCTCTCAATTCCTACCTACACTCTTGCGATTAAGCATTCAATCACCATCTAAACCTCAAATTCCACTTGATTGTACATCAATGGCTTCCACTTCCTCTTCCACAACACTTGCAATAGGGCAGAATCATAACATGATCGCCTATCTGATGAAACCCAAAGAGGCACAGGACTTCATCCAAATTATTGATTTCCTTCGTGCCTCTCACATCTATCATGCTCTTACAGTATCACCCAGAGTCTCCAAAGATCACATTAATGACTTCTGGGTAAATGCAACCATCGAAGACGAACAGGGGACTAAGAGCATAGTCTCCATGGTGGCCAACACCAGGGTAGTTATCACTGAAGCCTCTGTTCGTGCTTCTTTACAACTCGATGATGAGACAGGTATTACTTCTTTATCTACTCAAACATTGTATGAAAATTTTCGATTGATGGGTTATGAAGGTCCTTCAGATACTTTTACGTTTCAAAAGACTCTTTTCTCCCATCAATGGAGGTTTTTAATACATACTCTTTTACACTGTCTCTCATCCAAAAGATCAGCCTTTGAACAGTTTGGCAGCAACATTGCATATGCAACTGTTTGTCTTGCCACTGGATAAAGGTTTAATTTTTCAAATCTGATATTTTCTGGTATGCTCAGAAACATCGAGCCACCAAAATTAAAATTTTTGATGTATCCTAGGTTTGTGCAGTTAATTTTAAATGCACAAATCCAAAATCTGCCTGACCAGGATACTGTTATTGGTGTTCTCTCTCATAAACCTAAGGTTTTTTCAAATATGAAGAGAGACTCCAAATTTTCTGGGAGGGTTACAACATTGGTTCCAACAATGCTTCCTGCACCCTCCACCACAGCTGCAGTTCCACCCACTACAGCTGAACCATCTGCTGAGAGAGATGACACACCCATCATCTCTCAACCCACAGCAGTTGGGAGTATCAAAAGAAAACAAGGGACCCACAAACCAACCACTGCTAAAGCCAAAAGGGCTAAAACACAGACATCTGAGGCTCTTGCTGCTCAGATGTCTCAGTCAAATGATTCAACACAGCATGTGGTCTATAAGGAGTGGGATGACCATTCTGGGAGGGCTGCTTCTACTGCTTCAGGCCAAATGGCAGAGCAGAACAGAAGTATCATAAATAAGACCCAAACAGAGGCAACACTAGAACATGATCCTTTGCAAGAAGGTGATTTTGGTGGCCCCAGTACCAAGAAAAGAGGGCCATCTGATGCTCATGCTAGGCATGAATCAGATGGAAATTCTGTCAATGATTCACCAAAGGAGTCCCATCCTAAAGGTGATGAGGCTAGCATGAACTATGAAAAATTGACGGATATGCTGGACTTTATGTGGGCTGAGGTGGTACGGCAGAAAAGGATCATCAAGAAGCAACAAGCGGAGATAGATGCCTTGAAAACAGTGGTGCTGAAGTGCTTGAAGCAGGGTCAGAAGTACTACATAATTGATGATAAATACAAAAGATCTGTCCCTGTGCAACAAGCCAGAGTTGTTCTCTCTTCTCCTGAACCCTCAGAAGATGCATTCAAAAAGGGGGAGAATGAACAGGGTGGAGATGATAGGTCTGAGGAGGTAGATGAGGAGATAATGATGGAGAATGAAGCAGAGGTTGATGAAATAATAGAGGAGGCATCCAAGACTGCCAGTGTCAATTTAAGTGAACAACCTGCTGGGGTAAACTTGGATGATGAAACAGAAGAAATAAGGGTGGCAGAAGATGAAGAAGAAGAGGTGGAGAGCCCTGAAATTGAAAAGACTAAAGAGGTTGCTGCAGACAGGTTTGCTCAGAAGTTTAGCAGGAAGAAAAGTGAACCATCTTTGCCTGGTTTCACAATCAGAGAATCTGCTGCAGCACCTACATTCCAAAGGGCAGACTTACCTAAGATTGATCCAAAAGACAAAGGGAAAGGCAAGTTAGTTGAAGAGCCTAAACAGAAGAAATCAAAGCAAGTGCCTGCCGCTGCTACTGCAAATGATGAAGAATATGCACAGAGGCTATAGGCTGAATTAGATGCAGAGATGGGTGAGAATTTGATAAGAGTTGAGGTTGAACCTGGTAAATTCGTGATGATGACCAAGGAAGAGGTTAACCAATTCGATGAGTGGATGCTCAGAAAAGAGACAGAGGAATCTGTGGAATATTTGGTAGATCAGCTGAAGAGGAAGAAGGCTGAACAAGCTAGAATCAAGAAAGCAAATAAGCCAATGACCACTGCACAGAAAAGAAGGGAAATGTATAGTAAATTAAAGTGCATGATTCCTGCTGCAAGATTGAAGAAAATGACTTATCAAGAGATGGCCAGGGCTTATGAAAGAGATATAATCGTGCCTTTTCAAGAGAGTCAGAGAAAGGAACAAGAGTTGAAGAAAAAGGAAGAGAAAGAAAAGAAGAAATCAGTGGAAGAGGTGGTCAATGATTTGGAAAGAGATGAAGGGCAATTGAATGATTTGATGATTATACATCCAATTGAAGCAGAGCCAATAAATCAGGACTTGCCTGAGATTGTTGACTGGATGGTAGTCAAATTGCTTATACCTAAGAAGGAGGAGAAAATAAGAATTATTAGAGCTGATGGTAGTGAATCTTTCTGGAGGTCATTCAGGGATATTTTGAGAAGGGTGAGTAGAGCTGATAGGGATAAAATGTATGAGATTGGGAAGAGGAAATTGGATGGACAGAGAATTGATAATATCATTGAGAAAGTCACATGGGACTGGATTCAAATGATGTATGAGCTAGAAAAGTTTCCCTTTTGATTTGGTACATTCAAAGTGGTAAAGATGTGGATATATTTTGAGGTGCCTGGAGTACATCAGGTTATCTTAGAAGATGGTGAGATCTTGTACATGCTCACAGACAGAGAGTATGACATGAATCTGAGTTTATTAAGGAACCTGAAGTTAGCCAAATTACATTCTTCTGTATGTAATGAGGTTGCTCAGAGATTAGTATACATGATTTTGAACCAGATTCACAGAAAAGAACAGTTGGGGAAGAAATCCAAGAATTGGTTTTGAAAGCATCTTCAAAGAAGCTAAAATGGAGAATTTGAAGAAACTTAATGCTGTAGATGACAGATTAAGTTTAGGGGGAGATTGTTGGGATAAACTGATTTGGGTTTGGATTACCACTATTAAGTCTGAAGAGATCAAAAGATTATCACTGATAGTGAAGAATTACCACTGAAGACTAACATGGTTACCACTG
Organism: Gnaphalium uliginosum; assembly: GCA_963930675.1. Taxonomy (NCBI): domain Eukaryota; kingdom Viridiplantae; phylum Streptophyta; class Magnoliopsida; order Asterales; family Asteraceae; genus Gnaphalium; species Gnaphalium uliginosum. Next base: position 28,691,294 of record OZ005681.1, on the reverse strand, counting down.
ATTGTTGAAGATTAACACTGGTCGAAGATTACAAATGTTTGAAGAACCGAAGGTTAACACTGCTACGAAGATTACAACTGTTAGTTGATTTTGTAAGTAGTTTCCACTGTTTATGTAATTAAGACTGTTAGTGTATATAAGTGGTTAACACTGTTAGTTGTTTATACTTGGACTTGCACAAATGAAGCAGTTACCACTGATGGAAGTTTGTTTCCACTGAATGTTCGAATGTGGTAGTTAACACTGTTTATGACTTTGTGATAAGAATGAGTTTGTTATGGAAGTTATCTAATTCCATAATAATAGGAGATTGTATAGGACTCTATGTGTTATAAATAGAGATCCTTAGAACCTAGATCGATATACGAAAATTAGTGAATAGAATAGCGCAGCTTCAAGGTGTAAACTCTAATACAAAAGTGTATTCGTCTTATTCATATTAATAAGATTGAGGCTTTGATTTTAATATTTGTGTTTCGTTATTTATTATTCTAAATATTTATCTGTGATCTTTCTAATATTATTGAGTGTTATTCCGCAACTTCTCAGTAATAATTCAAAGCTTGTTTAAGTTATATTTGAATTGAAGGAAATCGGGACTGTCAGCTTCTGTCGCGTGTAGGGTTTCAGCGACACGAAAAGCGACACAAGTCTTGGATTTTGCGACATAACTCTTTAGCGACATCAGTTTCTGCGACACAACTCTTGTGTCGCCTGTTTAATTGTTGTTTAAATCTTTGCGACACATCTTTAGTGTCGCCAACTGACTTAGCGACACAACCCTTGTGTCGCATAACAATGTATTGTGTTTTTGTGTGTTTGTTTTGAAAGTTTTCCAAATGGCGTCTTTTTCATTACAACGTGTTGGAGATCTTCTCCAACAAAACTTTGAAGTAGGGAGTACGAATAAACCACCTATGTATACTCTCTGTATGGACTATGCCTACTGGCGTCAACGCTTTGAAGCGTTTGTTTCTTTCAATGATCCCGAGATGTGGGTTGCATTGACCGAAAGATACGAACGTCCTGTCAGTCCTAGAGTTTATATCGGTTCAGCACCATTAAAGTCAATTAAATCAATGACTCCTGAGGAACGCAAAGCCTTTGAGAATGATAAAAAGGCTCATTCTGTATATAGTACGTTAAACACACAACGAATCAAACACAAATCAAAAGTATATTCATATAATAACCGATTAGCTTTAATACACTTGAAATGCTTTACAATTGCTCTGAGAAACCCTGGATTCGTCAACCTCAAAACACAAGGGATGTGTCGCACAGCCGACTCATGCGACACAAGTCTTGTGTCGCATAAGCGACACAGGCTCTGTGTCGCCTAAAACAAAACTTGTAAATTACATATAATAGACAAAACGTCGTAATTACATAACAAACTATTACAAGCTAAGACCAACTGACAGACATACGAATATGCACCAACAAACTCCCTCGTGTCTTCAGCTTGGTCTTAAAAAAAAACTTTTAACACTTCCAGCCTGCAGGGAATGTACCACCAACATGTATTCCCATCTTTAAACAAATCTCAACAATCTTCTGAAACTTTAGAGCTTCTTCTTGATCAATATCATAATGCATAATCTTGTTGACATGAAGAACTCTTAAATCATATTTCGTCAAGTTGATGAGGTTAATAGGATCAAAAACGCGAACAGTTGAGCCTCTTAACTGTTGAGAATGAATCCACTCTCCCGGACCCTGCTCCTGGTCTCTTTCAGTCAGATGCTCAATTACAGCTTCACCAGTCTTCGGGTCATACCAGCAATACCTGAATTTTTTCAACAAATTCAAAGGTAACTTTTCAAGTGGAACACTTTTTAGACTTGCAGCTGGCGGATATTTATATTTCACTATAGGCTCTTGAGTTCTCGGATCTAACTTCTTCTTGAAACGATAACGAACTCCCAGCTCAGGTCTTATCCATACATAGTGTCTGCTATAAATCTCTCTTCTAAGAACCTTTTGAATGAAAGCGCCTTGAGAATCGTTAGAATTATTTACCAATTCTAATTGCGCAAGACGATTAAGTTCAACCTTCGGCAAAGTGCTGATGCAATTGAATCTCGGCCGGAAGTATTGAACGCCATCCTTTTTTTTAATTAGAATGAGAGAGCTTTCAGCATCGAACCAGTGAAATCTCCTCGAACTTTGTAAGATTTACAAATAGTAGGCGTCACAGCCATAGTATGATAACTCACGACAGGCTTGGACTGTGCTGATGACGACGATTCAGTGGCAGATTCATGTTCATCTTCAGAAGAATCCGATTCAATGATAGGTGCATTAGGATCATACGGTTCTTCTGGTTGAGCTTGAGTAGGCTCATTTTGTCTTTCAATAGGAGGTTCCTAACGATTTGACTCTGTTGATACATGTTTTGTATGTCTGTCAGTTGGTCTAGGTCAAAGTCGATTGTAATATTTTGATTGTGATATAAATGTTATTTGTTTTGGAAATCAAAATTAATGTCACTGTTTAGGCGACACAGAGCTTGTGTCGCAATAGCGACACAAGGCTTGTGTCGCATATGTCGGCCTGGCGACACAAGGCTTGTGTCGCAGGTCAGTTAGGTTTTGGCTATAAATAGATCATTACAGGTTCAGTTTTAGGGTTGACGAACCTAGAGTGTTTTCAAGCGATCTGTGAGGAATCTTGTGTAATTGATTGATTTGCTATTAGTGATATATATAAAAGCTAATCGACGAGTTTTGTGTGATTGTTAATGTGTTTTGCTCAATTGATTGTATTCCGCGCTTTCAATTGTTGAATTGATTCGATTTAGATCCAGTAACAAGGGTCCAACAAGTGGTATCAGAGCCAAAATCGTTTGATTTTGTGGTATTGAATCAATTTTGTGCGTTTTTTGTGTTAAATCACATACTTTTTAGCAAATACTATTGATTAGAGGTGGTAAAAGCTTGAAATCTGGTTTTTCTGAAAGATCATTGAAGGCTCGTCCGATTGCAGGTCGTTAATTTTAGTGGGTTTACGAAAATTTTCGAATTTTGGGGTTTAAGTGCGGCTGACTTCGCAGCATAGCGACACAACCTCTGTGTCGCCATTAGGGTTTTAGCGACATAAGCTTTTTCTGCGACACAAACACTCTGTGTCGTATTAGAGTTATTTGAGACATTACCATTGCGACATTGGGTGCGACATTAACCTGAGACATTGGACTGCGACAGTGGATTGCGACATAACCTTTGTGTCGCATTTGGACTCATTTATTCACTATTAGCGACACAATCTTTGTGTCGCCTGTTTGCTTTCTTGCGACACAACCCTTGTGTCGCCATTTGTGTCTGCTTGCGACATTACTTTTTTGTCGCTGTTTTAATTTTTGAATAACAATTTTGTTTTATAAGTGTGCAGGAAATATAATGTCTCTTCAAAGCTTTACCCAGCTATTAAAACACAGTAATGAAGTTGGAAGCACAAACAAACCTCCATTATTTACCGCAAATACTGATTATGTGGAATGGAGGCAACGTTTTGAAGCCTTCATTTCATACAATGACCCATACATGTTGATTCCTTTACTTGAACGTTATGAACATCCACCATCTGATGGACAATTTAATTCTATCAATGCTCCACCAAAACCTATTAGATCTTTGACTCCTGATGAGAAAAAGGCTTGGGATTTGGAAAGAAAAGTACATTCAGCCATCACAATGAGCATGTCTGCTGATGTTTTGAAAATGTTTAAACATTACACCATTGCTTATGATTTATGGAAGGCTATTGAACAAAGGTGTGGGGGTAATGAGAGATACAAAAAGAGTAAACTTGCACTTATTAAGAAGCAATATGAACTGTTTGATATCTTACCAAATGAATCCATAAATGCACTGTTTATTCGCTACTCACATCTGGTTAGTGAGCTGAATGAGGGAGGGGTATCTTTAACTACTAAGGATGTCAACAAGAAACTCTTAGGCGCTTTACCTAAGAAATGGAATCATCGTGTTATGATGATGGAGGAAGATGAACGTGTGATGAATCTTTCATTAGATGATCTTGTTGGAAGACTACAAGCTTATGCACTAGATATGCAGAGAAAGGAAACTAAGTCTAGTGCACAAGTTCAAGATCCCAGCTTGTATGGTAGTTCGTCTCCTACTACTGGCGTAGCTTTATTATCTGGAAGTTCTAGTGGATCTTCTGCTTCCTCTACTAAACCGACTATTCCTTCAGTTGGAAGAGTACCTTATTCTTCAAACACTCCAGTCTCACCTGATACTGAAGAGAATGCTGCTGTATTTCAAGTCTTTCTCAGTGCTTATGATAGTTTTCTTTCAAAAAAAACTAGCACCATTGATCTTACTGAGAGAGATTTTGAACAAATAGATCCTGATGATCTTGAAAGGATGGATCTACGTTGGAATTTTGCTATGCTAACCAGGAGAGCAAAGAAATACTTAAAGAAAACTGGGAGAAAGAATCTGGATGATGAAAGCGATTCTGGTCTTGGTTTTGATAAGAGTAAGGTGAAGTGCTACAACTGTCAAAATCTTGGGCACTTCGCTAGGGAATGTGAGAAAGCTAAGCACCCTGCTTCTGGCTTCTCCAAACCATCTACCTACACAAGACCACCTCAGAGGACTCCAGAGAAAACGCCTGCCTCAAATGCTCTTCTTATTCAAAATGAAGAGGCATATGACTGGAGTGAAGAAGCAAATGACGATCAAAATAGTGCTCTTATGGCTGAAATCTCCAGTGTGCATGAGGTACCCATCGAAGAACCACTTTCGTGTATATCATGCATTAAATTAACTGGTAAAATTAACAGATATTCTGAGGATAACCAACGCCTAAATAATGAATTAGAAAAACTTGCTAAGGCTAATAAGATCTTAAAAGATAATGAACAAGCTTTTGATAAGAAACTAGATGCTGCATTTTCTGACCGAAAGGAGCTAAAAGCTAAAATTTTTAGTCAACAAGATGCAATTGATAGTTACCTTAAATTATTAGCTGATCTTAGAAAAGAACTTGCTGACTCACAGTCAGAAATTATTAACCTTAAAAGAAAACTTTCTAATTTCTCAACGTCCTCACTTGTCTTTGATGAAATTCTTCAAGGGCAAAGGTATGATACTAAAAGTAAGGCTGGGCTTGGTTATCACCAAGTACCACCTCCTATGAATTATCTACCTATGCCTTCACAGGATGAAGCCAAAGACTTTGTGCCTTCTTTTTTAAAGGAAGTCATGAAATCTGTTAATGAGCCAGTTAAAGATTCTAAGCAAAATGTTAAATCTGAGTCTAATCTATCTACTGCTAATGAATCTGAAAAAACTGTTGAAACTAAGCCTGTATCTGTTAAGAAAACTGAATTTGCTACAATCAAGATTTCAACTCCAGTTAGTGAACAGGAAATAGTTGAAGTTGAGGATTTGACTGAGGAAGTTAATATGAAGATTAAGAAAGAAAATATTAAGCCTGAAAATCATATAATAACTACTGAATTGAGTAACATGGCTTTTCAAAGAAAAGGCAAAGCTACGGCTGAGCCTCAAAAGAAGATTTTAAAGTTAGATAAAAAGAACAAATCATCTGAAAAATCTTCTAAACCTGTTGATATCTCGGATAAACCATCAACATCTTCACAAGCATCTAACTCATCATGTACACACAAATGTACATGTTCTATTAATGCTTCATTTAAACAACCTCCAGTGATTCATCCTCAACCTCAACCATTTGTTGAAAGACGATCTTGTTTCTATTGTAGGAAACAAGGTCATCTCATTAGTGTTTGTCTGTTGCTTTCTAAACAACGATTTGGGAGATACACGCCACGAAATTCTTTATATAGAAATTCATCTCAATCGAGGCGTAGCTCATCATCTCCCTTACCTGTCAAGAAAGTCAATAAGATTGTGCCAATTAAACCTAGTGTCAAAAAGCACAATCCTATAGACAAGCCACCATCCAAACCTAAACAGGTTTGGCAGATTAAAAGGTCAACCAATGACCTGTCATCCTACAATAACACATCAGGAAACACCACTGATTTGTTAAAAGATAAAATTTTAACTGATGTTGTTATTGTAGATGACCTTGGAAGACCCAAGTCTGTGAAGGCTTGGGTCTCCACTTCTAACTAATTCACTCTTGCATTTTGTGTCTGCAGCAGTCCGAGGAAGTAAAAAATAGTAAATGGTACATCGATAGCGGCTGCTCACGACACATGACAGGCAACCTATCCTTACTTTCTGATTTGAAGCCATATAATGGGGGTTATGTTGCATTTGCTGGTGATAAGGGTGGAGAAATTACTGGACAAGGAACACTCACAAATGGGCAAGTGAGCTTTGAAAAAGTGAACTTTGTTGAACAGTTGAATCACAACTTGCTCAGTGTTTCTCAAATGTGTGACAAGAAATACATAACAGCATTTACTGATGTAGAATGCTTGATTCTGAAGCCGGGTTTTGTGATTCCCGAGGAATGGGTACTAATGAGAGCACCAAGGACAAAGGACACGTATGTACTAGATATGCGAACCGTTACATCCACTGAGCATACTTGTCTATTGTCTAAAGCTGATGAAAAGGAATCACTAATGTGGCACAGACGAATGGGACATCTTCATTTCCGCAAGATGAATTATCTTGTAAAACATGATCTTGTGTTGGGCGTTCCTAAACAATCTTTTGGATTAAATGATACCTGTGTTTCCTGTCTCAAAGGGAAACAACACAAGAAATTCCATAAGTCTAAGTTAGTGAATTCTATTGAAACTCCTCTTGAGTTATTGCATATGGATCTTTTCGGACCGGTGAGCAAACGGAGTATAGGAGGAAGTTATTACTGTCTAGTAGTGACTGACGACTATTCGCGATTCTCTTGGGTGTACTTCATTTCTTCTAAAGATGAGGTGCCTGATATTCTGATTTATTTGTTTGACAAACTGGAAAACATATGCAATCTGAAGATAAAGAAACTGCGGAGTGACAACGGAACAGAATTCAAAAATAAAACTTTAGAGATTTACTGTTTGAAGAAAGGAATAAATCATCAATTCAGTGCCGCAAGAACTCCACAACAAAATGGAGTCGCTGAAAGAAAAAATAGGACTCTCATAGAGGCTGCACGCACCATGCTTTCAGACTCAAAATTGCCTATCACTTTTTGGGCAGAGGCGGTCAATACAGCTTGTTATGTTCTTAACAGGGTTTTGACGGTGAAGAAACGCAATAAAACTTGTTATGAGCTTTTTAATAACCGTAAACCCAATTTGCAGTTTCTTGAACCTTTTGGGTGTCCCTGCATCATCATGAACACACGCGAACGAGTTGCTAAGTTTGGTGAAAAGTCAAGTGATGGTTTCTTCTTGGGGTATTCTGTTAATTCTCCTAACAAGAGAGTCTATAATAAATCAACCAAGAAGATTGAGGAGCACTATGAAGTTAAATGTTTACAATATACTGAATCTCCTCAAAGCACGGGACCCGACTCACTATTCAAATACGATGAATTGTTTGACTCATTTCATCTTCCTATGGATGATAATGTTGATCAGGTGGTGACCCTACTGCATGGAATGGATATGTTCCAAGATGTATCTTCTCCTCCTAAAGCCACACCACCCTCAAACAATGATATCCCTTCTACTTCTGGAACAGCTCCTAGTGTATTTATTCCACAACCTAATCCTGAGATGCCGGGTTTTTCCAATGATGAATCTGAGGATAAATCTGATGAAGTTGTTCAACCGAATGATATTTTTGAAGTTGAGGGAGACTTAAACAATTTGGATTCTGAGATTGTGCCACCTCAAATTCCACAGCAACGCGTACACACATCTCACCCGACTAATAATATTATTGGTGAGTTGACTAAAGGTGTACAAACAAGATATCAAGTTAAGGCTACATCCGAATCATCTTCTTGCCTTGTAGCTGAGATGGAATCATGTTTTCTATCTCAGATTGAACCGAAAAATGTGAAGGAAGCATTAATTGACTCTCACTGGGTTGAGGCTATGCAGGATGAACTTCATCAATTTCAAAAGCTACAAGTTTGGAGTTTGGTTCCACTCCCGAAGGGACAACACCCTATTGGTACGCGTTGGGTGTTTCGTGTAAAGAAAGATGATCGTGGGATTGTAATACGCAACAAAGCTAGACTAGTGGTTCAAGGTTTTTCTCAAATTGAAGGACTTGATTATGATGAGGTGTTCGCTCCGGTTGCCAGGCTAGAATCGATCAGAATATTTCTTGCCTACGCCTCATACAAGAAATTCAGAGTGTACCAGCTAGATGTAAAAAGCGCGTTTCTATATGGGAAGGTCAGTGAAGAAGTGTATGTCAAGCAACCTCCTGGATTTGAAGATTCAGTGCATCCTGAATATGTCTACAAGTTAGACAAAGCACTGTATGGACTTCATCAAGCTCCAAGGGCATGGTACGAGACATTGTCAAAGCATCTGCTGACAAACGGATTCACACGAGGACAGATTGACAGCACACTCTTTATTAGAAAGGTTGGAAACGATTTGTTACTTGTGCAGGTATATGTGGACGACATTATCTTTGGATCTACCAATGATACGCTGTGTAAGGACTTCGAGAAAATCATGAAAGACAAGTTTGAGATGAGTGCCATGGGAGAACTTACATTCTTCTTAGGTGTACAGGTTGAGCAATCTGATAAAGGTATTTATATTCATCAATCTAAGTATGTCAATGACATCTTAACAAAATATCAGTTGCTCGACTGTAAAACCTTTGGGACTCCCATTGACATAAATCACAAACTTGGCTTGGCTGAAGACGAAGAAGATATAAATCAGCGAGACTATCGATCAATGATAGGATCACTGATGTATCTCACAGCATCAAGACCTGACATAATGTTTGCTGTAGCTATTTGCTCAAGATTTCAAGCAAATCCAAAGGTTTCTCATATGAAGGCGGTTAAGCGAATCTTTAGTTACCTCAAATTTCGACCATACCTGGGTCTCTGGTATTCTAATGAGGACAACTTCGCTTTAACTGCCTACTCAGATTCAGATTTTGGTGGTTGCAATGTGGATAAAAAGTCTACGACTGGAGGATGTCAGTTCTTTGGTAGTCGCTTAGTCTCGTGGCAGTGTAAAAAACAAACCACAGTCTCTACTTCATCTGCTGAGGCTGAATACATTGCTGCTGCAAGTTGCTGTTCGCAGGTTCTGTGGATTCAACATCAAATGCGCGATTACGGGTTACTCTTAACTTTAACTCCTATCCATATTGATAATACTGCTGCTATCTCTATCATACGCAATCCCGTACAACATTCAAAAACTAAACATATTGAACTTAGGTTTCATTTCATACGGGATTGCTATGAGAAACACCTGATAGACCTTGTCCAAATCGATACATCTAAGCAAAATGCTGATCTTTTTACAAAAGCTTTTTCACGATCTCGATTTGATGAACTTGTCTCTATGATAGGGATGAGGTTCTTTGTTAAAAATTAATTTATAACTTGGAGCGTGTTTATTTAAATAAGGCAACTGCCACTCTTTATACTTGTTAGTATTAAAGAAATGCAATAGTTGCCACATTGTTAAAAAAAAAAAAAAAAAAAAAAAAAAAAAAAAGACGTTGAATTGTGTCTGTAAACAATAGGGAAATGATAGTACATCAGGAGATATGCATAAAATGGAATTTTAAGGTTTATGTTTGATGTGTCAGTAGATTTATCTAGCATACTTGAAATATCTCTTATAAATATTAGATTCATCAAATGATGTATTGATAGGCATTTGTTCTAAGGTTCTAAGAAGTTTAACTTTCAAATATGCATATTATTTTATATAAAGACATATTAATATGTATGACTTTAAGTTAAAATAAGGGCAAAAATGTCCAAAATATTTTGACGCTTCGTCTTAATATTTGGATGATGAACATGTTATGATCTAAAAATATAGGGTCTTTGTATGGTGTTATCTGGGGGAATATATTAGGTGTCTCCTCTGTTGTATGAAAATACAGACCTGGTTTCATCTAATATATTCTTGAAAGGAACTTAGGTGCGTAGTCTATGTTAAATGTTAGACAACTGTTACGTACTCGTGGCATTCCAATAATTCTCAAAATAACATGTACAAAAGTACAGAAACGTTATAAAAATCTTGCCACGTACTGGTTTGTGTTAACCTATGGTACTCTGTTGTACGAAAGTACAGACCTGTACCCTCTAGTTTAATTGTTCAGACTGGTGTTTGTTCAACCAGAACTATTGATTATGTGACTCTGTTGTACGACAGTACAGACCTGTCACCGCTAACTTAGTTCTAAAGATACACCCATATCCTCACCTTCTATAAAGAAAATACTAACATGTTTTGATTTCAAATGTATATTTTAATGTGAGTTATATAATCTAATATGCATGCTAATAATAACATAAGTGGTTCATATCATTATGAGTTGAAATCATATACTTAAGAACAAATGTTTAAATGGATAAAATATCAATAATCGTCTTGAACTAATCTTTATAACAGATGATTTAAATATGCTAAGTAAATTTAAAAGTGGACAAACATACTGATAATCGAAATAACACTTACTATTCCTAATAATTGCATGTTATCCTGATATGATTCCTACCCAGACTTAAACATTTCCGTCACCAAAAATATGTTATGAAGTCTCCGTTGATTGTAAAATTGAATCAACAATTTTATTTTTGTATTATCTATTAATTATCTGTAGCTTAATTAGTTTCTCCAAGTTTATAAGTTAATATCGAATCGGGTATCGAACTTTGAAAATCAAAAGCGATTCGAAAATTCACCAAGTGCCTCTATGCGACACAAGCTTTGTGTCGCTGCCTCTGTCGCTTCTTATGTCGCAGGCTATGTCGCTGCTTTGTGTTTGGGTATAAAAGCCAACCTCAGGCGACCTTAAACCGTTCACTGTTCTTAATTACCTGCGACATCACATTTAATTACTGCGACACAAGCATCTGATATAGCGACACAAGCAAATCGAGTGATTTTTCGACCTCATCTACATTTTCTTAGCGTTCTGTTGCAATTAATCCATACAATCTCTTTCTCCTTACCTTACTCGATCTAGTGGTATAAATTTTTCCCTTTTGTACCGTGTATATTGTGTTTAATTGTGAATTAAAGTCACGGGTTTTAAGGGTTTTCGGGTTGGGATTAAATTGAGGTGTTTGGGTGTGCTTAACTTGATATCTAGGATATTTTAGAGTTCCTGATGTTCATACGCACCTTCGGGTTGCGTTAGCTTTGAAAACACACAAAATTTTGAACCATCGGGATCTGGGCACGGGTTGGTGTTCATCTTTGCGACACAATCTGCGACACAAGCCTTTGTGTCGCAGGATTTTTCAAATTAATTTAATACCAAACTTTGGGTGCGACACTAAGGTTTGTGTCGCTATGCTAGGCGACGCAAGCTCTTGTGTCGCGGTTCTATCAAAATTAATTTTCGTGCTAGTGTTGGGTTGCGACACTAACATCTGTGTCGCTACCTCTTTGCGACACAAGTCCTTCTGTCGCTTGATTTAATTAATTACAAAACAATTGCCAAATGCGACACAATCCTCTTCTGTCGCATCTTTCTGTTGCGACACAAGTGCTTGTGTCGCTTACATGTTTTGAATTAATTAACTTCAACTTTTGCGACACAAAGGTCTGTGTCGCCACATCTGTGCGACACAACCCTTGTGTCGCCACTGCAGATTGTTTAAATTAACGTAATTATTACTAACGATTCTGTAGTGTTCCCTTTTTCGTGTCTTTTAGAAATGGCAGGACAAGATGCGTTTCTGAGGTTGCTTGAACCTCGTCACAACACGGTGGCTTTTCTGGAAGATGACAGGGATTCTGCTATTCCTTTTCGCCCCATGATCCAGTTCCTTAGGCGTTCCAGGATTCTTTACGCTATTACTGCTGCTCCCACTATCTATAGAGACCATGTTGGTCCTTTTTGGAGAAATGCGGTTGTAAATACCGAACTGGAGGAGACCAGGATTATATCTACAGTTTTTGATCGGGAAATTATCATAACCGAGCAGCTGCTACGTGAAGTGCTTCAGTTTCATGATTCTCCAGTCATGCCCACCCAATTCTCAAATGCTTTCATTGCTGGTGGGATGGCACGTATGGGTTACCCAGGTGTACCCTCTCATCAGTATCGCAAGGGGCACCTCACCCGAGTCTGGAGATTTTTGATGCACGTGATAATCGTGTGTTTATCTACCAGGAAGGCAGGTTTCGATGGTGCAAGTCACCGTACCATCTCTGCCATGTTGGCCCTGGTCTACAATAAGCCGTATAATTTTTCCGGATATCTGTTTCGTGAAATGGTGGACAATGCAAAAGCTGAAAATGACAAATGGGTCATGTACCCACGGTTTATCCAGTTGCTAATTAATCATCTGTTACCGGATCTTCCGGTCAATCCTGATGCAACCTTCCGCCAAACACCAATGAACTTGCGGATCTTTGCCATCTGCAACTCTTATGGTAAAGGAGTTGCTGCACCGCCAGATGTGCCGCTTTTCGGCCATATTGTACATGAGGGCTATGTCCCTCCGGCTAACGAAGGATTTTTGGATGATGCTGCTGCTCCTCTTTCCTCTAAGGATGCCTTTGTCAATATTCCGATTCAAACCGAGGAGGAAAGTTTTAATGACATTGTGCAGGACATTGATACCTTTCAAGCAGTTGACGAGAATGCTGCTGATGCGGCCTCGGATGATACTGTCTCTGTGGATCCAAACGACACCCCAACGGATTCGGATGGTGATGTTCTTTCACCGAAAACCATTGAAAGCCTCCGAATCCATAATACTCATCGATATGAGCGGGTTCAACGCCGAATTAGGGCAGGACGGGTGCATGTGCCGTCTAACCGGGGGAAACGGCCCCGGGACGCACAGGACTCAGATGATGATACTTTCGCACCCCGTCCTCGTCCTCGAACTCAACCTCATCCGGTCTCTACTTCTGCTGAGTCTCAGCCACAACCACAAACGCTAAATCAGATAATGGCTCTTCTAGACAGAATGAACAAGCAGTTGGCTGAGCAAGCTTCTAGAATCACGGAGTTAGAAGCAACAGCGGCTAGGGTTCCTCAGCTGTAGAGTCGCCTGTTAGAACTAGAGGCCTTAGCTGTTGTTCCGGGGGAGTTAGGCTTAGATGAAACAACATCAATGGCCCCTGGTTCAACTCAAATTGTAAATACAAATGATGTAACCGAAGAAGCTATAAATGAAAATATTAATTTGGATTACTTTGCGTACTCTGCACCAATTCCAGGACAACCAATTCCTTTAAATGTAGATTACTCCGAAGCAAACCTAGAGTATCTACAGAGTCTGATAAATGAGGAAGGGCAAAGTACAGAAAATGATAATGAAGAATTTGTGTTTGATAATGATGAAGGGGTTGATATTGAAAAAGAAAACGTGCACGAAGACTTCGTAAATGCTGACGAAGTAAATTTGGGAGAGGAGATGGAAATTTCTGATACTGAGGAGATCATTGAGGAGGAACAACCTGCAAATCCCACTCCTGCTCCGGCTACAACTGAACCATCTACTTCCACTGCTGCTGAACCTATTCTGTCAAAGACCTGCAAGTTCTATAAAATCAGCAGCAAGCGCTACAAAGGTCAAATCATCTCCTGGAAGTATGATGAAGCAAATAAAGTGATTGTTATCAAGCGAAAAAATGGGATGCAGTATTTCACTATGAACTTCAAAGTATTAAGTACCTTACCATATTGTGAGATACTGCACTTGGCGCAATTGAATATCATAAATCCCACCAATAGCGAGTTAGCGAATCAACTACAGAGAATCTTAAGGAAAGAGGTCAACACCAAAGTGTTCTATCTTTTGAGACCAAATCTGGGGATGAGGTATATTTATCGTAACAAGATACATCCGTTTACCAACAAGCCCTGGGTTAAGATTGTATATAAATCTCCAAAGACCTTAAAGTCTATTCCTCTGGAGAAGCTCCCAGTTGATTTCTTGGGAAGGTTACAACTGTGGACATATGATGGATATACAGGCGAAGCTGAAATTATCTATATTGAAGATTCAGAGCCTGAAGATCTATGGAAAGCCAAAATATCGAAGATTAGAGTGTACGATCCTTTGAGCTTGATTAACCTTACCAAGAAAGACCTTGAAGCTCTTCATGCTAAGAAGATTGATTATTTTCAAGAGTTCAAGACTGAGGCGATGCGTTTTCAAAAGGTTGTCAATGTCTGTATAGCTCAAGGAGTACATGCTGGAGGAAACTTCCCTGCCAGCTGGAAGTGTTAGACGACCAAAGCCGAACGAAGAAATCTTGAAGACCAAGCTGAAGACACGGGGGAGTTTGTTGATACATGTTTTGTATGTCTGTCAGTTGGTCTAGGTCAAAGTCGATTGTAATATTTTGATTGTGATATAAATGTTATTTGTTTTGGAAATCAAAATTAATGTCACAAAACATGTCAGTTGGTCTAGAGCTTGTGTCGCAATAGCGACACAAGGCTTGTGTCGCATATGTCGGCCTGGCGACACAAGGCTTGTGTCGCAGGTCAGTTAGGTTTTGGCTATAAATAGATCATTACGGGTTCAGTTTTAGGGTTGACGAACCTAGAGTGTTTTCAAGCCATCTGTGAGGAATCTTGTGTAATTGATTGATTTGCTATTAGTGATATATATAAAAGCTAATCGACGTGTTTTGTGTGATTGTTAATGTGTTTTGTTCAATTGATTGTATTCCGCGCTTTCAATTGTTGAATTGATTCGATTTAGATCCAGTAACAAGGGTCCAACAGACTCTTCATACACGTCTTCATCTGAAGGAATCTCCGGTTCGGCCTCAACATCCTCAAAGTTTTTTTTTGAAGACCAAGTTGAAGACACGGGGGAGTTTGTTGGTGCATATTTGTATGTCTGTCAGTTGGTCTTAGCTTGTAATAGTTTGTTATGTAATTACGACGTTTTGTCTATTATATGTAATTTACAAGTTTTGTTTTAGGCGACACAGAGCCTGTGTCGCTTATGCGACACAAGACTTGTGTCGCATGAGTCGGCTGTGCGACACATCCCTTGTGTTTAGAGGTTGACGAATCCAGGGTTTCTCAGAGCAATTGTAAAGCATTTCAAGTGTATTAAAGCTAATCGGTTATTATATGGATATACTTTTGATTTGCGTTTGATTCGTTGTGTGTTTAACGTACTATATACAATCGTTTGAATTCCGCCTCTCGATTGTTAGCGTTGATTCGATTAGGTCCAAGATCAGGGAACCTACAGTTGGTTAGGGAACAATACAAGTAGAATAAATTGCGTTTAGTCAAGAAGCAGTATGATGTATTCGATATTCTTCCAAACGAGTCTCTTTCTGACTTGTTTTCTAGATACTCACAGTTGGTTAGTGAGTTAATGGAAGGGGAATAACTGTGGATAAAACTGAAATAAATAAAAAACTTCTTGAATCCCTACCTGACAAGTGGGATACTCGAGTTTTAATGATGGAAAAGGATCCAGACATTCTGAATATGTCTCTTGATGATCTTATTGGTTAGCTAGAAGCTGATCTTTTGGACATGCAAAGGAAGGAAACGAAGGCTACTACAAATGTCCAGAATCCTAAGATCTACGGAGTGGATGTTTCATCAACTGGAACATCTGGCTCTGCATTCTTGGCTGGTGAAACTGGTGGTTCTTCAAGTCATCAACCAAGTGTTTCTTCTGGTGGTTCTTACTTTCAACCACCAAGTCATCAAGGGCCTATCCCAGCAGCTTCACAAGATCATGCTGCACTTTTCTCGGTGTTGCTATCCGCCCATGATGACTTTCTCTGCAAGAAAGCTGGTTCTATGGATTTGACTGAAGAAGATTTTCGTCAAATCGATGACGACGAATTGGAGCGAATGGACTTAAGGTGGAACTTGGGTATGCTTACTCGAAGAGCCAAGACCTACTTTAAGAAAACAGGAAAGAAGTCGCTGGAGGACCCAAATGATAAGGGTCTGGGATTCAACAAGAGCAAGGTCAAGTGCTACAAGTGTCAAAACTATGGACACTTTGCTCGTGAATGCGAAACAAGACAGCCCTCCTCTGGATTCACAAGGCCTACTCCGAACAAATCTACAGAGAAGGCTAAAGCTGAAGAAAAGACAATGGTTTCTGCTGCCTTAATGTTGTCAGATGAAGCATTTGACTGGTCAGAACAAGCTGATGATGACCAACAGAACAAAGCTTTCATGGCCAACATACATGAGGTTGATAATGAACCCTTCTCTTGTATATCTTGTATTCGTTTGACTGGACAACTGAACAGGTTAAGAGAGGAAAATTAACGCCTTATCGCCAACATAGAACAGTTAACTGCTTCAAATAATATGTTAAAAGATAATGATAAGGCTTGTGATAAAAAGTTAAAAGCAATTTTTGAAGAAAAGAAAGAATTAAAAGCCAAAACTTTTGAACAGTGTTGAGACATGTTTTGTGACAACAGGTCTAGCTTGTAATAGTGAGGTTTAGTACTTTTGGTAATTGTAATCAAGTATGTACATTGGTTTTGAATTGTAAATAAAATATATTGCTTGGTAAACATTTTAGAGTTAAATATCAAAAGGCTGAAAAATGTTGACCAAGGTTGACCGCGAACCGAGTCAGTTCGCAGGACAAGTTTGTACTGCGAACTGAGTGAGTTCGCTGGGCCGTCATGGGCTGCGAACCGAGTCAGTTCGCAGAGCCCACGAGCCTGCGAACCGAGACGAGTATATATGAAAAACTAGGTTTTCATGTTCAGAACTTTTGCCATTTCGATTACGGGAAAACCCTGCGACTCCAGAGACTTCTCTACGTTCTAAAGGCTAGGTATTGATCGTTAACACTTGTTATAATCGATACAAAGCAATTAGACAATTGATTCGCTAATATATTGCGAAAGAATTCGTTATAGATCCTATAACTAGTATTGAGGGATTCCGCACCTTAATACCTTAGATAACCTCGTTATCGATCCTATACATACGGACTTACAATTGGTATCAGAGCTTGAGGCTAGATACGCTTTGGTTCGAGGTTATTTAGGATAATAACGTGTGATTTCGGGTTGTTTTTATTGCATTACGTCTTTATTTACGACCAAAATCATTCTCTGGACGTTTTTAGTTTGGTTTAAGATCGAAAACCACAAGTTTTAATCGTAAAAATAACTGACTTTTCGTTTTTGGGTTTTTCAGCCGTTTTGCGAACTGAGTTTAGGGTTTCAGCCGTTCCTGCGAAGTGAAAGCTGCGAACCGAACTGAGTTCTTGCGAACCGAACCGAGTTTGCGAACCGAACTGAGAATTGCGAACTGAGATTTGCGAACTGAGTTGAGTTTTGCGAACCGAGATCTCTTGCGAACCGAACCGAGTTTGCGAACCGAACTGAGAGTTGCGAACTGAGTTAAGTTTCTGCGAACTGAGTTTTGCGAAGTGAGTTCCTGCGAACTGAGATTCCTGCGAACTGAAACTTCTGATTTTTGTGACTTTTTAACTTTTGTGATTGACAAAAATGTCTGACTTAAGTAAAATGATTGAGATGGACCACGAGATTGGAAAATCTAATGTTCCACCTAAATTGCTTAGACTTGAGGATTACTATGGATGGAAAGACAGGTTTGAATCATACTGTCGATTACATGATTTGTCAATCTGGATGTGTATCAAAAATGGATACACTGCACCAACAACCGTTGTTGAAAAATGCAACTGTAATTGTTCCCTACAATCGAATGAATGATAACCAGAAGAGAGACTTTGAGATTGAAAACAAAGCA
This sequence comes from Gnaphalium uliginosum, assembly GCA_963930675.1. NCBI lineage: Eukaryota > Viridiplantae > Streptophyta > Magnoliopsida > Asterales > Asteraceae > Gnaphalium > Gnaphalium uliginosum. The sequence continues at coordinate 28,673,454 of OZ005681.1, read as the reverse complement.
CATTCTTCAATCAAAATGAGTTTACCTAAGGAAATCAATCATCAATTGAAATCTTTTCACACTGCTAGAGCACTCTGGATTGCTCTTGAGAAAAGATGTGAGGGAAGTCCACAAGTAAAAGCAGGCAAGATGAATCTCCTAAAGAAGCAGTTTACTGTGTTTAAAGCTTTTAAGGGAGAAGATCTTGATGCTTACACCACAAGATACTACCATCTGTTGAGTGAGCTAGATGACCATGAGATTTTCTATTCTGATACGGAGAAAACCGACAAGTTTATTGAGGGTTTACCGTATAAATGGGAAATGCATGGAGTTATGCTCAAGGATAATGAAGAGCGGTATGCTACAATGACTCTGGAGCAAGTTATTGATAAGCTCAGAGGTTATGATTTCACCAACAAGACGAGAGAGTCAGATTCTGATCAATTACAGAATCCTGGACTATATCATGGAAAATCAACCCTCTCAAATGCATCATCCAGTTCGACCACTGCTTTACTAGTTGGTGATACTGGAGAAAAGGGTGAATTGATAACTGAGGATTTGTGTTTTATCGCTTCATCTGGAAGTGATACAAAAGAAAAATCTACTGAGAAGTCACCTCAAGGGCATCAGAAGATGCCGATGAGTGTGAAATCTGCTGAACAACAATTGTCTGTTCTTGCTTCTTTTGTCGCTTCCTATGAGAATTATATTCAAGGGAAAATCAATGATCCAGCTATGTTTGATGAAGATTATGATCAGATAGACCCTGATGACCTTGAAGAAATGGATCTCCAGTGGCAACTAGCTATGGTGTCAAGGAGAGTTAAAAATTTCTTGAAGCGTACTGGTAGAAAGGTGGTTGGAAATCGACCAGGGTTTGACAAGTCCAAAGTTAAGTGTTATAACTGTCAAGGTTACGGACACTTTGCTAGGGAATGTCAACGACCAAAGGTTGATGTCAGCAATGGAAGACAAGGCTCGGGAAGTTCTTTAGCATCCAAAGCCTTGGTGGTTCAACAGCTAGATGGTTCTTATGATTGGTCTGCTCAGCCAGAGCAAGCTCTTATGGCTGAGATAGATGATCAAGAGAAAGCTGCTGAATCTACATCCTATATGCCGACTGATGTGGATTATCATGTAAGGGTGCCAGAAGTCACACCAAAAGCAAGTGATGATGATGTGCTATACATGGATTCAACTGAGGATATGAGTCCAGATGATTTCGTAGCACATATGGCTGAACTTCAAACAGACAAGAAAAGGGTATGTCTTGATTTGCTTACTCTTGTTGATGTCTGTAATCTAGTTACTAGTTTGCAATCACAAGTTAGTGTATTTGCTGATTCATATAATACGATGAAATCTGAATTAGAAATTGCTAAATGTGATGCTCAAAGGTTTAGTGAGGATAAACTAGCTCTAAAAGAAAAGATTAAGTCTGATGCTGCTGATAAGACCACTTTAAGAGACACTATAAATGAGCAATGTGTTAAGATTGATGGTTTGTACTTAAATCTAAGGGACTTAAATCAAAGTATGGCCAATAAAGATAATGAGTTAGCTGAGTCAAAACTGAAATTGGTTGAGCTTAATCGTAAGTTTGAGAGTTATAGAACCTCTTCTTTAACTATGGACTCTATAATTGATGCTCAACGTAGTGTTAAGGATAAGACTGGATTAGGATACACTGATGTACCTCCTCCATTCAATTCAAATTACACTACTTCTGTTGACTTAGAAATGATGGATGTAGATGCTAAACCTGAGAATATAGTAACTAAGAAGTCTGAAAAGTTAGAGACACAGAAGGTTGTTCATAAAGATCTATCATCTGATGTTAGTAAGAACACACCATTCCCCAAAGTACAATTTGTCTCGAGTGGAATGATGGTTGATACTGACATAAATGATAAGGTTATTAAGGAACAAGATGTACCTTTAGTGTCTGAAACTCAGACTGAACACGAAAAGGCAAAAGGGGTTAAGTCACGAAAGCATAAATCCTGTTTCAAATGTCACCAAAAGGGACATGTGGCTTCTTGTTGTCCTAACAAGAAGTTGGAAACATCGATTAGGCTCGTGAATAACAATGAGACACCAAAAGTCTCTAGTTCAAATGTAGACAGGTTAGGTACCAAACCAGGATTAGGTAGTAAACCTGTGAACATTCTGAAAAGAGATGTTACTCATAGTGTCTCTCCGCCTAAACCTAAACGATCTTATTCTCTAAATGACACTAAGCCTAGAGATAAGACACCGTCGAGATTTAGGACTCCAAGTAGAAACCATAGTCAATTTGAAAGTGGTTCTACTTCACATACACATAAAGTTGATTATGTGCCTAAGAGGTTTTCAACTCACTCTCCTCAGAGGCATAAGACTTCAGATCATCAAAAACCTCTAACTTCTTTAGCAGTTACCAAGACTATTGACAATAATAGTTATGGTTACTTTAAGGAAGTTCAGATTGTGGATGATAAGGGACAAGCCAAGACCGTAATGGCTTGGGTCCCTCTTAAGAACTAATTGTGTACAACTTGTTATGTGCAGGAGCAGACTGTGAACAAGGACAGCTGGTGGTATGTAGACAGTGGTTGTTCTCGGCACATGACAGGTGAAAGAAGTCTACTGAAGGACTTCAATGGTGGGATGAAACAGCGAGTTCATTTCGCTGGTGATAAAGGAGGAGTAATAACTGGGAAAGGAAAAGTTTCAAATGGACTTTGACTCTAGAGGATGTGAATTACGTTGAAGAACTAACTCACAACCTAGTGAGTGTTTCCCAAGTCTGTGATAAAGGTCATTCTGTACATTTCAATGAGACAGAAGCATTAGTCCTGAAGCCGGGTTTCACCATTCCGGAAAATTGGATATTGATGAGGGCTCCAAGGAAGAAGGACATTTATGCCATCAACATGGCTGTTCCTAATACTTCAATGGAATCTACATGTCTTCTATCCAAGGCTTCAGATGCAGACGCACTTTTATGGCACAGGAGAATGGCTCATCTGAACTTTCGAAAAATGAATTATATAACCAAGAATTGTTTAGTTCTGGGTGTACCACAAAAACGTTTCGAGTCTGAAGATAAGTGTGTTCCTTGCATGAAAGGAAAACAACATAAAAAACCGCACAGATCTAAGACTGAAAACTCAATCTCCTCGCCATTTGAATTGCTACATATGGATCTTTTTGGCCCAATAAGCAAAAGAAGCATAGGTGGCAAATGGTACTGTTTAGTTGTCACAGATGATTTCTCTAGATTCTCTTGGGTATTCTTTTTGGGATCTAAGGATGAGACTCCCGGTATTCTTATGGAGTTCCTAGATCTAATAGAGAATGTCTATAGAACACGAGTTAAGAGAATTCGTAGTGACAATGGAACAGAGTTCAAGAATTCAACGTTCAATGTCTATTGCTTAAGCAAAGGAATACAACATCAATTCAGTGCATCGTATGAACCTCAACAGAACGGTGTTGCTGAAAGGAAAAACAGAACGTTGATTGAAGGAGCTAGAACAATGCTTGCAGATTCAAGGCTTCCGGTCATTTTCTGGGCTGAAGCGGTGAATACAGCATGTCATGTTCTGAACAGGGTTCTTACGGTTAAAAAGCAGAATAAGACTTGTTATGAGCTTTTGAACAATAAGAAACCAAACTTAAAAGGGTTTGAACCCTTTGGAGTTTCTTGTACTTTGCTGAAGACTAGCACTCAACCGAAATTTGGTGAGAAGGCTGACGAAGGATATTTCCTAGGTTATGTGCCTAATTCACCAAACAAACGTGTCTTCAATAAAGCAACGGGACGTGTGGAGATAGTTTATAACATTGAAGTTACGAGCTACACACATGACGTACATAAGGGATTAGATTGGCAATTCGACTATTCAGATCTCTTTAAGTCTTTTAATGTCCCAATCAGTGACTACAAAGTTGACTCAGAAATCTCTGAACATTTATTGTCGGGTGATGGGGATATTGGCCCTGCACCAACATCGAATGTTCCTAGAGATACAACTTTTGTAGATCCTAATCATGCTTCAACGAGTGCCACACAACAATCTTCTGATGAAAATATACCTCTATTGAGGGAGATTGGCACAAATCTAGAAGAAGAGATAGAACTTGAACCAGTGACGACAACAAGAACTAACAAAAATCATCCAATTGAAAATATCATTGGTGATCCGAATGCACCGGTTCAAACCAGGTCTAGTGTATCTGAGTACACTAGCCTATATGCTGAAATGAAAGAGACAGGGGTTACAAATCTATGTCTATATTCATGCTTTATCTCACAAGTTGAGCCTAAGAATGTCCAAATGGCGTTGAAGGACAACTCGTGGGTAGAAGCAATGCAGGAAGAACTTTCTCAGTTCTCAAAACTACAAGTTTGGGAGTTGGTTGATTTACCATGTGGTGAATATCCAATTGGTACTAGATGGGTCTTTAAGTGTAAGAAAGACGATCGGGGAATCGTGATTCGCAATAAAGCTCGTCTAGTCGTTCAAGGCTTCAACCAACAAGAAGGAATTGATTACAATGAAGTGTTTGCACCTGTGGCTAGGCTTGAGGCAATTAGGTTGTTCTTAGCATTTGCAGCTTCAAAGAAAATGAAAGTGTATCAGCTGGATGTTAAGAGTGCCTTTTTGTATGGCAAGGTCAAGGAAACGGTGTATGTTTCTCAACCACCAGGATTTACTGATCCAATGTATCCAAATAGAGTATATCGTCTTGATAAGGCTCTGTATGGATTACATCAAGCACCAAGGGCGTGGTATGAAACACTATCAACTTATCTTCTTGAGAATGGTTTTTCAAGAGGAAGAATTGATAAGTACACTTTTTGTGAAATGGAAGAAGCAGGATTTTATACTTGTTCAAGTATATGTTGATGACATTATCTTTGGGTCATCTGACGAAAAGATGTGTCAAGAATTTGAGCAAGTTATGAAGGGAAAGTTTGAGATGTCTGCTATGGGAGAGTTGAACTTTTTCTTAGGGTTACAAGTTGACCAAAAGAAAGATGGATTCTTTATTCATCAATCTAAATATACACATGAGTTGTTAGAACGTTTTAAGATGGATGAATCTCGTATCTACAAGACTCCTATTCCAGAAAATCACGGACTCGGTCCTGATACATCGAGTGATCAGAATGTAGATCCTACTTTATATAGGGCTATGATTGGATCGCTAATGTATTTGACTGCTTCTGGGCCTGACATTATGTTTGCTGTTTGTATTTGCGCAAGATATCAGGCTAATCCGAAAGAGTCACATATGCAAGCCCTAAAGAGAATCTTTCGTTACCTCAAGGGGAAGCCGAAGCTGGGACTTTGGTATCCGATTGAAGGAGACTTAGATTTTGTTGCGTATACTGATTCGGATTATGGTGGATGCAACCAAAATAGAAAGTCTACGACCGGAGGATGTCAATTCCTAGGAGGTAGACTTGTGTCTTGGCAGTGCAAGAAGCAAAGCTCAGTAGCCATTTCTACATGTGAAGCTGAGTATGTTGCAGCTGGCAGCTGTTGTTCCCAAGTATTGTGGATACAACAGCAACTGCGAGATTATGGGCTAAACTTTACCGATACTCCTATGATGATCGATAATGAATCGACGATTTCTATAGCCAATAATCCGGTAAAGCACAGCAAAACAAAACACATTGATATTCGTCATCATTTTATTCGGGATTGTGCCAAGAAGAAGCTTATTAGATTAGTCAAAGTTGCCTCTTCTGACAACTTGGTAGATCTATACACTAAAGCTTTCGACAGGGCTCGTTTTGAGACATTAGTTCAACTGAATGGAATGAGAAATCCAGAATAACTTATCTTCAAAAGAAGAATGTAATAGTTTGTAAGGTCTTTTCTTAAAAAAAAGGTGTTGGCGTATGGCATTCATTTGCTTTTTACCTAAGGGGAATCGCCTTCTATAAAGTACAAAAAGAATATAAATCATAAAAAGTTTAAGTTTTTATTTGCTGGGAAGTGATAGTACATTGGGAGAATAAGCTTAATAATAATAAGTATAAGTCTTAAGATATGTTAGTAGATTCTGGTAAGTCACATTAAAATTACATCTTTACAACCAGGACGGAACTTATATTTATAGTGTTATACACCTTTCTCCACATGTTATAATTGGATAAGAATAAATTTATGTCTAGACAGATTCATTATATGATGTACTGGTAGGCAAATTATGCTATGATTTCTGAGCATTTAATAGGCATTAATTCTCTTGCATGTTATCCAGTGTGACCTATTATATGATGTATGACATAAGTCTTAATTTGAGATTGATAGTATCGTCATACACTGTTATCAAAATATGAATATATGAACTGACAAATAGTTCGAATAATGACTATTAGCAAAACTACTGGTGACTTTGTTGTACTATGTACAGATCTGAAGCCTTTAGTTTCGCCAATGGTCTCAAACCTATTTTGCTCATACTAAGGAATCTTCTGTTGTACTTCGTACGGATCTAGAACCTCTAGTATCTTCAAAATCTGTTTGATGTTTGTCAAAAACCTTCAAATAACTCAAGGATATGTTATATGTTACGAAAAGTGCATCATTTAGTAACCTCTACCTTGAACATAAATGATACAGTGTTATGAGTTATACTTGATTTCTCAGTATATCATTTATTGGCCCGCACTAGTTAACATGCATACTAACAATAAAGGTTTGCTTGGAAATCGTTGAATAATTTGTTTATATGGATCATAATATCGGTAATCATCTTGAACTGTCGATGACAAATGAACGTTCACTTTGGTGAATAATACATTCTCATTAATATAATAGTATGTTCAAAGAACATGTTATTCCATGTGGATAAAGGTAACTAAGTTATAATCTTATAAATATAAGTTCATAAATGGTTAATTTGTAATTTTTCTGTAACTTATTTGATTTTCAAGTACATAACAATCTTCTTAGACTTGTTTAATAAATAATAAGGTATAGCTTATTCTTCCTAATATGATCTCGATGCAGATAAACTCTTGACGCCAAAAATATGTAGTGTTTCTCCTTTTTGTTTCATTAATAAAATGGTACTTGATACCACTCATTAGTTTGATTATTTGTTACGTACTTGATACCGCTCATTAGTTTGATTATTTATTACGTATTTTACTATTTTTACTTGTGTTTCTCCTTTGGAAAATATGTTAATGCTGTAATTTATCATTCTGTGTTGAATAAATGTGACAAAATCGCATTGGAAAGTTCAATTTATATTTCCAACTAAATTTGCTTGACAAGTCAAAATTGCGAAGTTGACTAGTCAACGTTGCGAATTGAGATTTGGGTATAAAAGGAACAGGTCCTGCGAGCTCACTTCTCACTTTCCAAATATCCCCTGCGAACTGAAATTTTACTCCTGCGAGCCGACTCTCAGCGAACCCAAAACGAGTCATCTTTTTCTAAAAAAATTTCAAAATCCAAAGCACCAGATCGTGTTTTTCACTCTGTAGAACATTTACAACTTTCGATTACGCATCTTTTGAAGTAAGAATCACTCGATTACACCGTCTAATTTGTGTTTAATCGATCGTTTTATGCTTTGAATGTTTCGGTTTAGAGTTTCACGGATTTTGTACAAATAAGTGAAAATTAAAACCTAAAACTCTTAGAAGTTGTTAATCGGACTATAATAAACATGTTTATACCATTCAATCGCATTTAAAATTGTTCGACCATCGGGTTAGAAATTCTTGGTGAACCAGACGCTCCTGCGAACCGAGCTCAGTCTCAGTTCGCAGCGAACCCAGGACCTTTGACTTCGGTTGACTGCGAAGCGAACCCATTAGGTTGACTTCGTTGACTGCGAAGCGAACCAAAAGGTTGACTTCAGTTGACTGCAAAGCGAACCAAAAGTTTGACTCGCATTGACCGAAGCGAACCCAAAAGTTTGACTTTGTTTGACCTGCGAAGCGAACCCAACAGGGTTGACTTTGTTTGACTTACATTTGTTTTCGATTTGAGATCTTTATGATTACAAATAAAATACAAATTGCAATTGTTAATTATCTGTTATATGTATCGACTTAAGGAGTTAATGTTATAAGTAAAATGCATATAATATTCGAATTCTGTTCTATTATATCGAAAGACTTCCGACTCATATGTAGTTGTGCGGCGTGTTCCGATTTTCTATCGGCGGTATGATTTTTCAGATTATCTACTAGGACTTACGAACTGTATATAATTTAGAGAATATAATTGAAAATTAAGTCTCGTATGCTTAATCGTTCAATTAAGTTCAGTAAATTAAGTTATTAATTAATAGTAAACGTCGATGTTTGGTGATCGTTATTGTTCACAATACATAAACGTTTAAAATTAATTAATGTTCGATAAGATGTCCTATTATTTGAGCTAATTGCCATTTGTGTATATCTTATGACTACAGATATGGCTGCTCGATCTTTCACTCCTGCTCACAACATATTGGTGAACTTAGATGTAAATGAGCGTGGAGCTGCACGTTTCACAGAGATTTTGACGTATTTAGCACGTTCGAGAATTCGATATGCTATTACGGAATCTCCGCCATTGTCCCGAGATCTTCTGGAACAATTCTGGGAAAATGTAGTATTTGACGGTGCAGTAAACCCTCCAGTTATTCGCACGAGGGTTAACAACCATCCAGTGGTATTCTCTGCTGATGATCTGAGACAGATTCTACATCTGGGAACAGTTGATCAGGAAGCTGGACCCTCAGTGTACACCTCTGACTTCATTGAGGGTGCACTAGGTAGAATGGGTTATTCTGGACCCAAGAGAGGCCGCCAGTTTGTAAAGGCGTTTGTTCTTGGCCAGTGGAGATTCTTATTCCACATTATTGTTACCATCTTCGGTAACAAGAAGGGAGGATACGATGAGTTGAGTCCCGAGCTTCTCTCAGGCTTGCTGTCACTGGTATATAACAAACCATACAGTTTCTCCTCATACCTCTTCAACTCCTTCATTGGGCAGATAACCGGAACTGTTCGATCAAAGTTCATGGTTTATCCGAGGTTTTGCATGCTGATCATTACACACTGTATTCCTGATCTTCAAGGATTTCAGCCCGATCTGCGTGTAGACACCATTGGATTGAGGAGCTAAAATGCGTGCTTTCTTCATTCCTCCAGACGTCCGGATCAGGTCAAACCTGAAGCTTGCGACTTGTTCGGTCATCTTCTAGATGCCGAATATGTAGCTCCACCAAATAATAATTGGTTGAATGATGAAGCCCAACCTGAAGTACGACCTCAGCCAGCAGTTGTGGCTCAAAACCTTGGGCCGCAAGAGCTTATAGAAGATGTTATACATCAAGCTGGACGACCTGACATTGCGGCTCAAGTTTTACATGAGGTTCTGATAGAAAACGATGATGCTACTGATCCTATCCTTCGTGAGATCGATCAATATCAGGTATTAATTATATCATCATTGTTAAAATTGCATTTACTTTCTAGATTTTCTTATCATTTATTATCATTCATCATGACTAGGCTCCTGAAGCTGTAGACCCAGAGGTCATTCGACCTGAGGGTGAACAGGATCAGGCGGGTTTGGATGTTGGGCCCTCTAGTGCTTTTGGCAAAGATGGTGCTACCACATTTGACTCCGACAGCGAGGAGACTGATGATGATCTTCCTCATCCTCCTACTTTTTCGGGTATTCCTACGGGAATGATCCGGAGAGGTTCCAAGCTGATCATGGATCCTGCCTTCAAGGGCAAGCGCAAAGTCGATGATTTGGATCCTGATTTTTGCTTGATCGAAGAGGAAACAGATGATGAAGAGGATCACTCTCTTCAGACGCAACGCCGAAAGCGTATTCGTTCAGCTACTTCTTAGCTGACGATTGGCGATTTGGCTAGTCCAGGTTATTCTTTAACCTTCTTATTCTCTATTGAATGTTGTGCGTTCTACATATGAGAAACTGAGATAGATATTTCTATAACAGTCGCTCAAGATACACAACAGCAGGCTAGGCCTGCGGTACAACGTCCGAGTGCTCCGGTATCTGAAACCTCAGAGAAGGTTAGATATACGAGTATTTATAGTTGAGACAGTTTATTCTGTTACTTTTACTGATAACTATGGTCTAACAGGAGCCTGCTGCTGACGTTACCGTCACGATTCAGACTACTAACGCTAGTGGAATCGTAGCTCGCTTACTCCTGACGGATGTTGCCACCCAGATTGAACAACATAATGTTCAACCTGGAACCACACCTACACCCCAGGCTAATACTTCTGTGAGAGCTTCTGAGCGGATTTCTAGTTTGGAACTTCGGGTTCGGATATTAGAGACTCAGAATGCTACTTTTGCAAAGGAGCTTGCAACTCAAGGCGAAGCCTACACTCATCTCCTGAAGTCTCATATGCTTTCTATCAGAGAGTCTGAAGATCAGCAGAAACAGCTTGATCGACTGCAAGGCCTTGTCACAAATTTATTGAAGGGCAAGTCGCCTCAGGGGGAGATCTTGCTATTTAATGAGGCATGCAGAGAAGATGAACTGAGAAGGAAGAGACGAGATGATACAGACGATGATCCCAATGCACAGAAAGATAGAGAGCCGACTGGTCCTTCAACGACTGGTGAGCCGTCTACAATTCAGGGGGAGTCTGAGCCTGCTGGGACAAGTGGTGTTGGTGGTGATGGTGCTGGTACTGCTGCTGGTGCTAGTAATGTTGGTGAGAAATTCACCACGGAATAATTCTTGTTAATATGTATTCTTAGATTGATTGTAATAACTCTTATAATCAATGAAAGACTTACATTATTATTATTGGTTTCATGTTCATAAAATATAAGATTAGTTATATACGATTTAGACCTGAGATGTTATGTTACAGGTTAAAATGATATAAGACTAATTATATAAGACTAATTATATAAGATTTTGACTTGAGATTCATCTTGACAAGTTAACATTATATAAGATTAGTAATAGAGAGTGATTTCGTGAAAGAGATGATAAAGAAACTCTTGATAAAAGAATTTATATTATTCATTTGATTCATGACATGTTTATCACTTGTAGATATGAATGATGAAAGCGATTCCGACACTGAAGTCGAAGAAGAAGTAGACTATAATCTAGAGGAGGGAGAATTTGTACCTCCTGAAGATTGGACTTCTATTTCTTATGTTGGGTTAGACGAAGGTGTAGATCCCGATGCTAATATCGATGAACACATCGTGAGCCCTTCAAAGACTAAAGTCGTTATTCAGGAAGAAGACGGAGAAAGAGTGATTGATTTAGATGAAGATCTAGACGATTCGACTGATTCTGAAGATGATCTTCCTGATAGACTCAAAAATAATCCGATGTTTAGGCCTTTGGAGAAGAAGAAAAAGGAGAAGACTAGGATTAGTGAAGTGGATATCTCTGGAAAGCGTATACCTAGAAGAGGTATTATTGGTTGGTACTTCGACGCAGATGTGCAGCTTTTTGCTATAAAGAGATTTGACGGAGTTCAATACTTTGAGAAGAAGCTAGCTGTCTTCAGTTCTTTGCCGAGATTTGAAATCCGAGACTTGGCTAGATTGGAATTAAATAACCCTAGTAATGATCCTTTTGGAAGATATGTCGAAAAGATTATCAAGACTGAGGGTTGGTCAATGAAGTTTGAAAGAATTAAGCCAAGAATCGGAAAGACAATTAAGCTTGAAGAAAGAAGCGAAAGAACAGGAAGGCGTCGTAGAAAGAAGATATATCCAGCTGTGAAATGCATACAACAGATTCCTCTGAAAGCTATGCCTCAAGATATCTTAGGTAAGCTAAAGAGATGGTCTGTAGATTCAGTGACTGGGGAAGCTCTCATGTTCGAACACGATGATGAAGTTGAAAATGAAGAGAGAGAGATCTTAAAGATTTATGATCGTCGACATCTGATGAACCTATCAAAGGCTGACCTATTGATGTTACACAAGAATAGGATCACGGCGATTGAAGGTTGGGAAGATGTTGCACGAGATTATCAGTCAATGGTGAAGACATGCATTAAGCTGAAGATATATGCAGGTAGCAATATTTACAACTGATTACCAAAGACAACTTGAAGACAAAGACTTAAAAATGCTAGAGCTATTGTCAAGGGGGAGTCTGTTGAGACATGTTTTGTGACAACAGGTCTAGCTTGTAATAGTGAGGTTTAGTACTTTTGGTAATTGTAATCAAGTATGTACATTGGTTTTGAATTGTAAATAAAATATATTGCTTGGTAAACATTTTAGAGTTAAATATCAAAAGGCTGAAAAATGTTGACCAAGGTTGACCGCGAACCGAGTCAGTTCGCAGGACAAGTTTGTACTGCGAACTGAGTGAGTTCGCTGGGCCGTCATGGGCTGCGAACCGAGTCGGTTCGCAGAGCCCACGAGCCTGCGAACCGAGACAAGTATATATGAAAAACTAGGTTTTCATGTTCAGAACTTTTGCCATTTCGATTACGGGAAAACCCTGCGACTCCAGAGACTTCTCTACGTTCTAAAGGCTAGGTATTGATCGTAAACACTTGTTATAATCGATACAAAGCAATTAGACAATCTATTCGCTAATATATTGCGAAAGAATTCGTTATAGATCCTATAACTAGTATTGAGGGATTCCGCACCTTAACACCTTAGATAACCTCGTTATCGATCCTATACATACGGACTTACAAACAGCAAGATGAAATAGGAAGTTATGTTAATATGCTCTCCTTAGTAAAGAAACAACTTGCTGATTCTCAGGCTGAAGTTCTTGATTTAAAAAGAAAAATATCAAACTTTTCAGCTTCCTCTCTAGTCTTTGATGAGATCCTTCAGGCACAAAGGACTGATACGAAAAGCAAGGCCGGACTTGGCTATCATCAAGTTTCGCCTCTTAAAAATTATTTTTCCATGCCTGTTAAGGATGACATCACTGAATTTGTGCCTACTTTTTCAAAGATAGACATAAACCTGTTAAATCTGTTACTGTAGAGGAGATTGTTGAGATTGAGGATATAACTGAAGAGGAATACTCTAAGGTTGAAAAGAAAAACATAAAGCCAGATAATGTGATCATAACCAATGAAACACCAATCATTGTTTTAAGTGGAAAAGGCAAAGCTAAAGCTGAGCCTGAAAAGAAGATTTTGAAAATAAAAGAAAATATTAAAAGACATCAAAATTCTTCAAGACCCACTGTTTTATCTAAACAAGTGTCAAATTCAACATGCTCACATAAGTGTGCATGTGCTTTTAATGCTTCTTTCAACCATTCTCATAGGTTTGTTCCAGAATTTCAACAACCTGTTGAGCAAAGATCTTGTTTCTATTGCGAGAAACAAGGTCATTTAATAAACGATTGCCCGTTGCTTGCTCAAAAGCGGTTTGGGAAAGGTGTTCCTAGAATTTCTAAAATCAGAATTCTTTCGAGTAAACCTTTTTCTTTTAAAGGTTCACGCTCTCCCTTGCCCACTAAGAAAATCAGCAAAGTTGAGCCAACCAAATCACCTATCGCTAAGCTCAATATTGTTGACAAGCAACCTTCCAAACCTAAAAAGGTTTGGAAAGTGAAAGAATCATTAACTGATTTTACATCCAACAGTGTCACATCAATCAATACTTCTGATATGTTTAAAAATAAAATTTTGACTGATGTGATCATTGTGGATGATGCTTCTAGAGTGCCCAAGTCTGTAAAGGCTTGGGTCTCCGTTTCTAATTAACCTCTTTGTTTTTTTTTGTGTTGCCGCAACCTGAAGCTGTAATGAATAGCAAATGGTATATCGATAGTGGCTGCTCGCGGCACATGACCGGCAATATATACCTGCTTTCCGATGTTCATGCGTATAATGGGGGATATGTTGCTTTTGCTGGTGACAAAGGAGGTATAATTTCTGTTCAAGGCACACTCTCAAACGGCCGAGTGAGCTTTGAAAAAGTAAATTTTGTAGAACAGCTGCAACACAACCTTCTTAGTGTATCGCAAGTTTGTGATAAGTAGTACACTACTGTTTTCACGAAAAGTGAGTGTTGCATTCTGAAGCCGGAGTTTGTTATTCTCGAGGAGTGGGTGCTGCTGAGGGCACCTCAAGACAGAGACACATACATTCTGGATATGTGTACTGTTGAAACAAAGCAGCAAACGTGTTTTCTGTCTTAGGCCACTGAAAAAGAATCTCTGCTGTGGCACCGACGAATGGGTCATTTGCATTTTCGGAAAATGAATTATTTGGTTAAGCATGATCTTGTGCGTGGTGTACCGAAGTAATCTTTCGGACTTAATGACCATTGCGTTCCCTGCCAAAAGGGGAAACATCATAAGAAGACCCATAAGTCAAAACTGGTCAACTCTGTTGAAAAGCCGTTGGAATTATTGCACATGGACTTATTTGGACCAGTGAACAAGAAGAGTATAGGTGGAGCATGGTACTGTTTGGTGGTTACTGATGATTACTCGAGGTTCTCTTGGGTTTATTTTTTGGCCTCCAAAGATGAAACTGCTGAAATCCTTATCCACTTGTTCGACAAGCTAGAAAATTTGTGCAATATGAAGATCAAGAAACTGAGAAGTGATAACGGTACGGAATTTAAGAACTCTACACTAGGTCTGTTCTGTTTGAAGAAAGGCATTGATCACTAGTTCAGTGCTGCAAGAACTCCTCAACAAAATGGAGTTGCTGAACGTAAGAACAAGACTCTCATTGAAGTTACACGGACTATGTTAGCTGATTCAAAACTGCCTATCACGTTCTGGGCAGAAGCGATCAACACAGTCTGCTACATTCTGAATCGAGTGTCCATAGTTAAGAAACGCAATAAGACCTGTTATGAGCTCCTTAACAACCGTAAACCAAATTTACAGTTACTTGAGCCTTTCGAGTGTCCCTGTATGATTATGCACACAAAAGAAAGAGTGGCTAAATTCGGTGAAAAGTCGAATGAAGGCTACTTTTGGGGTTTTTCAAATAATTCATCTAATAAACGTGTGTATAACAAAGCAACAAAGAGAGTGGAGGAACATTTTGAAGTAACATGTCTGCGTTATACTCAGCCTTCACAAGGAATGGGACCCGACTTCTTGTTCGACTATGACAGTATGTTTGACTCATTCAAACTTCCTGCTGAGGATGAAGTTGAACAGGTGGTGACACTGCTTCATGGACTTGATATATACTCTGATGTATCCAAGTCTACTACAAAAACAACACCACCACCTCCTCCCACTACTGAAACAGTTCAAGAACCTGACACAGATCAAGATATGCCGGCTTTATCAGACGGTGAAGTTGAATCTGTCACAGAGGTAGACAACGAGACTTTGATCTCTGGGGGAGACGATACAAATTTGGAAACTGTCATTGAACATGAAGAGATTCCAACTAGCCGTGTCAATGTGAATCACCCGGTCGATAATATTATTGGTGATTTACAAGATGGAGTTAGAACACGAGGGCAAACTGACTGCCAGTTAGCTCAAATGGAGTCATGCTTCCTTTCTCAAATTGAACCGAAAAATATTAAGGAAGCATTGACTGACTCTCACTGGGTAGAAGCCATGCAAGAGGAGCTCCAACAGTTCAAAAAGTTAGAAGTTTGGGAGCTGGTTAAACTGCCTCTGGGATTCTATCCGATTGGTACTCGCTGGGTCTATCGAGTCAAGAAAGATGATCGTGGCGTGGTTGTGAAGAATAAGGCTCGTCTGGTGGTGCAAGGTTTTACACAGATCGAAGGATTGGATTATGACGAGGTTTTTGCTCCAGTTGCGCGTTTGGAATCAATACGGATATTTCTTGGTTATGTTTCATTCAAGAAATTTCGTGTTTATCAACTGGATGTAAAGAGTGTGTTTTTGTATGGGAAGGTCAACGAAGAGGTTTATGTGAAACAGCCTCCCAGTTTCGAAAACTCGGTGCATCCTGATTATGTCTACAAACTCGACAAACCATTGTATGGTCTTCATCAGGCTCCAAGGGCTTGGTATGAAACGTTGTCTCAACATCTGCTCGCAAATGGTTACACCCGTGGGCAGATTGATTCAACTCTTTTTATCAAAAAGACAAGAAAAGATTTGTTGCTTGTGCATGTATACGTGGACGACATTATTTTTGGTTCGACCAATGAGGTGCCGTGCAGAGATTTCGAGAAAGTCATGAAATCTAAGTTTGAGATGAGTGCAATGGGAGAACTTTAATTCTTCCTAGGTGTTCAAGTTGAGCAATCTGATAAGGGTATTTATATTCATCAGACAAAATATGTCAAGGATATCTTGACCAAATATCAGATGCTCGATGCTAGACACTATGGAACTTCCATTGACATTAGTCACAAACTTGGACCTGCTGATGACGAAGATGATGTTAATCAGCGTGACTATCGTTCTATGATAGGATCGTTTATGTACCTCACAGCATCTAGGCCGGACATATTATTCGCTATGCCTATTTGTTCAAGATATCAAGCAAAGCCTAAAGTTTCTCATGAAAAGGCAGTCAGACGTATCTTAGGTTACTTTAAGTGGAGACCCTCCTTGGGTCTCTGGTACTCTAACGAAAACGATTTTACTTTAACTGCTTTTTCAGATTCTGATTATGATGGCTGCTCAGTGGACGCAAAGTCAACAACTAGAGGATGTCAGTTTCTAGGAAGCCGAATAGTCTCGTGGCAGTGCAAGAAGCAGACAACTGTCTCTACTTCAACCGCTGAGGCAGAATACATTGCTGCTGCTAGTTGCTGTTCCCAGGTTCTCTGGATTCAGCATCAAATGCGTGACTATGGGTTACTTCTAACTCTTACTCCTATTCATATTGATAATTCAGCTGTTGTATCCATCATACGCAATCCCGTACAGCATTCAAAAACAAAACATATTGAAATTCGTTATCATTTTATACGGGATTGTTATGAGAAGCACCTAATTGACATTGTCCAAATCCCTACTCTTAAGCAAAACGCAGATCTTTTCACAAAAGCTTTCTCTCGTAGTCGATTTGATTAGCTAGTCTCCATGATTGGAATGGTGAGTTTGAGCAATGCCTAACTCTCCATTTCTAGTCAGAATTATCTTTTAAACTTGGTGGGTTCAAAAAAAAAAAAAAAAAAAAAAAAAAAAAAAAAAAAAAAAAAAAAAAAAAAACGCAACTCCCACTCTTTATACTTGTTAGTATTAAAGAAATGCAATAGTTGCAACATTGATAAAATAGACGTTGAATTGTGCCTGTAAACAATTGGGGAAATGATAGTACATCAGGAGACATGCATAAAATGGAATTTTAAGATTTATGTTTGATGTGTCAGTAGATTTATCTAGCATACTTGAAATACCTTTTATAAATATTAGCTTCATCAAATGATGTATTGGTAGGCATTTGTACTAAAGTTACTAACAAGCTTAACTTTCAACTGTGCATATTATTTTATATAAAGACATATTAATATGTATGACATTACGTTGAAATAAGGACATCAATGTCTGAAATATTTTGACACATAGTCTTAATACTTGGATGATAAACATGTTATGATCTACTATTTAGGGTCTTTGTATGGTGTTATTTGGGGGAATATATTAGCTGTCTCCTCTGTTGTATGAAAATACAGACCTGGTTTCATCTAATATATTCTCGAAAAGAACTTAAGTACGTAGTCTATGTTAAGTTATAGACAACTCTTACGTACCCGTGGCATTCCTACAATTCTAAAATAAAATGTACGAATATACAGAAAAGTTGTAAAAAGATTGTCTCGTATTGGTTTGTGTTAAACTATGGTACTCTGTTGTACGAAAGTACAGACCTGTACCCTCTAGTTTAATTGTTCAGACTGGTGTTTGTTCAACCCGAACTGTTGTTTATGTGACTCTGTTGTACGAAAGTACAGACCTGTCACCGCTAACTTGGTTGTAAAGATACGTCAATACATTCACCCTCTATATAGAAAATACTAACATGTTTTGATTTCACATGTATATTTTAATGTGGGTTATATAATATAATATGCATGCTAAATATAACACAAGTGATTCAATCTCAATCACGAGTTGAAATCATATACTTAAGTACAAATGTTTAGTTGGATTAAAATACCAATAATCGTCTTGAACTAATTTTTATAACAGGTGATTTAAATATGCTAAGTAAATTTAAAGTGGACAAACATACTGATAATCGAAATAAAGTTTACTATTTCAAAATAAGTGCATGTTAGCCTGATATGATTCCTAAAGCAGACTTAAACAATCCCGTCACCAAAAAGACGTTATGATTTTGTCGTTGTTTGTACAATAGAATAAACGGGTTTTTACTTTTTCTTTTGTAAATTGTTATTTTATTTTATTGTTCTTCGTTATACCAAGTCTCTAAGTAAATATCAAATCGGTTCACGAGTGTAAATCTTGATATCAAATAAAATTCACAAACTGTCCAAGGTGCGACACAAGCCTTGTGTCGCAATGCGACACAACCTTTGTGTCGCTACCAATGTCGCATCTTGTGTCGCTACAAAGGGTTGAGGTATAAAAGCCGGACCCTACCTCTCAGTCGCTACACGTTTTTGCGACACAAATAGCGACACAACACTCAAGTTTGCGACACAAGGACTGCGACGTCAATTTTTATTTGATTTCATCTTTCGGCTTGTTTTTGTTACAATCAAATCCGTGATTCTTGTTCTCCTCACTTTTCTCGACTTATAGGTACCAATTTTAATCACTTTTACTGTGTAATTCGTGTTTAATTGTTAAAATCATATACGGGTTTTTAGGGTTTTGCTTTTTGGTCCAAATTAACGAGGTGTTTGGTTATGTTACGGGTTAAAACACATGATTTCATGCTCTACATGCATTGCCGCACGGTTTGGTGTGGTCACTTTTGAAAAACCCCAAATTTGATCTCCATTTTTTTTCTGGGTTGGGCTTCTATTCGTCATTGCAACACAACCTGCGACACAAGTCTCTGTGTCGCACTTGTGTCTGTTGCATTGCTGAGATGCGACACTAACTTTGTGTCGCTTTCGCTTGCGACACATGATGTGCGACATAAGGCTTCTGTCGCTGTGTTAAAATAAAATCATTTTATTGCAAAATGCGACACAACCCTTGCTGTCGCTTAATTTGTTAGCGACACAAGCACTTCTGTCGCATAGTTTTTGAAATTGATTTCTGCGACACCATATTTTGTGTCGCATACTATTCAAGCGACACATATGCTTATGTCGCATTCTTACTGCGACACAATCCTTTGTGTCGCATAAGACATTTTTATTGAAATAATCTGTCTTCGAGTTTTAATGCTAACGCTTTTCGAGCTATGTTTCTTCTTTTGCGTTAATAGCGATGGCAGATATTAATGCAAATGACTGGGAGCTAAGGCATAATATCGTGGCTTTTCTCGAGGATGATCGGGATTCGGCTGCGCCTTTTAGGCCGGTGATTTCTTTCTTACGCCGTTCCCGCATCTTTGCGGCCATTTCCGCAACCACCCCTATCTACAAAGATCAAGTTGGTTCCTTCTGGAACTCAGCTGTAATTAACTCTGACGTGCCTCAGACCTGCATTATTTCAAGAGTGGATGACAAAGAGGTAGTGATCTCGGAGCAACTTATTCGCGAGTTCTTCCAATTTGCTGATCATCCGGACTCGCCCATTCAATTCTCAAGTTCATTCATAAATGGCGGCATGATCCGTCTTGGGTATCCGGGAATCCCAAAGGATCAATACCGAAAGGCCAACCTCACAAAGGTCTGGAGGTATTTAATGCATATCATGATTGTCTGCCTATCGAGCAGGAAGGCGGGTTTTGACGGCATGAGTCACTCCACAGCTTCTGCCATGCTCGCCTTAGTGTACAACAAGCCCAACAACTTTTCTGGTTATATTTTTCGACCTATGGTTGACAATGTACACACCGGGGACAACAGATGGAACATGTACCCGCGGTTTATTCAGCTATTGCTCAACCATCTTCTTCCGGGGCTTCCGGTGAATGCCGGTCACCGGTTTCGCCAAACTCTTATGAACATCCGCATTTTTGCAATTTGCGGGCAATATGCGAAAGGAATCCCGGCGCCGGCGGACGTGCCACTTTTTGGGCACATTGTAGATGAGGGCTACGTTCCTCCGGCTGTCGATGAATTTTTGGACGTTGCAGCTGCTCCTCAACCAGAGGGTATTTTTGTTAATGTGCCTGTTCGAGAAGAAAATCCCCAGCTAGAGGCATTTTTGAAAGATATTGAAGCTTTTGGCCGTGTCGAAGAGCCTACTGGTTTGGCACCGGAAAACGAGCCTCGTATTGAAGAGGTAATGGATGAGAGTTCTTCTGATGGTGGTTCCACTCCACCAGATTCTCCTGGGATCGTCCCGCCCGAACCCTCAATGGAAAATATACGTCGCTTTGATAAAAGACGCTTTAAGCGCATTCAGAGATGCAAAAGGGCAGGGATGGTCTACGTGCGACCCGATGCGAGTAAAAGGCCTCGCGATTCAGAATCTACGGATGAAGATTGGGTGCCCCTGCTAGTTCGACGTCGTCAATCTGCTGCTACTTCTTCTTCCAGGCCACGGGTTGACATTCCCCGTTTTGAGGTTCCTATTCAACCTCTGCCTTCGGTCATCCAAGAGCTCTTGAGGCGTATGGATGAGATGCAGCAAACAGCAAGAGACCAAGCCGCTTTAATTCAATCTCAATCTTCGGTTCTCGAAGCTCAAGCTGCTCAAATTCAGGCTTTAGAGACGCAGGCGACGAGGGTTCCTATATTAGAGTCTAGGGTTCTAGAATTGGAGTCCCTAGCTATTGTTTCGGGGGAGTCAGGCCTTTGTGCCATTGAAACAACACCTAGGACTTCCGCCGGGACACAGACTGATGATATAAACGATGATGTAAATATGTCTAATTTTAATGAAATTTCTCGTTTAGATTACTTCCTTGTTCATGAAATTCCGAATCAACAGACACCGCTTGCGGTTGATTATTCACAAGCGGATCTTTCATATATTCAAAGAATGGTCAATGAAGCTGATCGGGTATTTGAGGAAGATGATCTTGAGATTGATGATGATTTGTCAGTTGAGGAAGAGGGGTTACATTCTGATGAATTTTATGACGATGCTCCTACAATTGAAACAGATTCCTCTGAGGATGAAGCAGAGCGGGCTGGTACTTCCCAAAATGTTCCGTCTGCAGAGACTGTTCTAGAATCTACAGCTCAAGAGACACCTACTCCTGAAGCCGCAGAAGCTTCTATATCAAGGTATTCTGAATGGTGGCCTCATGGTAAAGTTCCTGAACCTGTTCCTGTCACATGTAAATCTTACAAGATCAGCGAAAATTATTCTGGACTTATTAAGAGTTGGAAGATCAGTAAAGGTGCTTTTATGATAAAGAGAACGGACGGTATTCAATATTTCAAACGTTCATTCAATAAATTGAGTACGCTACCAAAGGGAGAGGTAAATCGATTAGCTCAGCTGAACCTGATAGATTCTCATAAAGATGACCGTGTTGAGTATATTCAGAAGATTTTGCGTCGAGAAGTAAATACCAAAAGATACAACTTTATCAAACCGACGCTGGGTACGAGGTATAAGTTTAAGAAGAAAGTGGATCCAGTGACAAAGCAGCCGATTGTAAAAGTTCGTTATCCGCCAGCTGATTGTCTTACTGAGATTCATCTTGAGATAGTTCCCCTAAACTTTCTTAGAAGGTTTCATTATTGGGAACTTGATGCTCATACTGGAGAAGCAGTATTTGTTTTTGTACCTTAGTCAGAGCCAGAAACGGGATCGCTTTACGGATCGAAGAAAGCACAGTTCCGAGTGTTTGATCCTATGAGCTTGATCAATATGTCTCCAAAAGATTTGAGAAAGCTGTTTGATAATAGGATAAGATACAATGAACGAAATTCAGTGAACAAAGTGCTAGCAACCCGGTTCCAGAAAATTGTGAATATATGTGTGACTCATGGAATACATGCCGGTGGTGTATTTCCAGCAGGCTGGAATTGATTGAAGATTTTTGAAAACCAAGCTGAAGACACGGGGGAGTTTGTTGGTGCATATTTATATGTCTGTCAGTTGGTCTTAGCTTGTAATAGTTTGTTATGTAATTACGACGTTTTGTCTATTATATGTAAATTACGAGTTTTGTTTTAGGCGACACAGAGCCTGTGTCGCTTATGCGACACAAGGCTTGTGTCGCATGAGTCGGCTGTGCGACACATCCCTTGTGTCGCAGGTCAGTTTTGGTTTCGCTATAAATGGATCATTTCGGCCTCATTGTTGAGGTTGACGAATCCAGGGTTTCTCAGAGCAATTGTAAAGCATTTCAAGTGTATTAAAGCTAATCGGTTATTATATGAATATACTTTTAATTTGCGTTTGATTCGTTGTGTGTTTAACGTACTATATACAATCGTTTGAATTCCGCCTCTCGATTGTTAGCGTTGATTCGATTAGGTCCAAGATCAGAGAACCTACAAAAACGGTCAACAATAATGTTGGTGAGTTCATAAGTTTAGTTATCAAAAGTGTAAGTGTGAACCACGAGATTTGTATGTGTTGCACGTATGCAAGAATATGTATACTACTGCCATGAGCTCATAGTCCGAATCTTAACCGTTATGAGTTTGCCTCTTGCAGGTGCCTAATCCAGAACACCCATATGAACAAATAATAATGCGCCCGTTTGAGCAGTTAATGTTACTAACCCGGACGAGGATGGTCAATCCTAAATAGATCTATTCAATAATACTCGCGATAAGATCCATACTGACGAAACTATGATGTGTAGAGGACTTTTGTGTGGATTATGAAAGTAAAACACTCATGCAATCCGTATATGTGTTTTCTGTACTCGTGTTCATGAAAAGCAGTGTATGTATTCTCACCCCAATAGTTAAAAACAGTAAAAGTGGGGCTATGAGACTCACCTGAGTCTTGTAAGCAAGCGTTGCTAATAGCAAGTAGGTTTTCAAACCCGTAACCTTCTAGCGCCCTAAACGTGTAAGGTTATATGTAAGTAGATGTCTCAAAAGATCATCCATGCTAGTTGTCCACTCAACTAGTTATGTCCAAGTGTTTGTTTATCGTTTGTGTTTAGAAAGCGTGTACGGACCGTTCCCGAAGACATTATTATTTTGTTTGTTTCGTTGTACCTTATTAGAGTATATGTATTGCGTGTACGAGTAACGTCGTATATAAATATTTGTTATTTGTAGTTACGCGTGTTTAATATTTTGTGAAAATATGTTTTACGCGACACTAGGATGGATTGCGACACTAGGTCAGTGTCGCAATTATTTCGAAAGTTGGGATTAATGCGACACTAGGTTTAGTGTCGCAGGTTGCGACATTCGAATCTGTTTAGCGAAACAAGGGTTAGTGTCGCAGGGTATTGCGACACTACTTAGTACTGCCAGTTATAAATTTCGCGACAAGTTAATACTGCTGGCTTGCGACATTGGGCTTAGTGTCGCAGGTTGCGACACTAGACTTAGTACTGCTGGTTTGAATGTTGCGACACTAGGCTTAGTGTCGCAGGTTGCGACACTTGAATGGTATTGCGACACAGGGGTTAGTGTCGCACCCGATTTGGGCCTGGTGCGACACTAAGGGTCTGATGTGATTTCGTGTTCGGGAACTTGGTCAAACGTGCTCGGTTTGACCCGAAACTTTTACTCGACTCTTAAATATGTTTTTAGGACTTATAAAAATTGAAGTTACGTTTTATGGTTAACCCGAAAGTGTCGTTTCTAATTTAATACCAAAACAGTCCATGGGGCTTGTTTCTTCAAAATTATACGTTTTTCGGGGCTCGTTTTACCTAGTCAAAGTGTCGAGATAAAATCCTAGAAAATTTCCAGACATTCCTCCATGTCTTAGCTACTTAGCATAATTTTTCCATAATTTTTATTTAACGTTAAGTTGGTCAAATAAATAGACAAATCCCCTGACGTCCAAATATGACGAATCCGGATACACGTTCAAAGATCTAATTACTGTACGAGTTCTAAAAAAGTTCACGAAATGCAATTGTACAACTTTTAAAGCTAAAAATATTTGTGACTTCTAAGAAAAAGCCTCATGTCGTTTGGAGTTGTGTAGCTCGAGTTATGGGCTCGAGAAGTTAGTACAAAAATCTGACCGTCAGGTCAGTCCGGCGACATGTTTTGGTAAATTCGTTTTCAGGTATCAAACGGTGTCAAAAAATTACGAAACCAGTTGAAAATGAAAGCTAAATCTTAAACTTAAGTTTTGTCTTTTGAATCGTCCATTTTCGTTAAGTTTTGAGTACGAAAAGTCTCTTTGAAGACGGGTTAAGTTTCTGGTCAGCAAACATGTTGATGTTTTGTGTTTGTTTAGTGTTACAAAAATGTTTTCGACTTGATTTTTAGACAAGATCTTGTTAAGTGGACATTATAACATGAAAGTAAGTATGTTCCAAATAAACTACAAGAGGGGTGAAGTTTCTTACAAAGGAGATGATGAAAAGACGAAGAAATGGAAGTTGTGAGCTCGTTATCTCGCGTTTTCTTGAAATTCGAAGTGGTGGTGCTATGGTGGTGTTTGTGGTGGTCTTTGGGCTGCTGGAAATCACAGGAAATAGAGGGAGAGGGAGAGTGGGAAGAGGTGGAGTCTCTGTTTTAGTTTGGGTGTGGTAGTAAGTAAAAGAGTAAGGGGGTATCGGGTGGTAAAGGAATGGGAAAAGGAGAGGGGAGGGGGCATGGGTCAGTTTGGGTGTGGTAGTAAGTAAAAGAGTAAGGGGGTATCTGGTGGTAAAGGAATGGGAAAGGGAGAGAGGAGGGGGCATGGGTCTTGGGGTATGGATGCAGATTTTGAGGGCCCCACTTGAGTGTGGGTTGAATAAATTTTATTCCCCAAATTTACGTTACGCGCGGTTCTCGTTTACCCGTTTGTTTCGTCGTTCGTTTAAACGTTAAACGTTTATTATTTGTGGTTTTCGTTAACAATTTAGTCGTGTGATTTTTTATTGAAGTTTTATTTAAAATACTTCATTTTAAATTATTGAAATATAAAACGAGATTTGTTGGGTTGTCAGGCACGATTCGCGCGTTTTCGTTGCTTGCGGTACGTTTTATACAAAACGTATAACGTTTAATATATTATCGTAATAATATAAGTTAAATAACGATTATTTAATATAGTTACGTTATTTAAGAAAATATTTTTCACGAACGTCCGTATTTATCGTGTCGAATTCCATCCGATTGAAATCGTGTGTATATAAAATATACAAAATGTTACTGTACTTAGCCCTATTTCAAACTTAATACAAGTAATAATGACCTAGCTTAGGTACAAATGACGACCTAATTTGCCGGGTGTCACAACATGGCATATCGAAATTGGTACCCAAACCATTTTGGTCACTGCTGATATTCTACGCACTATTCTTCATCTCTCTGTACATGATATTTATAAACCCTTGCCCGACGGAGATACAGCCAAAGGTGGCATAGTCAATCTCACTAGGACTTAGTGTAAATATTCCGTCGATGCAAACGTTAACCGTAAATATCATACAGTACAGAAGAACAAGATGGATGGTGTTTGAAATGTTTGCTTTGCAAATTTCATTCAATGTTTGGATACTAAAACATGATCAACAATTTAAAAGTTTGCAAATTTCATTCAATGTTTGGGTACTAAAACATGATCAACAATTTAAAAGTTGATTACGTAGAAGTGATCTTTGACGAGCTAATAACTAAATTCATTGCCCCACACGATCACTAAGAGCTAATAACTAAAGTCCCTCTTTTTAAAAATTGTTTCTACATATTGGACAATAAAATGCAACACAACACAACTAAATGACGGCCGGATAGAAAATGCTAGCAAAATATGAAAGAACATATTAGATTCAACCAAGTAATCAAATATTAAAATTGAAGCATAATATCAGATATTAAATATTGTAATGGCAATTTTAAGGGGTAAACATATATACACGATGGAGAACTTGGAATTAGGGTCCTATGTAGCCGTTTCAATTTTACATTAGTCAACCAAAATAAGTATTCAATTTCTAGTCAAACACGCTTACATTATTATTTCGGTTATTCGGGTGGGCCCGAACTTTAACTTTAATACCCAACCCCAAATCATGAACCAGATCTAAATTCGATTGCCCCAAATACCCGATCCAAATCCAAATAACCAAAACCCATGTAACTAATATATATTTAGATCGAGTGGTTTTTCGTCTCAAACCGTTTAATGAACACCCCTAACAATCATAGTACTTTACTCAAAGTTCCTGTCACTGATCTTCAAAGATCAGTATGCAAAGTATACTCAGACGCCATTCCAAGGCTTTGAACCTATCGTTTTGGATTCACAATTTTTTTTCAAAATCAGTGGCAGTGACTTTGCCGGATGAAAAATCAAACTGTTTTTACACCACAACCATTACAATCACTCCCCCATCAACTGCATCACTAACCACACCCCTAGTGACTACTGCAATTGACCAACAACTTCAAAAATCAAAACCACCAACAAAGAAAAGATCCAAATTAGGGTCCCTCAATAAAGGATCAGGGACGTAGCAAAAAAAAAAAGACATCTACGGATGCCAAGGTTGAATCAGAGACTGTATGTTCAGTCGCTGAGGGCAACTTTGAAAACCCCGAGCCTATAACCACTTCACTGGACTCACAAAAGTCAAGTGACTTCAAAAAGGGAAACCTACAAACAGCTGCAGTAGCTCAACCCAATGTATGACAACCGACAATTTAGGATTAACGTTTACTTTTAATTAAAACGTCTTAGATTGTATTTAGTACGTATTTAGACTAAATACTTGACGCATTTTACATACGTAATTAATTTGAATTACGCAGAACAATCGGACGATTTCCGACAAAAATACAAACGTTGGTGATACATTTTAATTAATAACATAAAGCTGTTCGAAAAAATTAATAGTAGTTATTTACATTATATTATTAAGCTAGAATTTTAAAGCTTAACATTTTAAACGTTTAAATTAACGTTTACACGTCTTGAATTAAACGTAACAAACGCAACGAGATTTCGCGATTTAACATTTACGGGAAAACTAAACGTAACAAACAAATTAGAAATACGAAATTAATTGTTCGAAATTCTATTTCACATTTAGTTAACTTTAATTATCGTTAACTTAACTAAACTAATCAATTAACACTTAATTAATCAACGTTTACGCTAACGACCAAAATATCTTGGGTTTAACACTAATGAAGGGGGGACAAAGCAAGCAACTCACCATGCCCTTCCCCTTGACTTCCTTGGCCTATTTTCCTTACATCACCACCATGCCTTACTTGTTTCACTTCAACACTCCATCAACTCACATTCTCCGGTGCATCTCCCTCAAATTCTCTCAACCTCCTTCTTGATCTTCATCTTTCATTCAAGACATCTTCATCATCATCTTCATCCTCATCTCCATTTATATCAAGAAAGCTAGGAAACAAGTTCAAGATTCAAGTTCTTCTTTTCTTCTTCTTCCATTTCATCAAAAAGATTTATAAGAACAATTTTCTTAATCTTTCTCTATGAGTTTTATACATTTAAATATGCTAGTAGTTCACTCACTCAAGATCATGACTAAAAATATGTTAAAACATGGTTTTAAATGGTAAAAACCAACAAAACACACTTTGGAAGGAAGAACACCTTCTGGACAGAAAATTTGTCCGACTTCAACACATGATAACTCAACCAACGGAATAAAAAATGACGATTCTTGAGTCTAAAAATAAGTTCAAAATGTTAGCTTTCAAACACAAGTGGTTTCATAATTTTTGGATAAGATTTGATACCTCAAAACGATTTTTAAAGATGAAGTATCAAATCTGTTCTTGAGAGACATATTCTTGGTCTAAATTTGAGAGGCCATAACTTTTTGTACATAAGTCCAAATAATATAAGGCTTTTTTCTTAAAAGTCACATTTTATGTTAGCTTTAAAAGTACTATAATCTCATTTCGTGACAATAAGTATAACTCAGTCAACAAATAAGTTTCTTGACACATATCCAAAAATATTAAATGTTGTACCAGTTTGCATGTATATATTATTTTGGACACCTTATATTTGGACAAAAAATATGAAATTTACTTTTTAATAAAGCTAAGACATATTTTAACATGTGATAAAAATCTCGGGACAAAACACTAAAGTTTGACTAGTCAAAATGACTTTACACGGAAGGACAAATTCTTAACAGTTTCTGTTAAGACGAGGACTGTTGATCTAATGGACATCCAAGTATATAATTATCGAAACGTTAATGCAAACGATATGGGACAATTTATGAACGTATAACTTGGATATTGATAACGAACTAGTCACATTATCAAGAAACATTATATATTAATTATAAGACGAAACAATTTTATTAATATTACCGAGAAACGTTAAGTACTAAGAATAGGACAAAATGACTATAATAATATTTGTAAGAAACATTAAGTACAAACGTGAAACAAAACGAGAATAATTATATTTTTGAGAAATATTATTATTCACAAACATCACTAACGGGTTGTACACATTTTAAGAAAACGTTTTATATATGGGAAAACGCGATCACCCATATACATTTGAAAGCATTTTATAAATATGTGAAAACGCGACCACACATATTTATCAACTTGAGTGAACAACCAGCATAGATGGGCTATTAGCCATCTACTTATAAGAATAACCTTATTCGTTTAGGGCGCTAGGAGGTTACCTTGGGAAAAACACATAATTGTTTTTGAAACGCTAGCACTCACAACTAAGGTGAGTCTCATAGCCCCTTTTACTTGTATTATTGGGGTGAGAATACATACTCAGGTTTTTATGAACACAAGTACAGGAAAAACATATACGTATTGCATGAGTAGCTTACTAATCTATTAAGGTCTCTCATATCATGGTTCGTTAGTTATGGACTTAAACACGAATGTTGTGAATAGATCTATTTGGGTTGACACCCCCGTACAGGTTAGTCGCGCTAACTGGTCAAACGTACGCATAATTGTTTGACCCACTAAGTGTGCTGGATTAGACACTTACAAGAGGCACCAACATTATCTGTTAAGGTTTCGAATGCATGAGCTCATGACAATAATATACTTTATTTTTGCATTCGTGCAAACAACTATATAAATCTTGTGGTTCATGTTTTCATTTACAACCGTTTAAACCTATGAACTCACCAACTTTATGTTGACATTTTAGCATATATATCTCTCAGGTCCACAGTCACATTAAGCATGGGATGCTTTTGGAAACAATACACTAGAGTCACATGTTTTGCAAACAACATTTTACTGGAGATTTCACTACATTACTATTTTGTGTATTAGTTATGTATTAGAATCTCTCAATCTAGACGTGAACTCTAGGGTGAATTTTTTAGTTGTAAAAGTTATGGTGGATTACAGGTCTCACCATCTGTTTCCAATGGTCTATCAGCTAGAACACAAGCTGGTGATGATGAGGGACCCCAACTAATGGATACGTCATTATCTGATGCTGATCTGGCTAGTCCTTAGGGTACTGACGAATCACACCCAATTTCACCAAACCAGAAGCCTGCTCTCTCAGCTGAGCAATTCAAAGACATAGAGGATCAACAAGACATTGTGGCCTCATCTTCCTTAAAGGTACTGGATATTCCTTCCTTTGCCAACGATGATCATTCCAACATCGCTGGTGATGATTCTCTTCCTGGTCCTACAAAGACTATCGGCGATCGGGGAGCCTATCCTAGGAAACCACCATCTCCTACCTTGAAAAGATGATAGGTACTGCTCTGTTAGATGAAACACAACCAAAGCTTATTACCTCTTCTCCTCTCTCTGATCAAAAAGATGATAGAGAGAGGATGTTTCTTCTTTTGCAGGTACCCAAAAACTTTTAAGGGAGTACATCGCCTCATCTTATCAACAAGTTGCTCTATTAAAAGTTGAGGATGAGCAAATACTTGGGGTAGTTGGTGATTTGGTGAATATGGTAGGGGTCTCTGACTACTACATATGAATCAATTAGGCCATGGAGCTCTTACATTAGTGAGAAAGTAAAGCTAGTCACTAAGGCCCAAGCAGCTCAAGCTTCAACAATTCTGAATACTTCAAACTCCTTAGATGAACTTGCTACATATACCAAATCCAAATTTGTGGCTCGGGATGATTTTGTTTCCTGTACTTCTGATAATATGATAGCTGCTTACAATGAAATGGCTACAAAGGTAAATGAATCTTCATGATGATACATGATGCTAAATTATGTTGATCATTGCCAAATCATTCTGGATACTTACATGATGAAAACAATTTTTGAGCACCTGACCTGGAGGATAGTATGGTCGCTGAGGAAAGTTGGGTTGATATGGATCTTCATGATGATACTGATGATATGGATGTTGTGCCTAATTTCCCCGAGTTCCGTCCTGAAGAGCTCAGGATATACAATGCTAAAATCAGAGAGTGGTCATCTGATAGGAGATCTAGGCTCCAGGGGGAGTCTGAGAGTTTTGAGTTAGTTCGCTGGAACTGGATGAATAATGTTCAACCACAAATCGTCGATCTCAATGATGATAATGATGATAAAGAGAATGATGATGATGAGATGGACAATGATGAAAAATGGAGGACAAAGATGATCACAAGTCTAAATCATCAATTAAGAAGAGAAAGAGGAACAGTGAGTCATCGCCAGCGTCCCAACCCAAATCATCTCCAGTGACTAAGAAGCAGAACACTCAAGTCACTGAGGAAACCCATGAATGAAACGATCGATCAAATATATATCAGTGAGTCACTCTCCACCAGCACCAGCAAGTCAACAACAATAGGAACCATCACTTGAACATGTTTTTCCTCCTCTGAGAACATCAGTGATTCCTACTGAGTAGGTATCCTCGGACTCCCCACTAACTGACTCAACAATAGGGAGTCAACTCACAACTGAATCAAATGAAGAGAGGATTGCCAGAAAGAAGAAGGAAAGAAAAGAATCAAAGACTGCAATGATTATCAAAATTCGTGACGAGTAAGAGGCAAAAGAAGCAAAGAGGAAAAGGAAACTCACTGAGCAGTCTGACAGAGGAATACATGAGAACAGTGAGTGAAGCTGATGCCAGGGAAAGGGCAAAGAATGAAAGGATTAAGCAAGAGCAGATTGAGAATGATGCTAAGATAGCATGATACTGGAGGAGTTTGAACAGGGAGAGAAAGAACAAAAAAATAAGTTATCAATGTTTATAAAGAAACCTCTTAGCAAAGCCCAGATTGAAAATGAAAGAAAAATGTGTCCTGCAAGAATGAAAGGTAGATATAATCCTGCCTCAATTACCAAAGTCAGTGTAAGAAAGCCAAATAATGCAACACGTGCTCTATTGACCATTTACAAAGGTAATGAAAGTGAAGTAATCTCAGTTGATCAATTATACAAGCTTCACAAGGAGAAATGGAATGAAATTAGGCTTGCAATAACTCACTCATCAAGTGCTGCTAAGAAAGAGGTGCTAGATTGACTGACAAGGTTATATCAAAAGATGGTTGGGCTTCAACTTCTGAGACCAGAGGATATTATCATACTCAGTGAAGATATTGAGAGGTCTCCTAGTTCTAGGTATCACTCTGATCCTCATAGCATTTATCGCATTTCAAAAACTTCAAGGTTAAACCTCTCAATCCCTGCTGGTGTCATGAGACAAGAGGGTATTGAAGTCACTAATGGTGAGAGAGGTTTTGTTTATGGTGATCAAGCTGGCATTTTAAGATTTCAGAGAGAAGCTGAGCTTGAAAAAGTTCATCATGAACAACTGCTGTTACTTATGAGGGTTGTAAGTACACTCGCTATAAATTCGCCTATGAGAAAAGATGTTATGGATGAAGTTCATGTCAGACAAATCAGATATCTTCCATCCAATGACAAGTATGAGCTACAAAGAGAAATGAAAACAATCAAAGCAGAAGAAGTATGAAAATATGAATAGTGATAGCCAGTTTTATGTAATTTTTATTTAAACTCATAATAGAGCAGATATGTAATATTTCACTTACAGTCTAATGAAAAGGCTATCATTTTTGAAAAGAATCCAAAAGAGTAATATACGGATCAAGTATGAAGTCACTGATAGTTAAACGAACCTAAACAAATACAAACATATATATATATATATATATATATATTAATATATACTCCGAATAATATATAATACATACATATATATTATAATATATAATGAAATATGAAATACTACTGAAAGGTAATATTGATATA
This sequence comes from Gnaphalium uliginosum, assembly GCA_963930675.1. Classification (NCBI taxonomy): domain Eukaryota; kingdom Viridiplantae; phylum Streptophyta; class Magnoliopsida; order Asterales; family Asteraceae; genus Gnaphalium; species Gnaphalium uliginosum. The sequence continues at coordinate 28,641,192 of OZ005681.1, read as the reverse complement.
TTTTAAATGATCATGAAGATATTTAAATATTTAATACTATTATATCTATAATTATAATTTAGCTTAGATTAAAATAAGATACTCTGTATACAAATATGTATCAATGTAATTAAACTATTAGTAAACAAACGAACATCTTATTGAACGTTCACGAACATAAATAAACGAACGAGACCGATGTTCATGTTTGTTCATATAGTTAAACAAACGTAAATTTTTGTTCATGTTCGTTCATATAACGAAACCAACGAACATAAACGAACTTCCAGCCGAAAGGTTCCTAAATTGTTCGCTGAATATTCAACTTGCTTACAGGCCTACACATACATATACATATTGGTTGCAAGTATTACTTGTAAATATGCAACCCTAACTTCGAACTCTTGACCAGCTCCACAACACTGAAACATGTTAACCAAACAAGTCAAACAGTCCTTAGTAAACAGGTTAGGAACAGAATCAATTACCTTTGGTAATTGTTTGTTCTAAAATGAAATATGGCACAACCTCAATAAGGCATCCGAAGTCTCCAAACAATTATTTTGATTTGAGTTGTATCAAATGTCATTCAACTTCAGTTTGAATCAATTCAAACTCAAATAATTTTCTATTTGACTATGAGTAACTTGCAAACTGACTCGAATAATTAAAAACCCCTATATAAACACAAAACTTTATTTATCTATCGTATTATATTAAAACATAACAAAGAAAATCGATTCAAATAATCAATCAGAGAAAACCATTAAACACCTTCAAAACTATCAAGATCCCATTCATAAAATGTCGATAACAACTTTGTGCGTTTTATGTATTTTGTAAAACCCCAGGGGTCGTTTGGTACTATAAATTACCGTCCCTAATCAAATATAAGCCTCAAATTCCTTTCTTTCACAAAGATTTCCCTAATTTGACTTCCAACAGATCCTCTCCCTCCCTCCCTCCCTCCCTCCCTCCCTCCCTCCTCAGCAGGAGTGTAATAAATACCACATACATACGAATTCCGTTTTCACATTCTTCGTATCTTTTTTTTTTCTTTTTTCTTTTCATTCTCCAATTCTAATAATTATTACCAATTTTTTCTGTATAATTACAATTTATCGTGTTATCAATTCTTTACTTTTCCTTTTTTAAATCCAATTTTAGAGGAGTTTTAGGGTTCAATTCAGTACCAATTCCAATAACACCTTAAAAACCCCCCAATTATATAATCGATAACCATAAACCCTAACTATAAATCTAGTTTATCGATTTTAGGTTTCAGTTCAGTACCAATTCCAATAATTGTTTAATATAACGATGCTGAGGAAGAAGAAGAATGAGCTAGACCCTATCTTCAATTTAATTTGTTGAATTTAATGGCCAATTCTCAACATCGCTGCGTTTTTGGTTCGTTTTCAGTTTCAATTCCTTTATTTGCAGTTTAATTTGTAGTTTAGTTTGTAGTTTAAATTGTAGTTATTGTGTACAGTTTAGTGGATGTTTGTGATTAATTAAACAGTTCTATGATTTCTTTGTTTGTGTGTAGTTGGAAACATACCATATGATGCAACTGAAGAGCAGCTTGTACAAATTTGTGAGGAGGTTGGCCCTGTTGTGTCATTCAGGTTTGTTACTGTTTTTAAACATGTTGCTTGAATCTGTAAGTTGTATGCTTGACATGCACCGAAGGAATTGAATTTTATATCTGCACTTAAAAGTTAGTAAATGCAATTTATTTGCTTGGTTCCTTCATATAAACGTGATCGGTGTATATGGAACCTCGGTTAGCGGTTAAATAGCATCTCCAATGAAGGTTTTTTCTAAAGCTTTTTTGTACAAAAAATGCTTTAGAAAAACTTTTTATTCGTTGGAGGAAAAACTTTTCTTTACAAAAGCCTGAGATTTCTCAATCTTTTGGAGTATAGCTTTTTTGAATGTTTGTGAGTATAGTTTAATAGAGAAAAGCTTTCCAAAAGCTTTTTCTCATTAGAGTTAAAGCTTTTTTGAAAAGATTTTCTTTTATATATCTACGTGGCATTGCAAAAAAGCTTTAGAAAGCTTTTGTAGCTGGGGATGCTCTAAGCAAAGAGTATGGGACTTTAATGACATATTATGAGATAAACGATATGAAGCAGTATCAGAATTAAGATTAGATTGATGGAAATAGTAGTATTTTATGCTTTTAAGAGGTTAGACCACCTATGGTTGTCTCATTTCCTTAGGCTCCTTCATGTTTGTTCGCTTTGTGTAAGTTGTAAAACAAAAGGAGCTAGATTGTGCGACTTCTTTTAGTTAATTTATAATTTGGTTGCTTCATTCCCAGTTTTTTGTGCTACAGCAAGTTTTTTAGTTCACTTTTATAGATATCAACCCATGTAACATCTGTTGTAGGCATTGGTTTAGATAATTGCTAAAGTATAGGTGAGATAAATTTAACTTTCGTCATTTTCTCACTTCCAGATTAGTTATCGATAGAGAGACTGGTAAACCCAAGGGTTATGGGTTTTGTGAGTACAAGGATGAAGAAACTGCTCTAAGTGCCCGACGTAATCTCCATGGTTACGATATCAACGGAAGACAGTTAAGAGTTGATTTTGCTGAAAATGACAAAAATAACGATAGAAGCCGAGAACAGGTAAATGATTTGGATATTCTGCTAAGTGTATTTCTGTTTACAAGTTAGATGACCCCAATCAGTATTAGTGTATGTATACTCCTTGAGTATGATTTGCAGCACGGTTTTTGAATTTGGTCTCAATGTCTCATTGTATTTGGTTCTTAGAAGGTGAATAGTCTGTTAGGTACTATCATATACTGTTAGGCTATTCTGATAATAGTCATAAGGATAGAATTTTGATGGCATAATGGTAATTGAGATGTTTTAAAATATTTTAGCAAGGAGGTACATGCTTGAATCTTAACTTTGATTTTGTGATTTTCAATTAGGGATTTTGACCCATTTGTTGGTCTGGCAGGCTGTGTAACAGGTCCAGTTGGTTATTGTTTTAGTTTGGTTGGGTTTACTTTGAAACACTTGCCCACTTATTTTTGCAATAAAGAATTAATGCACAATATATAAACATATGGTTAGACACAATATTATTAGTTTGTTGCACTAATAATCTAGATGTCTGAATTAAACAGTTTTGGTGGTTGCATACTTGTGTAATTTAAAAGTACACTGGGAGATTATCAACTCCTATAAGTAGTACGACCCACTTGACCTATTCCCGTTTTTAGCTAATCTTTTAAGTTGACCCCTTTGACTGTTCGTGATAAATTGTAACTGGAATCGACCAATTCATAAGTTAATGGGTTGAAATTGCACCCCCCAATATTGCTCTTGGGCATCAAGTACCATAGTTTAGTGCCGAGACATCACCTTGAATTCGTTAAGTACTTCAAATTAAGAAGATTATAATAGGATTATATCAAACCATGTTACTTACTAGTGGAGGTTATTTGCATCCCATCTTAGGTGTTTGGTATATGGATATTACTTTTTGGTACAGAATTATGATTTTTACTTTCCTTTGTTCCTTTTAAGGGTCGCGGTGGACCTGGACTGCCTACAACTACTGGTAAGGCTAAGCTTCACACTATTTAGTTATCCTGAGTATTTACGTAATCGTATGATAACATAATATTGCTTCAATGTTGATGCTGGTGAACAGCTCCGCAAAAGCAAATTGGTGGTCCTGCAGTACAAGGAGATACTAGTTTTCACCAGCCTGTTGATCTCCAAGTGGCTATGGCTGCTGCAGTTGTGATGGCTGGAACTCCTGGAGGTGGTCAGGGTAATAGCAACATAACTCAAAATGGTCTTCAGAGTCAACCGATATTGGGAACTGATCCTTTGACTCTTCATTTGGCTAAAATTCCTAAAGGCCAGTTGATTGAGGTTTTAACCGAAGTAAAGGTAACCATTTGGATTTTACTTGGTAACTTTCTCACTATCTTGAAATACGTCATTTATCTTATCTTGATAACAGGGGATGGCTACTCAAAATAAGGAACAAGCACGCCAGCTGTTACGTGCGCACCCACAGTTGTCAAAGGCAGTTTTGCAGGTTGTTTAGTTGTAATAGTCAATCAATGCTCTCTAATATAATTTCTGTTGATCAAGTTAAACTATTTCTTAGATCATTGGTGGCTCTTGCATTTTAATATTAAATTTCAAATTTCTAAGTAACTGCCGGAGAACATTGTCATTTTCTGTATTCGTGAGATTAGAAAGTCTAATACTTGAAGTAAATTAGTATAACACATCTTACGAGTTTCTAATGTATTTGTTGCAGGCTCATATAATGCTGAAGACGATTCCTCCCCACATGGTATGTAATTATGTATTTTTTACTTTACCAGATTCTGTAGTGCTACTAGATATATATATATTTTTTATAAAGGTGGTAATTTTGGCCCATTAATCGGTCAATTTGGATAATAATAATAGAATAAAAGTAGCTTGAATGAATACATGTCAAAGTCGTCAAAAGTGTAACCTTGATTATAACATCTCCTAAACAGTTATATTTAAAAAGTAGATTACTGTTGAAATCACATAGTATATGTAATCATATTTGAAACACTATATATGTTTTTGGTAAAAGAGTAAAAAGTTTTGGCCAAAAAGTTTTTCGTGTCAAGCCAACCCGTTATGACCCGTACCAAAATAACCTGTTTGACCCATTTTGCTACCTCTATAATCATTATTTTGAGCATGAGGTGGTGAGGCCTTAAATTTCTGCTGTTCACTCTTTCTCTAGTTGCAGATGCCAAATGCTCAGCAGTTTCCTGGTCCACATGCACGTCCGCTTGTCCAAGGTGGCCCACTGGCTCAGTCTTCAAAACAACCTTTATCTGGGCTGCCACCTCTTGCCCAAAACAAGGTGCAGCTTGGTTTCATGCCACAATCTCAAAATCAACCATCATCTGGCCATCCAGCTTCATTGGTTCCCAGCCAGTATGCTGCACCATTAATTCCTCCACAAGCTCGGTTTCTGACTCCACCACCAGCTCAGCATCAGGTTTTACAGCAGTCGACGTTATCAGGACTTCAATTATTACAACCACAACATAATGCTGGTCTTTCGAATCGAGTCGAGAACCATATAGCAACCCCCTCATCTTTGCTGCAGTACCCTGGAGAGAATGTTGCAGCTGGTCTAGTTCAGCCTTCTATTCCCAATCATAAGGTGCCAATAAACACTTTCATCATTCAATATATGATTGTTGAGAGTCAGTTATCTTGTAGAATAGTACCAATTTCATTAAAGGTGAACATGATATACCAAAATGATCAATAAAGGGAACATAAAATGATCATGCATAATAAAGGGTTACGTGTTATATTTTGTTAAAAAAGGGTTTTAACAAACCTAAAAGCAATTTCATTAGATCATTTTGGTATATCATATTCCCCTTATATGAAATTTCTAGGTGGAAGGTTCCCTCTTTTATCAGAAAATAGAACACGTAACCCTCCTATTGTGCAAAATCATTTTATGTTCCTTTCCTTGACCCTTTTTGTATATCATATCCCCCTTCAATGGGATTTTCCCTTTTTTATGTAGTGATGGAATAACTAGTGGGTGGGTTGGGTGATAGGTCCAAAAGAGTATGTTCTAACTTCTAAGCATGGGAAGAATCGGTAGGTGGGGGTTAGGTTTATCACTCGATTTGTTGTTGTTGTTGTTGTGTGTATGTGTGTGTGTGTGTATAAAGCGTTTTAAGATGTTCTATAGTTTTTTTGATTAGAAGTATACTTTAGACGAATTTCGCCCATCTGACATTTAAATAAGTTAGAACAGATTTTGGTGTCAGTGCCAAACATAACCTGAACCTAGCCATTCATAAGTAGTGGCTCGGGTTTGCCTAATTTTTTATTTTTTTATTTCTTACTTACGTTTGCAGTGTAATAGTTAATATGAAAACTGGATAGAAGAGTTGATTGTTGGCTTAGTTTATCTTTTGTCAACTGCTTATGGGCATTTTGAAATTTCAAAATCTCAATTAGCTTACTTTAACAGCTTTTGAGCTCTAATAAGCTCCAAAAGTAAAGCATAAGCTTATTGGCTTATTCCTTGAAAGAATAGCTCATAAGCCCATAAGAATAAGCTTATCGAAACACCTCATTGGGCATATTTGCTTACAAATACTAAACTTAAGCTATAAGCTCTAACGATAAGCTAACCCAAACACCCAAGACATAATTTATAGCTTATCAGCTGTTAATACTAAGTGTTTTTGCTTTTTTGAATTTCAATAAGCTCATCAGCCGTTAAAATAGCCTAATCCAAACACCTCGTAATATCAAAGAAATTTTTTTTTTTTATGCTTGAATTGAAATAGATGATGTTGATATGTTTCTGAAATAACAGTGTTCCAATATTATGTATTAAATGTGAGGCTGTGTTCTTATGTATTGCAGCCTAGCTCCTCAATTGTGTCTGCTATGCCAAATAATGGAAACAAGGATCACAACAACCCCCAGCATTTATTACATAATCCTGCTTGGGGTCGTAAAGTCGATCATCATCCAAACATAGCTTCAAGGTTACATGAGAAATCAAGCCTTGTGAATGACAAAGATCAAATTGGTCATCCTTCAAAATTATTGAAGATGGAGGATGGGAGGGGTGCCTCTTACTCACCAGCAGATGTAAATCTTTCTGCCTCTGTTTCGGGGTCATCTCAGGTTGTTCCATTATCTGGAAATCAGATTTTAAAAGCAGGTGCCGTAGACTCTCAAAAGCAGAACCAGGAGGTATTTATCCATACTTCCGTTTACATGTTTCTTTTTCATAATTGTAATTGTTATTGTTATATATGTTCAAATGCAAGTATTCCCCTAAAGGTTAATTCAATGTTTTAATCACCATACCTATATGGTACGCATGGGCCATGGCCTGAGTACATCCTACTGAATTATTTATATAGATAGGAAACTATGTTTAATAGTTTAAAGGCTATAGTTTTTTTAGCACTTTATCTCGTAATTAGCAACAGTGAGGTTATCAAAAGATGGTGGTAGCACTTGGCAATAGTGGGTTAGGACTAATTAGCTATTGTATGATGGTTTTGGTATTTACTTGAACTATATTCATAAATAGAGTGTTGAGGAATGTTTTGTATATGTTCATGATCATTGTTAGAAAGAATAGTGAGGATACAACAACACAGAGTATACATTTGTAAGTTGGGCAGCAACACATGGCTTGTAATTTTCAATAGGGAAATTTCACTTATTAGCAATGTACTATGCAAACTGGAACCATCATCATTCAAAAAGCATAGGATAGAACCTTATGCTTAGGTATGTACTTAATGTACCATGAAGATTATTTCTTCCTCTTATTGGTTTAGTTATGGACTTGTACATGCACATTTATGAACAGACTATCATCCCCTTTAGTGAAATCTTAGGAACAATTTGAATAAAGTTAAAGAGGGTAACATTCTGAAGTTAAAATGGAATTGTGGAAAAGAAAAGATTGGTCCCTTTATTCCTGTGAAAATTGTAACAATTGGGTGTAAGAGAATACTACTTATCAATCATATGTAATGATGACCATGAGTAGATAAGATTTTTTTAGATTAAATACTACTCAAAGAAAGAAATAAGATTATCATGTCTGAAGGGGAGAATCACTTGGGCTATTTTTCGTGTTCTAGCAAGTCTTAAGTGGTCCTAGAATGTTTCAATGGACGCCTTATGCCGTTAAGATTATTATGTAAATGCGTGACACATAAAAAGAAAAAAACTGGTTTTGATATTCTAAAGACTAATTTCATGAAAAGCACCCCTATAGTGATTTGCGAATCTCACAGCGTTCCAAATTGATATATGAATTTTCGTTTTTCGTTGTCTTTTTGTACTGCTAATGAATTTATCTACTTTCATGGCTGCAGCTTCCTGCTGGTATCGAATCCGCTTTGTTGCAACAAGTATTGAACCTCACTCCAGAGCAGTTGAGTTCCCTGCCTCCAGAACAGCAGCAGCAAGTTATTCAGCTTCAGCAGATGCTTCGGCAGTCAACTTAGTCAACAGAAATAGAAAAAGGTCTGTATCATTTGGCAGCAAAATTCATCAGTCTTTCGGAGTCTGCAAAATTTTTGGCATACCAATTTAGAGTAGTTCAGAATCCTGAGGGGATGAAGACCCAATGACACTTTTAACGGCTGCAAATCATGTTATCGAGTGGTTCAAAAGAAAAGTAGTTTTGATATATAGCTTTATATTAATTTTTTTTAGAACACAAATATTTGGTTCATAATGAATGTATTTTTGTAGGGTGAATGACATTTGGTGTCCTTATGTTATGTGTTTGATAAATTATTGTTGTTTCTGAACTTTTTTAGCTGATATGTTTGCTCTTTTGTTACAAACCATGAGTTTTGAAATGCACAAGTATGAAACCAACCAAACGTGTTACATCAAAATGCATATATTTTAGTTTTGAATTCACATAATAGTGAACTACCACTTTTAAGTAGTCTTTACAATTCAGTAGCGGATCTAGAAGTTGTAGCACGATTTTTTGTAGTAGTAAATAAATAATTTTTTTTATGAACATGTAGGCTTTTAAACGGCAATAAATATATTAGATTAAAGTAACTATCAAGATGCTAGGATACAACACCAAAAACAAAAGAAAGACTCCTACGAAACCTAAAAAGAACACCGTAAAACCATCAAGAAGTGAATACGTAACACAACCTAAATAGACACCCGAACATTCTTTTAGCGACAACTCTAAAAAACAAACACCTAAAGATAACACATCACCAAAATAACACCTAAAAATCCCAGATCATGTCACGACTCCACGAATAACCAAGATTATAGTGCCAATTTACAAAGCAATTTAAGTGCTTTATATGACTTTAATCCCGATGTGACCCTTTCTATTCTATCAGTGACCTTTTCAATTTTTCACTATTATTAATTAGAACTAACTTGAAAAGATTGTTGTTCTCATCATTTTTTTTATAAACATGTATAATTTCATAAAATAATATATCTAACTAATTAGTCTTTCAATTAGTAACATACAAATGACCTAATCATCTATAGAACAGATATGACAATTTATTCGAATTCGTAACACTAATAATAAATTTAATTCTTTTTGATAAATTTATACTCGCGTGTCAAATGGACCCGTAGGTCTACCCCTAGTACGTAACGTAGCTCTGCCACTGCATCCATTAAACGCAAATCTTAAACAACTTATGGCAACGCTACAACGGATGAAATTAATACATTATAAACCAACGACAAATAATGCTAAAAAAAACTAACAACAAACAACATGTTAATTTATATTAGTAATTGTTATCATCTGAAGTATATTTGCCGGTTGTTTTGTGCACCGCCACCTCCTCTTGACTCGTGCCTGCCACCACCATCACCACCGCCTCTAAGAAAACTATATAAAGTTGATAATATTGATCTTGCTAACATGCACCCGGGTGACAGGATAGCACATATACCTATCACGCACCCTATTGTTGCCACCTCTCTTCTTTCACTTGAAGAGCTCATGGAATCAATTTGTTTAAACTTTGGTGATTTAGGAAAAACTAAAAAGTAAAGTCCATTTTAGACACTTCATATGCTAACATGAACCGTGGTTATCGTAGAAATTATGTGAAATCCAATGAATTCGATAGAAAACATATATCGAATATCGAATGCATTTTATTTTATGTGTAATATTTAAGTAAATTTATTAGGTTTACGTACTTA